>CM019174.2:2916436-3356609 GCA_009739505.2 Apolygus lucorum | reverse complement strand
TGCACACCCACCTGGCGGAGTCTCAAGAAAACCAATTTGTCTTCAGAATCCACGTTCTTTCCCTTTGACACATCTTCTTGGCAGTTTAAAACAAGTTTACCTATATAGTATTATGGATGCACAAAATCAAATGTTTCCGTACCGAGTTAGATCATCTTTTCCAATGTCAAGTTCAAGGTCAACCTTCCGTCTAACCTCAAAAACCAAAATGTCCGCCTCAAATCGACCTCCTTCGTTTCTCTTCCTTTTTTTAGCTGTTTCTGTTTACATTTTTGCCTCGATGGACTTGGATAGCATAATCGTGCATATTTCAAAATTTCGTTGTTGACTCAAGCATTAACTGCTCGCATTTAAATGTATTTTTTTAAACGAATCCGTACTGTCTTTATTTTTCTTTTATTCGTTCACGAAACTTTTTGTTTCACCTGTTCATATTTCATTTCTGTCGAAAGTTTTCGTTCTTCATTGAAAATATCACGTTTTGTTTTTCGCTTCTCAGCATCACTTTAGAGGTCTATTGAACTCTTGATTTTATCATTTCACCTGGTCTTCTTCCGATGTTACGTTTCAATTGAATACGTTTTTTAGAGCAGTTGGGATGCTTTTGGATACCATTTATTTCATTTTTTGTCTCTTTGAATTTCGTTCCTTTCTTGATTTATCCTTGCAGAATAGTCTTGTCGTGTGTCCGATATATTTTTTTAGTTCAGCACAATGAGAAATGGAGCAATTTTTTTTACGATTGAAACTTGCTAGAATCATTCGTTTTTTGAAAGCATTTTCCTGCTGCGTTTCCACGAATCCAAGTGACTACAATTTTTTTTCTAGATTGTGTGCAAACTAAGCTGGAAAGTTTGGATCGTAGTTGAACCTTAGATTTTTATCATGTGTATTATAATACTTCCTCATCTTTATTTTTCCGAAAACGACTATTTTTTATACTTCGATCGAAAAATCAGTGCACAGTTTTTACGTAGAGAATTTTCTATGGGCCGAATCCGTAGATCAATATGGGCTGTAAGCTTTCCGACTGCTCTTGAATAATTTTTTATGATTTTTTTTCGACACTTCAATAACGATTTTTTTCCCGTTTTTTTACGTTGTGCCAACTTATTTTTCCGATGGTTTTAAATGTTCATAGTAACCGGGATAGGTTGCGTTCTTTTCAGAAAAAAATGAAGTGTGGTCGTAGCTAAGTTTTAAATTATTCAAATGATTATGCAGGGTGGCTTCAATTGGACATAAAGTGTTTAGTTTGATAGAAAATGATGAATTTTCGTGAAAATTCATTAGTGAAGTATGTGCAAAGAATGTATTTTTGAGGTTGTTAAGGATTTAAAAGTAGATGTTGAGGTCCTTTAGGTTCGATCAAAAGAATAAAACACCTGTTTTAGTTTTAAAACTTTTCTTCTGACTGGATCTCGAGAACCTTATTATGGATTTATTGAATTATTATTGGTTCCAATGAGCCTGTGGGAAATGTGCAGTCTCCAAAACTAATTCTTTCTATTTTTCATTGAAATTATTTGCCTAGTAGAGCTCAGAACACATTCGAAATCGTCAATAGGTGCAGGCGTTGGTCTTCAATTACAATAATGAAATAGGTAGGGAAATGCATGTACGAAACAGCTGATGGATGGAGAAGTGGTGGGGGAATGGGTCGACCTTCCTATCACGCACCTTAAAAAAGGGGTGAAATTGATGCTACGAGAGTGTAGCAGATGCCTTGATCTGTCCGACGCACCAATAATACCAGCACACTCTTATCAACTCACTTACCGTTGAAATTTGGAATCTGTGACTGCAGCCAGTCATTATGAAATTTGCTTTTTTCAAATTACATAAATATACTTGATATGCCAAAACGCCATTATTTACATAGACTCAGGTATTCATTAGAAGCTTAAAAAAGCTTCAACTAAGCGGAAGTTTGATAACAATCTCTAGCGGTGAACAAGATGATAAAGAGTTCTTTATATTCTCGTCAGGAGCGTGGCAGTCGCACGTCCCCACGTAAAAAGTGGGGAAACTTTTTAGAGCGAAGGGGAGGTTTCACCCCGACAGATCAGGGGCTAGACGCTCCCGTAATGTCATTCTATCACCCCACCCCCCTTCATACCACTTCAACTACTACTATCAATATCTTCATATAATCGATAACGATTTGCATCCCTGCTGTAGTCTCCATGTCAAAGGAAGGTCGTCTCCCCACATCATCGTTCTATTCAGCTCTTTGATGTACTAAATTTACTTACCAATTTCATTCAATGATTGTAAAACTCACGTCTATCAGCAGAGTAAATTTATTCTAACCTATGTTTCCCAGCGCCTTCCGAAAAAAGTTCAATTTTTAATTATTTGCGATTTTAATTGATTTCATCGTCAGCAACACAAAATCACATAGTTTGAACAATATCAAATTCAGCTCTGAGTAGGTATGGAGTTTTTTGGGTTTGCTGAACTAATTTTCGTGATATTTGGAGTCAAAATTACGCCATTTGTCATCAGTTGGATCTTTACAGTATTTAACCTCATTGAATCGTTACGTCGAATGAGACCATTTGAGAGGTGATAAGTCTATATTCATTCAGACTTTGATACTTCAATGAAATATACAATTCAATACCTTCCAACTTCAGCTAATATGGGATGGTGAAGAAGTGAGATCACGTATTAAGTTTTTGTTTCTAGCAGGTACCTCGCTCGACTTTTACCTGTAGCCCTCATGTTTGGTGGATTTTTGAAACCTTTTGTTCGAAAGCGAAAATTGAGACAACTGGCATGGAGAAGAAGAAGAAGAACTGATAGCCTGTACCAACCGTCTCTCCGGTCAATTCGCTAATAGAGTGAGATACGTGGTCTCAATCCTTCACCGTCTATAGTCGTTTTCAACATGAATTTATTTTGCCATTTGTTGCCAAACTCTCGAAGTGCCAAAACAAAACATTGAAGGATCCTCAAAGGGCTTAGGTAGGAAGTAGGTACAAGTTGGACAACCTATACTGTTTCCCTCTCTCGTAATTTAGATTTATCACTGTACAATGGTTATAGGTGTAAAATTCAATGTATTTACGTCTAAATTGAAGCCACTCTGAGCACAAAACTTCATTTTATCAACAAAATTTACCAAAAAAAATAATTTTTTACGACTCAAAACGGTTTTTTTGCCATTCTGGAAAAATGAGCTGGCATTTCCCCAACTTATCAGTGTTTCTTGGGATCGTTAATTCAACTGTTTATGCAGAAAACTTTGGTATTTTGCACTTTTGATCCAAAGAATTTCTTCTACCGATCTACCACGTTTTCCTTTCTCGTTATTATTTGTATTCGTTCCTTATTTACGGCTACTCCTTTAAAATAATTAAAGTTGTAAATAAGTACCCCCACTTTTTATTTCAATTGTTTTTTTTTTATCCACTTTCTATTTTTGGCTTTATTATTTCAATTTTGAATCGGGCGAAAACGTCTTGTGACTCTTTTGTTACCTTGGAAAACCACGGTAGGTCATAGGTTTTTATTCTGGAAATGATCCCGTTTGTGGTGTTATGCTCTACCTTATCCGTCCTCGTCCACAAATCTCGCTAGTTAATCAAATAACGTAAAAATATTCATTGAAAGTTTAATTTGCTAGTATTTTTTGAGTATTCAATTTGTAAGGATCGAAAAATCAGAATGAAGGTTATTTAGACCTGAAAAAATTCACGATAGTCGACAATAATTTCAAATTAAAACGAAATTATCATCGAAAAACAAAATTTAATTACTTTAAACAAAATTGAAGATGTAATAAATTGATTGATTCAAGTGATGCTTAACTTATTAGAATCTTTATGGTGAAACTCAATTCTCCCACCTCTTCCTTCTGTTTAGAGCATTCAGCTTTTCTAGCGCTTGATTGTCAGATTTGTGTATGTGTTACCCTTCATAGGTTAGTTTTTTCACTGGTTTTCCATTGAATTTTGTTTCGTACGCCAAAATATTACCGTGTAGAGCTCTTCTGATATTTTGACAAAAGGTGGATCATGAGTTGATTGACAAGAACTGGAGGTTGATTAGAGCGTTGAGTTGATGAAAACAGGTGAAAGGATATTTGGTAGAGAGCGGTGAAAGGCGACGATTCCCTTTCACTTCAATTATCCTGTGTTTGCTATACTGAGAGAAACAAACTTGAAATGGATTAAAATCCTTCCAGCAAACAAAGCCAAGAAAACTTATGGGAATCTTATTTCTATTTATCCTTTCACCAAAACCTTTCACTTAAATTCGTGAAGTTTTGCTAAACGAAAACCTCCAGTAAAAGCTGTATCTTACCTGAACTCTTGAAATCGATTCTCCTTCCTCGTTCACTAACTGTCAGCTTTCTAGTCACTTTCACCCAAAACCTTTCTCCAGAGTGGTGAAAGGAGCTTTCCAAAACGCCCTTACTTTAATCGCGGGGCTCTTACATCAATTCGGTTTACATCTCTTTTGATATTTTGATGAAAGATGGATCAATAGTAACGATCAAATACTGGAGGTCGGTTAGAGCCTTGAGTCAATGAAAACTAACTGGTGAAAGGATATTTTGCAGAGAGAGCAGTGAGAGCCTACGATTTCCTTTCACTTTTCCCTTCTATTGTATATATTTCCTGTAATGAGAAAAGCAAGCTTGAAATGAAGTAAAATCTTCCCTGCAAAGCCAAGAAAACTAATGGGATTCTTGATTACATTGATCCTTTCACCAAATCCTTTCACTTAAATTATCAAAAAGGAAATTTTGCCAAACGACAAAACCCCTAGTGAAAGTATCTTGGTCTGAACTGTGAAATCGATTCTCTTTTCACGTTCACTAACTGTGCTTTCCAGTCACTTTCCCCAAAACCTTTCTCCAGAGTGGTGAAAGGAGCTTTCCAAACGTACATTAATCATGGGGCACCTGACTTAAGTACTTAAGTTAAAAAAAATGTGGGATTTCAGCATTTTTGATTTTTTATACCATGAAAGCTCCTGGAAAATAATACGCATTTTACTCCACCCCCAAACAACTGTGTTGAAGTCACTTCCGCCAAATCCTTTTTTACTCAAAACATCTGTGGTGAACTTTATCGTTTCTAAAAGTCGCTCACAAGTGTTTATGGGTTCTTAAAAATCTGTGAGAGCATTGTCTTAGAAAAGACAATATGTTTTTCCTAATGGTTGAAATTCGATATCCTTTCACTGCTCCTTTCACTTGTCTATTCACGTTCAGTTCTTGTCGGTTTGGAATCTTGAGATAAATCGACACATGGACTAACTCTCTAATGTCTTAAGATAATCTCCTTACAATCACACAATATTTGTGTTCAATTGATCGTCAAACGATAGAAATATAACAGTTCAATCAATGGAAAATACGGTGCTACCTTTTACTGTTAGATGTTCTCAAGTCTCTGTTGTCGATCTAGCGGACGTTTTAGATGGTGGAAACGAACGAAAAACCCTCGAAAATTGAATGGTTTTTAACTATTTTTTGGCTCTACAAATTTTTTCGATTTTGTTTCGTCAGCCAAAAAAAAACCGCCGAATTTATTTAGAAAAAGGACCGTTATCCCCCGTTTTATGAATGTTCCTCGTCCATAGAGAATGCATCTTCTAGTGTTTTTTTTTTGTTCACAAACCCGGTCAAAATCACCACTTTTTTTAAAATTCAAATTTGTGTTCTTTTAATTTTTGGATAGACCTTTTTTTCGATGTTTCGTTTTCCCACGTTTATTCGATTATGTACTACCTCTATTGCTGTACCGATTCCTGCTATTATCACCGGGCACTTAATCTGCCCTTACACTTAAAGCATCTTCAACAATAGGGTGCTGTTTTTGAAGTAAAATTGAACCACTGGACGTATTATTGCTCTGTAAAAATGATGTTGGATGAATCATTAAAAATAATAAGACGTCCTAAGAGATTAACTTTATGTTAATGAAAACTGAAATCCAACGTTTTACATTTGTGTTGAGCACAAAAAATTATTTGCATTTTTCTATAAAACTTGATATACAAAAACATACATGATGAAGCCCTCATCTTCGAGTCTGAATGCGACATATGAAGGATTTTTCTGAAAATCCCTAGCGTTCCGTCAATATCCTGGGTTTGAGTCCTTTGGTTAAATGTTTGAGTCCTTGATAATATGGAGGAAGGAAAGGAAGGTCCCCTCACAGTTGAAAACCATACTGAGAAAATGCCCTACTCTCTACCACTGCTCTCCTCTAAATGAGAACTAGTTGAGCAAAGAGTAACAAGGAGGCAAATAGATGGTTCTTGTTGAGCACCAGCTTGTGCCTACATTGAGATTTGCAAACAAACGTAAAATTGGACCGAACCACTCAATGCTCAACTCCTATTGCCATCTTGCTCTTAAGAGTATTGAGATATGAAAAGTTCTCCAATTGCGTGGCAACAAAGTTCAAACTATTGATTTTAGATTTGCACAGCACAGTTTGCCTCCTAGGTTGACACAAGTTGAAACCTGTTTTCTATTCATAGTCAGTTGCGTGCATGTAGTGGGGGTTGTGCTGTATGTAGATAATAATCCAATGGAGTCCAAAAACACAAGAATCGATAGACCCACGGAGTCTAGAATCCGTTGTCTTCAGAACCTACAATCCATGGAGTCCATAGAATCCACGAACCCTTGGTGGGTGTAGAATCCAGGATGTCTACAGATCCTAAAATCATTGGACATGTGGAGCCCATAGAATCCATTAACCCTTGGAATCCATAGAATCCACGAACCCTTGGAGTCTGCAGAACCCACGATGTCTACAGACCCTTGAATCAATGGACACATGGAGTCCATAGATCCTTGGAGCCCATAGAATCCACGAACCCTTGGATTCTGCAGAACCCACGATGTCTACAGACCCTCGAATCATTGGACACATGGAGTCCATAGATCCATGGAGCCCATAGAATCCAAGAACCCTTGGAGTCTGCAGAACCCACGATGTCTACAGACCCTTGAATCATTGGACACATGGAGTCCATAGATCTATGGAGCCCATAGAATCCAAGAACCCTTGGAGTCTGCAGAACCTACGATGTCTACAGACCCTTGAATCATTGGACACATGGAGACCATAGATCCATGGAGCCCATAGAATCCAAGAACCCTTGGAGTCTGCAGAACCCACGATGTCTACAGACCCTTGAATCATTGGACACATGGAATCCATAGATCCATGGAGCCCATAGAATCCAAGAACCCTTGGAGTCTGCAGAACCCACGATGTCTACAGACCCTTGAATCATTGGACACATGGAGTCCATAGATCCATTGGATCCGTAGAATCCAAGAACACTTGGACGTCCGTAGAACCCACGATGTCTACAGACCCTTGAATCATTGGACACATGGAGTCCATAGATCCATGGAGCCCATAGAATCCAAGAACCCTTGGAGTCTGCAGAACCCACGATGTCTACAGACCCTTGAATCATTGGACACATGGCTTCCATAGAATAGATTAACCCTTGGAGTCCTTAGAATCCACGAACACTTGGACTCTGTAGAATCCACGATATTAACAGACCCTTGAATCCTTCGACATTTGGAGTCCATAGAATCCATTAACACATAGAGTCCATTAACCCTTGGAGTCCATAGAATCTACGAACACTTGGACTCTGTAGAATCCACGATATTTACAGACCCTTGAATCCTTGGATACACGGAGTCCATAGAATCACCGAAGTCTAAAGAATTCATTGATCCATGGATCTATCAAGTCCATAGATTTGCAGACTACACAGTACAACTCCCACTATAGCTAAAGGTATCAACTTGTGAAACTCAACTTATTCAATGGTCTCGAGGACTCAAACGTAACTTATCAACTCCTGGGTGTTGTGGGTACGTTTTGAGGTTTCGGAAAACTCCTTCAGGGGCCGCAGTCAGTTTCGTGAGGGCACTGTCTAACAAACATGTTCTGTTCTTGACACACTCTGTGTTGAATGGTCCACACCATCCCAATTATTGATACATTTATTCACCAAATTCTCCCTAAATTTGAAATTTTGCAAATTCAGAAAATCCAATCACTATCTCCCTCTATGTCTCTTTATCCCACAGTAGGCACACCTCTGTCTTCACTCGGCATTTGTTCTCACTCCCACCACCGTTCTTACTCTGCTTTCACGAACTGTTCTCAATTCCAAACACTTCGCCTCTTCATTTGTTCATTTTTATCATGTTCAAATTGAAAGCGGTTTTTTCTCACAAGCAAATCACTCACGCTTTATCACCGTTCTTTGATTCCTTCCAAAAAAATCCACATTTGGTTCATTCACTATCTAATTTATTTGTTATTATTTGAATCTTGATGTCCAACTATTTCCATCTTGTCTTGGCCTCCCTAATTTTTTTCGAACACCCTGAGCTTTTCTAGTTTATTAAATTCGTTTTTTTCTTTAATTGAATAATTCGCCTCCGTTGTAATTTTCAATTTTTTTTTGGTTTCGAACAATAGTTTTTTTTTACAAATTGGGTGGATTTGTGTTTTTCTGCTGGCTGGTTTTCAATGGAAATCGCCGTTTTTCTTGCCACTCCAATAATTTCACGTCATAACAGCTCAAGTGTTAATGAAGATCGATTTTCAAGTGAGATTACTCCAAATGTTCTCCAAACTTCTTTCTTACTGCATCTTCGAGGACCCCATTGTGTTATTTTAGTTTTTTCAAGTTATGATTTTTCGTTAAATTATGTAAGACATTGAGAGTTTTAAAAATGTATGATTTTTCATTCGAATATAACGTAAAAGAAGATGAGATCGACTATAGTAAACTTCCAACATTCATCTTGTAAAATTGATTTTTTCCCGAATTTCAATGAAATATCGTGTCAATTGTTAGGTAATGTTCACGAATAATTGGAAAAGTTTAGTGAGTTCATTGAATAAAAGTGGTCTCAGTAGTTGAATTGTGAGTGATGGCGCTTTAAAGTTTGGAATATTTAATATCTCGATTTTGGCATCTCTCTGTCAGCTTTGTTTGGGTAGGTATTTGAGCACTAGGTTCTAGCTAGTTTTTGGAGCTCTGGGTTCAAGGCTTCTTTGCCTCGCCACACTTGCGAGTTTTGGTTTCGAAAATTAAAAGAGATGTAGCGTCAGTGTTGGGAATATCATGATGATCTTGTGTCAGTTTGTTTCTCTACCACCCTTACCGAGCCGCTTGCTTTTAGCTGATTGCCGTAGACTCTGTAGCTCCAGATTCAAAGCTCCCTTGTCTGGCCAAACTTGAATGGTTAGCCACAGGGTGAAAAGGGAAGTAGAGCTAGTGGTGGGATATATTTGGCGATCTTACGAAGGTAAAGTAAAGTAAACAACCATTTCAGGTTGGATTTTCGTCCGACTGCCATTCATGGCATCGCGGACGTCATCAGCTGTCTTCCAAAGGGAAGATCAGAATTTGTTCTGATGATTTCGCTCTTGGCTTCCCATTGCCTCACCGCCCTGTGTTGGGACAAGGGGGCGATGAAAGCCCTGGCCGCCGAAAAACGCTCGCTGCCAGCGATGAGCCTTGAAGCCACGACCCCCGCAGAAGTCGGCTCAAAGTCCACTTCCAACCAACGACCGTAGCCCCACCGGCCACCCTGGGGATCTTAGGAATGGTTAGCCAAAGAGTGAAAAGGGAAGTAGAGCTAGTGGTGGGATATATTTGGCGATCTTAGTATCTCACCGTCAGCTTTGTTTCTCAAGTTGCTGCAATCTCTGGGCTCAAGGCTCCCTTGCTTGACTAAATTTGCGAATTTTTGGCCTTGAAATAATTGAAAGAGGAGTGGCGCTGGTGTTAGGAATATGGTGGTCTTGGGATCTCCTCTTCAGTTTTGCTTCTTCTTCCACCCTCAGTGTATAGAATTTGAGCACTAGTGTCGCTTCTAGCTAGTTGCTGCAGACTCTGGAGCTCTGAGTTCAAGGCTCGTTTGCCTCGCCAAAATTGCAAGTTTTGCCCTCCAAATGAAAATAGATGCAGCCCCCGCCCTCTACCACCCTTTGAGTGTGAATATTTTGTCGCCTCTGGCTAGGTACATTAGTTAGCATTACAGATTCATCTCAGCTGCCCGTATACGAATAACTCAGTTGGAGAACGAAGGGTTTCATTGAAGTTTTCCTCTAAGGCACTGCATTTGGGTTGCATAATTGTAGCCTTACGTAGTACAAGCTTTTGCTCTAAGGTGGAGTTTCGAAGTTAGAACAGTTCCTCAGTGAAAGCAGAATTTGAGCTAATTGTCTTTCTGCTGGTAGTTAGTGAAACTGGGCCCAAATGTGAGTGCGGTTGTGCCTTTTGATGCTCCATTTCTTGTGTCGGCGTTTTAATCTTTGAAAAACGTAAGAGCTTCTGATTAGAAACTGATTATCGTGGAAAGTAGCTGTTCTGCGAGACTGAGGATAGGAAGCTAAGTTCTCTAGACCAACTATATGTGTTATTACATCCAAAATGTGTGGAGTAAGATCAGCTGTGGCCATAGCTGCTACATAAGAGTTAGAGGCAGAAGATAACGCATTCTAGATATTTTGTTGGAATAATTTGAGCCTCTGAAATCACAGCTGTCGAAGTTAGAGTAATTTCTCAGTGAAAATAGCAGAATTTGAGGTAATTGTCCTTCTGCTGGTAGTTAGTGAAGCTGGGCCCAAATTTGAGTGCAGTTGTGCCTTTTGATGCTCCGTTTCTTGTGTCGATGTCTCCATTTCTTTGAAAAACGTTGCAGCTTCTGATTGTAGCTGTTCTACAAGACTGAGGATAGGAAGCAAAGTTCTCTTGACGGACCATATTTATGTGTTATTACATCCAAAATGTGTGGAGTGAGATCAGTTGTGGTCGTAGCTGCTCCATAAGAGGTAGAGGCTGAAGATACTTATTCTAGATATTTTGTTGGACTAATTCGGGCCTCCGAAATCCCAGTTGTCGAGATGGGGCAAGCACATCCGAATGCTAATTCAACCAGAAGCTCAACAGTGGATAGATGACTGTAAAATACCTGGAAAATACCTCTTATCTGATAACCTGCAATGGTGGTACCAGGATGTTTCAACTATGCTGCAGGATAGGTCTTGTCTTCATGCATTTTCCAATCTCTTCCAGTTTGTGCTAAGAGCGAATGTTCCTCTTCTTTCAAAATTTGTGTCACTTGATATCCGATTGTCACTTGTTGCTAAGTTGAAACTCGAAAGCGCTTTGTGACTGACTTTGACGCAATGGCGGCTGGCGGTATAATTTTCCCATCCAAAACGCTCAGACTCATTCATCAGTGACCACTAAACTGTTCCATTATCAACGAACATTACCGAATAATACGATATCAATCTTTCGAAACGATTAAAAAACCAAAACACGAATCCTCCCTGTAATTTGTCCGCGTTTGCATCAACGTACCCTCAAATACCCTCGAACGAGATGATTCGTTGAGAACCCGATAGGTAGGCATCTGAAGAACCCTTTTCCACACTTGATGCTCTGGAAATTGCACAACATCCAGACAGCTATTCAAGTGACCAACTTATTCTTGTTCTTATCGTTATCATTTCGCCAGTATGTGAGGAACTGAAGAAGACGATTCAACACCAAGAAGGAATAATGAAAGCATTCCTTACATGTACACCCATTATAGTATATTCTTGCTAATACTGCAACAACGCACCCCCCCCCCCCCCCCCCCCCCCCCGTTTTCGAGTTATCCAACCGTTGGATTCCAAATTTCCAATTCAATCAGTTTCATCAGTGTTTCTAATATTGGCCACTGGTAGCTGAAAACCCTGTTTTCCTGTTCCAAAGCCGTGTTTTGAGAACAGTGCACCCATTTTGTCGGTGTGCTGCACATCTTAATCAACTCAACTCATAGCGACGGATTCCGAATTTTGATCTTTATCGACTATTTGCATCAGTATTTCTCCTGTTGGCCACTCAAAAATCGTATTGTAACAGCAATGCTCTGAAAAACTGCTTATCAGTCAACTCAATGGATTTTTTGATTTGCTCGGAGTTGGTCAAAAACAGAGGGTGGCCAAATACTTGTAGGCTACAGTGACATGTGTTGCAGTATTGGCAACAACGTACGCTTGAGTTTTCATGATAAAATTGGCGTTCATGTCCAGGGAGTGCTGATTGGGGTATCTTTATACAGGATTGCGCAACTTGAGTCCACAAAACGACAGTGTTCGATTCTACAATTTCGATTCTACAACTAATTTGCAACAACTTTTGCCTCAGCAGTTTGTCGATAACCCTCAAAAATTAAAGTTTTTTCACTTTTAAGATTCTTTTCGAGTTTCCCACCTTGTCTCAGTAAAACAAATTCAAATCTAATTAGACCGTTGGAAAGAGCGTACATTTTCCCGTCTCTTTGATATTATATCCGATGTTTTTAATCAGTCCGGATTGGTGAAAAATGGCCAAAGTTCAAGATTTTAAAATTTCTTAAAAATCGTCGTTTTATTTCCCGGCTATTTGCTTCTTGTATGGAGGTCTTTTGGTGGATACTCTTTGGGGAAAACTTCCTCGAACTGCCAGCTTTTCAACGGTCTAATCAACAATTTTTTTTGTATAAGGTAGTTTTGGGAGAAAAATGCGTTTGATTGCAAAAAACACAGGGAAAATCGAGGTTTTGTGTAAATTATAACTTTTTCAAGACTTGAAGGTTAGGGTGGAGTTAGGGGTTGGGGTCTACTTAATTATTCTCGCTAAATCAATGTTTACACTCCTCAGCCTCTCTGACTCTGCAGAAATTTTTTTTGTCGACAATTTTTTCGGACTTCTCGTTCAAGCTTCATAGTATATTAAGCCTCATCTACGAACTGGCTGATAACTTCCAAACTAACCCACCAAGTAGAACTAAATTTCATAACCTAATTTGGTAGGTGTTTGAAGTCAAGTCCGAATTGGATCAAGCCTCCAGTGTTGCCAAGAAACTAAAGCAAACTCTGTTCCAATCCCCTCAAAGGTACTCCAGTAACATTTCCCCCTCAAGGTTACCCTTCCAGCATAAACACCAACAAAAAATACGATCTTAATGATCGAATAAAGTGAAATAGGTTGAAACTGTGGTAACTGAAGTCTCGCTGATGTAAATTAACCCATCCTGTAAATCACAGTACAATTCAACATCTCGTTCGAGGGTTATTTGATCAACTCTCAACATCACTCCATTTCCTCAAGACCGTTCCGATTGGAAATTATAATTGATTTTCCGTTGATTTCTACATTTAAAAATAATATTCGCTCCTTCATCTTTTGATTTCCATCGATCATTTCACCACCTTTTCGTTTTCAAGTTTATGCTGCTACATGTCTGTTTTTTGTGTTGGTTCCTGTTATTTGTTCAGATATTCGATGTTCAGCATCTTTAGCTCTGGGAAGAGTGTGAGTGTTTTAAACCTTGTCTTTTTTTGTAAAAAGAAAAGTCAAATTGGAATAAAAATTGATGAACTTAAAATTTTCGAACTTGATATTATAATTTGGTATTATTTTTCTGATTTGAAACGTTTTATTTTATGCAATAAAAAGAGACTACACGATTTGTGATACGTATATGCAGTGCAGACCATTGATTTTTTAATTTTTAGTACTTTTTATTAGTTTTTTGGATTTTCATTTCGTTAAATTACGAACCCTCTTTGATCATTACTGATTTTGAGTTGGTATTTTTACATTTTAATTTGAGATAAAAGAAGCTGGTTTATCGTACAGCATGTAAAACATGGTTGGGCACATTGGAACTGACTACCCCCTCTCTCCCCCTGTCTCTCCTTACCTATAAAACCATTATTGTTCAATGTACGTGTGCATGTCGCATGTGTTTTCTTATCACACCCCACGTTTTTTGTGTTTTGTTTTGAAAACTTCGTTTGTTTTAGTGGATTGATTTATTGTATTGCACCTGCCCTCTCCAAGGTTACATGTCCCCGTTTGATCGAAGTGTTGGGATTTTTCACAACACACCGTATAACTTGTTGATGCAACAACACGAGAACAGGGCCCATACCTGCTCTATGGCCAAGTCCACCCTCTCCAAGGTTCCCCATTTGGTCGAAGTGATGGGAATTTTTACATCAGACCGTATACCTTCTTGATGCAACAACACGAGAACAGGGCCATACCTGCTCTATGGCCAAGTACACCTTCTCCAAGGTCCCCGTTTGATCGAAGTGTTGGGAATTTTCACATCAAACCGTATACCTTCTTGATGCGAAAACACAAGAACAGGGCCCATACTTGCTCTATGGTCAAGTCCACCCTCTCCAAGGTTCCCCATTTGATCGAAGTGATGGGAATTTTTACATCTCACCGTATACCTTCTTGATTGCAACAACACGGGAACAGGGCCATACCTGCTCTATGGCCTAGTACACCTTCTCCAAGGTCCCCGGTTTGATCGAAGTGATGGGAATTTTTACATAACACCGTATACCTTCTTGATGCGAAAACACGATAACAGAGCCATACCTGCTCTATGGCCAAGTCTACCCTCTCCAAGGTTCCCCGTTTCATCGAAGTGTTGGGAATTTTCACATCACACCGTGTCGACGCAGGCGGGGTCCTTTAAGAATAAATTGTTAAGTCCACAAAAAGAGAGACTAGGTATGTGGAAAACTTGAAGGAACCAATTACCCACCGTCTGATGTTAAAGATGAATGTGATATTGAAATACCTAATACCTATATTAATTTATTGTTAGCTACGAAGGACCACCTCCCTTTAACGTTGGAAGGAAACGATTGAAATTGTTGTTTGAGGTGTAGGTAGATGCCAATGAATACAAATCGTATCAAAAAAATAGTTATCTATAATGAAGGTACTCAACATGCCTTCCTACTTTGCGTCCTACCTATCAAGTGGCCACTATGCAATGCAAAATGCTCTTCAGACAATACAAAATTCAATAGTGTAATAGTTATAATGTTATAATAGGCAGTAGTATCAAGCCTATAGCGGTTGCAATTGATGTTGGTTGAATTTAAAGTCTTTGAGATAGAAAAAAATTGTTGCTGAATCCGTTGAAACGACGATGGTGAAACGTGGTTTCCAAACGATGGTAGTGGGGGGGTTGTAGATCGAACCCAAATCCCAAGTATTGCAAAAAGGTGGTAGGTATGTAGATAGTGCAACTTACAATGGTGCGGCGAAAATACTTTGGTTGGTGTAGTACAGCGAGATACTCGATGTCATCCGCCTCCAGCCGTGGCGTTGAATGTTGAGGTAGGTCGGCCACCTGCACTCCAGGAAAGCCTCAAGATACGCCGTCCAAGGCGAAGAGAAAATCGCCCACGACGAAGTCGCCAGACGATCGAACGCACCACCTAATGCTCAGAATTATCCGTTCCGTGATATGAAGGAACCCGGACAACTTTAAACTGCTAAGCATCCAACGATTGATATTTAAGTTGCAAAAAAGGCGAGATGGGTTTTAACAGTTCGAGCGAAAACGAAAAAGGGGGAATGGCGACGCTCTCCAACAGAAGAATCCAGACGAATTCGCGATGTGACGTCATGAATCCGGAAGGCACCGCACAAACACTTTCAACCTTTTTCTTTCACATTTGCGGTATTAAACAATACACTGACATTCATAAAATAAACAGGTAATTTATATTGAATATATTATTACAGTATGGCATTTAAATTGCGGTGAGAAAAAACACCTCAAACAAGTATGGAAGTATAGAACATGGAGTAGACATTCCCAAAGCTACTGAATGAACGATGCCACCATGGGTACTTATCATTAGTTATGATAAGAAGCTAATGGTTGTGGCATGTCAACTTTACTTCATCGTAATGTGAATAGTTACGAGAAAATATAGTGTTGGGAAGACATGAAGCAAAATGTCATGAACAAAGAACGTAAGTCAAAAATATATTGTAAACGGCGTGACCATACTCCCCCCTATTTTTGACTGAGTTTTGACCATTCAGAATCTATTGATTTTAAAGGACGTTAATCGGCAACAAAACTAAATTTACTGAAGACCGCTTAAAAATGCCTTTGGAGGTGCGGAGAGTGACAACACGAACAGTTGCATCGTTGCCTGGATGTACTTCCAAAATACGCGCCATCGGCCAATGTGCAGGAGATGTCTGTGTAGTTCGTACAAGAACCAAGTCACCAACCTTTAAGTTAACAGTTTGTTTGGTCCACTTGCTGCGAGTTTGGAGTGAACTGAGATATTCATCTCTCCATCTGTTCCAAAAGTGTTGTATCCGCTCGCGTAACAGTTGCCAACGATTCAACTGGTTGGCAGCAAGATCTGAAAGGTCAGGCTCTGGGAGAGCATTGATGGCTTGCCCTATAGTGAAGTGACCAGGCGTGAGAACCTCTGCGTCGTCAGGACTATCTGAAAGCGGCATGAGTGGGCGGGAGTTCAGAATGCCCTCCACTTTCACGAACATCGTATGGAGTTCACTCTCAGTGAACGGTCGATCTCCGAGCGTTTTACGCAAGAGGGTCTTCGCAGACTTTACTGCAGATTCCCAACTCCCCCCAAAATGGGGTGATCCAGGAGGGTTGAAACTCCACTCTATAGATAAGTGAGATGTGTGGTTGACTATTGATGACTGATGCTTAGGGTCGTTGATCCAATCTCTCGCCTCATGAAGATAACCTGATGCTCCAACGAAGTTGGTCCCACAGTCAGACAACATTCTAGCTGGTATGCCACGTCTTGCGATAAATCTGTCGAAAGCGTCGAGAAAGGATTCAACTGAAAGTGAGGTACAGAGTTCTAAATGAACAGCGCGAGATGCCATGCAGATGAAGAGGCACATGTAAGATTTGTGGGTTTTAGCGTTGCGACGTGATGATTCTCGACAGATGAAAGGACCTGCGAAGTCGACTCCACAGTGCCAAAATGCGCGCACTCCTTTGATCCTGGATGTTGGCAAATCGCCCATGAGTGGTTGAACAAATGCTCTGCTGTACCTTGTGCAAGTCACACATTTCATCTTGTGCAGTCTCACAAGATTCCTGGCGCGCGGTATCCAATATTGCTGCCTGATGAAGGCAAGCAACGCATTAGGCCCAGGGTGATGATTTGCTTTGTGAAGATGATCAATTACAAGTTGTGTGAAATGTGAGCGAGAAGGCAACAATATAGGGTGTCGCTGATCTGAAGATAAAGGTGCTTTAGAAAGTCGTCCTCCCACTCGGATGACTCCTTCATGGTCGAAGAAAATGGAGAGGCGGCGCAACTCAAGAGACAAGGCATTGTCCTCGTGCTTCCTATAAGCTTCAGGAAAGTACTGGAGTTGAAGGAGCTTTACAAAGTTTACATGTGCGTGATGGAACTCCTTGGATGAAAGTGGACCAATCCTGCGCTTCCTTCTATTACGCTTGGGAATACGAGAGTTGGAGATGAATCTACGTATGTATCCAAGAACCCTGATGATACGAAGAAAGGAAGAACAACGCTCGGCCCATGTCAGTATGGGATTCACACTTTGAACAGTTGCAAGAGCAAGGCTTTTCACTGGCCTCAGCTCTGGGACAACAATGTCCTCGATATTCTGTGTAACAGGCCAATGTTCAAGGGAAGATGAACACCAGGTTGGACCCGACCACCAAAGGTCATGGTGGATCAATGCCGAAGGAAGAACGCCTCGAGAGCCAACGTCAGCTGGGTTCTCGGCGCCCCTGATGTGGTACCACCAGTTCACAGAGGTGACACTCAAAATTTGTTGTACACGGTTGGAAACGAAGGTTTGGAGCTGATGCACTGGTGTCTTTAGCCATGACAAAACGATAGTTGAGTCAGTAAAGCATACAGTAGAAGAGATGTTGAGACTCTTAACAAGAGGGGCAAGAGAACTGATCAACTGTGAAAGGAGCACTGCTCCACACAACTCCAATCTTGGTATGGTAAGAGATTTAAGTGGCGCAAGCCGAGTTTTTGCTTTAAGTAGTGACATGGATGCAGTGTCACCCTGTGTTCCATGGAGATATACCATGGCACAAAAGCCCTTTTCCGAAGCATCGGAAAAACAAACGATGCGATAAATGGTATCGGTTTTGACCAGAAGTCGAGGTATGGATATATATGAGAGATTATTGAAATCCTGCAGAAAACTCTCCCATGGACCCTTCACATGATGAGGAACTTCCTCATCCCAGCCGATGCCACACTTCCAGGTTTCCTGAAGAATGCACTTAGCGAAGAACACCACAGGCGCCAGATAGCCAAGTGGATCATAGAGGCGGGCTATGACAGATAAAATGTTGCGTTTGGTGGTGCCTGTGTCTGGAGATTGTACTTTATATTTGAAAACATCTGATTTGGGGTCCCAAGTCATACCCAATATCTTCACAGTAAGATCAGTTGCGTCGTTGCACAATTCAACAGGGGGTTGCTCTGACAGACCATCAAGAAGCGGAGGATGGTTTGAGCTCCACTTTCCTAGTTCGAATCCACCCCTTGCGAGCAACTCCATGACCTCCTGCTTAAGTTGAAGAAGATCATCTGGGGTATCGCAACCTGTAGCCACATCATCCACGTAAATACAATCTGAAATTACCTTGGCTGCATTAGGATACTTGTCACCCTCATCGACTACCAATTGTTTCAGGACTCGTTGAGCATGATATGGTGAACTCCTAAGACCATAGGTCACAGTGTTCAACTCATAGAAGGTAACAGCATCAGTAGGATTGAATCGCCAAGCTATTTGTTGGTAATGCCGCTCCTCTGGCTTCAAGAGAATTTGGCGAAACATTTTCACTATGTCGCAGGTAAACACAAATGGGAAACGACGGAAATTCAACACAATTGATCCAATATCTGCTTGTAACTTTGGGCCAGGATAGAGATGATCATTGAGTGACCCAGTGGATGTACGGAAGCTTGCGTCAAAAACTACACGCAGCTTTCCTTTGCCCTCTCCATCTAACTTGTAGATTGGGTGATGCGGTATGAGATAGGATGGTGGAGAAGTGGCAACAGACATGTGGTTAAGAGATAGATATTCCAACATGAATGCGTGATAGTCGAGACGCAATGACTCATTTTTTGCCAATTTTGCCTCTAACGAGTAAAATCGATTCAGAGCAACCTTGATGTTTGGTTGAATGTTAGGAGATTGCGATGTGAATGGAAGAGATACAACATATCTCCCCCCGTTGACACGTGAGTGAGTGCGAATAAAGTGATCCTCACACTGCTGGTCCTCACTAGATAATGAGGAGGTAGGTAGCGATGGTTCCTCTGTTTCCCAGAACCTTTCAAAGGGAAAAGAAGGATCATTGAGTGATAACAGTGAAACTGAGTGATTTTGTTCAGTATCACAAATGAAACGTCCCATGACAGTGAATCCAAACTTGGTGTCAATCAAGCGAGGTCCATTTGCATGAATGACGATTGGAGGGCCAGTAACTATATCTGCATAGAGATCAGCTCCTATGAGAAACGAGATTGGCGCAGATAGAGCAAAATCAGGATCGCTAAGATCGTAGGTGAGGTAATCTTGCCACATAGATGAATCGAGATTAGATTGAGGCAAAGGTGGCGTGATAGAGGGTACGACTATCGCCTCGGTATTGAGGGTAGCACTTGAGTGAGGTTTAAAGGAGACATTGAGACGACCAGTGATTTGTTGAAGCGGCGACCCGTTAACTCCTGAGATGTTACCCCGAAAAGGTCGTGAGGTTTTACCAAGTTTACGTGCACAATTTTCCGTGATAAAAGAAAACTGGCTACCTGGATCGAGAATACCTCGGAATGTTTGTGCTTGACCGTGGCTGTCAAGAAGTGAGGCTCTAATTGTTCCTAAAAGCACTCCACTATGAGACGAGGTACTGGTTCCTGAAAATCCAGGAGGAGATGAAGAGGTACTTGATGAGGAGTTTTGAGATGAGTTTGTTGGTTGTGGTAAAGAATCTTGAGAACCAAGATGAAGGTCGCTATGATGTCGCTGCTTACAGAACCTGCATGACCACTTAGATTTACATTCATTGGTTTTATGGAATGGGTGGAGACAATTGCGACAACCTGACCATTGTTTCAAAGCATCAAGTCGCTGATGAGGTGTTGATGACTTGAAGGTTGGGCACTGCCCTACAATGTGAGAATCCCTACAAATGGGACAAACTACAGGTGAAGAGGCATGACTAGAAGGTTTTACTGACGCAGGCTGTGATTTATGGGTGAGAAGTGCGTGATTGGAGTGAGGCTTAGGCGCAAATGAGTTCGGCTTCTTAGGAGTGGTAGAATTATGAGCAGGGGCGTGATGAGGTTTTCCCCCTGGTTCTGAGGTCATCCTAAGTACTTGAAACCTATCCTGCACAAAAGTTTTCAGCGTGTCAAAGGTAGGGTACTCCGTACCTATGATGGAAATCTCGAACTCCCTACGCGTTACAGGATCCAAGCTGCGGAGTGATAATTCACAAAGAAGGTAATCTCCAAAATTTGGAATGTCCAAGGCCTTAAGAGATACAATACTTTCTGATACATTTGAAAGATATAATTGAAGCGATTCCGCAGTGGGTCTACTCCCATAAGGTTTGAACGCAAGCAACCTCTCAACATAGGAACACGCCAGTTTCCTTTATTGTCATAAACCTGCAATATGGTATTCCAAGCCTGGTTGAAGTTTCCGTCGGTAACGGGAATGGACTTGATCGTGTCTAATGCAGGACCCTCCAAGTAGGACAACAGAAAATGAAACCGCTCAGCATCTGTGAGGGAAGGCTCATCCTTGATCAGGGCAATAAACAACTGTTTAAAGGTGGGCCAAGCAGCAAAATCACCACGAAAATGTTTGATGTTAATTTTGGGCAAGATGGCTCGCCGAGAGGCACCATCACTCGAGGGTCTGGAAGAATTAAGCATGGACGGAGAAGAAGGCGCTGATGGTGGTAGAGAACGTCGCCGAACTTCCTCAAAATAACCATGGGCCTCAAAGAAATAATTACGAATTTCCCTGAAGTAAGCAGAATCATCAGCAGACGGAAATGCAGGAGTCAAGGAATGCATGTCTGAATATTCCACAGCGTCCTCCCAGGCCTTCTCGAACTTATCCCAAATGCTATCGATTGTTCGCATCATACCAGAAAATACCACTTGTTCAACGTTGGTAGTGTGAACAACTAATCCTTTCTGCCTAATAAATTTTATTTCTTCTCCTTTGGATTCAAAGGTGCGCCTGAACTTGATGAGTCCTCGAACAGCAACTGGATCGACGTCAAGAGGCATTTTTAAGCAAAGTGAGAAATTGACAGTAATAGAAAAATATTATTACCAATTTATGTAGGTAATTTCCCCAGATAATGAATGGTCAACAAATATACAGATACACAATAAATTAGAATGTGAAATGCACCAATTAATCAATGCTGCAAACACAAATACAAAAATATCACAAAATTTCAAAATGTAGGTATATAGGTAGGTATCTATTAAATTTATAGATAAACGAAATTTATAAATTGCTACCCACAGGTCGCTGACTAGTATCAATCTGGCTCGAAATCGGACCACAATGTCGACGCAGGCGGGGTCCTTTAAGAATAAATTGTTAAGTCCACAAAAGAGAGACTAAGTATGTGGAAAACTTGAAGGAACCAATTACCTGCCGTCTGATGTTAAAGATGAATGTGATATTGAAATACCTAATACCTATATTAATTTATTGTTAGCTACGAAGGACCACCTCCCTTTAACGTTGGAAGGAAACGATTGAAATTGTTGTTTGAGGTGTAGGTAGATGCCAATGAATACAAATCGTATCAAAAAAATAGTTATCTATAATGAAGGTACTCAACATGCCTTCCTACTTTGCGTCCTACCTATCAAGTGGCCACTATGCAATGCAAAATGCTCTTCAGACAATACAAAATTCAATAGTGTAATAGTTATAATGTTATAATAGGCAGTAGTATCAAGCCTATAGCGGTTGCAATTGATGTTGGTTGAATTTAAAGTCTTTGAGATAGAAAAAAATTGTTGCTGAATCCGTTGAAACGACGATGGTGAAACGTGGTTCCAAACGATGGTAGTGGGGGGGGTTGTAGATCGAACCCAAATCCCAAGTATTGCAAAAAGGTGGTAGGTATGTAGATAGTGCAACTTACAATGGTGCGGCGAAAATACTTTGGTTGGTGTAGTACAGCGAGATACTCGATGTCATCCACCTCCAGCCGTGACGTTGAAGGTTGAGGTAGGTCGGCCACCTGCACTCCAGGAAAGCCTCAAGATACGCCGTCCAAGGGAAGAGAAAATCGCCCACGACGAAGTCGCCAGACGATCGAACGCACCACCTGATGCTCAGAATTATCCGTTCCGTGATATGAAGGAACCCGGACAACTTTAAATTGCTAAGCATCCAACGATTGATATTTAAGTTGCAAAAAAGGCGAGATGGGTTTTAACAGTTCGAGCGAAAACGAAAAAGGGGGAATGGCGACGCTCTCCAACAGAAGAATCCAGACGAATTCGCGATGTGACGTCATGAATCCGGAAGGCACCGCACAAACACTTTCAACCTTTTTCTTTCACATTTGCGGTATTAAACAATACACTGACATTCATAAAATAAACAGGTAATTTATATTGAATATATTATTACAGTATGGCATTTAAATTGCGGTGAGAAAAAAACACCTCAAACAAGTATGGAAGTATAGAACATGGAGTAGACATTCCCAAAGCTACTGAATGAACGATGCCACCATGGGTACTTATCATTAGTTATGATAAGAAGCTAATGGTTGTGGCATGTCAACTTTACTTCATCCTAATGTGAATAGTTACGAGAAAATATAGTGTTGGGAAGACATGAAGCAAAATGTCATGAACAAAGAACGTAAGTCAAAAATATATTGTAAACGGCGTGACCACACCGTATACCTTCTTGATGCGAAAACTCGAGAACAGGGCCATACCTGCTCTATGGCCAAGTCCACCCTCTCCAAGGTTTCCCATTTCATCGAAGTGTTGGGAATTTTCACATCACACCGTATACCTTCTTGATGCGAAAACACGAGAACAGGGCCATACCTGCTCTATGGCCAAGTCCACCCTCTCCAAGGTTCCCCATTTGATCGAAGTGTTGGGAATTTTCACATCACACCGTATACCTTCTTGATGCGAAAACAAAGGGCTACACCTGCTCTTTTGTAAGTCTATTTACACCGCCACGAATGTAACTTATATGTTTACTATGTGAACATTGTGTGGGTTGTTCTGAAGCTGGTATTTTAGTGCCTACAGAATCACAGTTGCGACATCGATATTTAAAAAACCACCATCGATGTAAACAAAAACATCAATTTTTTTAAAACTTCGTTAAAAACCGCGTTTTAAGCAGAAAATTGGATCAATGAGGGCTTCGCCCAAAGCACCGAACTGAATTTCATGTCAATAATAACAGTTTGGAAATTGGAACAATATCTCACCAATTAGTCACAACGTTTTGTATTTGTAAAACTGAGGCACACACGCTTGATGAAAGCGACAAGAGATACCTAACAGGGGAAAGAAGAAACATCGATAGAATCGAGAGTAAAACATTGTACACAAAACATCGATGTTCAGAGAAAAACATCGATATTTTCTAAACATTGACCTCGATGTCCTAGCCTTAAGCGTTTCTCAGTCAGTGAATAAACGGTTTTTCCAACTTTTCTCTGGCAATTATTGGTCGATTTTGATAATTCCAGCGGCAATATTTTATTTTTCAATTCCCTAAGTAAATACACTAATAAATTTCGAAAATCCTTAGAAATTTCAAATTTAGGTACAATGGTAGAATTTTACTTTTGGAATTAAACAAGTGTATGGGTGTTGAGATTATAAAAATAAGAAGAATGCCACAAGAGACATGAAATTGGATGATTATTTTCTGAGAAAGCTGGGAAAAACTGTTGAAGAAATCTTACAATTTATGAGAAGACTGGTGGATGTGGAATGCTTGGGGGAGTGGAGGTGCCAATGCTGCTCTTTCAGACGGGGGGGGGGGTCTCCGAGCGCCGGTTCGTGAGATATTAGACTAACCCGTAACGAGAAATAATGGCGACCAACTGAGACCCCCTTAATGGCGTCCCTGTACTTTAAACAGGTGTTGGAATAGTTTATTAGTGAAGGCACAGAGTTACAGATGAGCAACACAATGAATGATTCAGTGGATCCATCTCTCAAATTAGATTGATCTGATTGGATCTTGCTTAGCTCTTTGATACCTTAGTAACTGTTTGTTGCTATCTGTCGATGGCCACTATCCATAACATGCAGATTTAGTTGGAAATCGCTTTTCATGTTCGGTTTTTGGCTGGAAACTGTATGACCCTTTAATCCTCTTCCAATCTTTTGACATGATTTTTCTCAGAGTCAAGGCACATGTTAGTAGGAACGTATTCACAAAGTATTCAGATCTACACTGTGGGTGACGCTGAATTATTTCCAAAACCGTCCTAGACAGTTTGTCTATCGACTGTACCTGACCTGGCCATTCCTCCACTTCCCTTCGATGCACTGCAGATCATTTGTTCCACGATTGTGAATATGTGGGGGACCTTTCGCCAAATTATCCTTTTCCCAAAAACAAGGCATTAGGTGTGTTCAGTTGGCTCACAGACTGTACCTGTACAGTCCCCTGTACCCTTCTTCCGATAGTCCTTTGATATTTTGAATTCCAGTTACGTGCACTATTTTACATTAAGAACTCTATAACCTCTCTATGCTCTGAGTGACCTCATACCAAAGCTGACCCTTCCCAAAAACATGTCCGCTGCTTTAAGCTGGGCGCACTCGTGCAGTATTTCCCAAACTCCTAGCCTCTGCTCTCCAAACTCCTAGTAGAGTTTATTTGCCTGTTCTGTATTCGTTGAACCGAATACTCGTGACTTCCTGTCAGTTAGTTGGGCTCATCTAAAGAGACGAATGTTCGCCTAGAAGCAAACAAGCGCCTGGGACACATATTCAGATAGTTGCTCAGGTATTGCAGTATTGTCTATCTACACACAATCCACGGTCTCGAACCGACCAGTTCCCCATTTTAAAAGGCAACCCACCTTTCTTCAGAATGGAGAGCTATAAAAACCACACACACAAGTACACAAACCATTGCCCAAGTCTAATTAAAAAAAGGGTGTGCAATGGAGACTGATCTTAGGCGAAGGGAAAGAGAAAATTATCTAAGATATTATTCGTATAAGCTGCTTGAAATGCAATTTTTCACTACACTACTGCCATTATCTTGTGGTTTCCTATTGATAGATACGAGTTACCTACAATAAAACCCATTTTTCGTTAATCTCGCTTGTCAATTCTTGGCAGCAAGTACAGGTAGCAATTCCTGATCATTTGGAATCTCCATCAGTTGGTTGGGAATTGGGAAACCACATTATCACCAGAGACTTTCCACAGGATCAGAACAGATCTCACACAATTTCTCTCGCCAAATACTTATTGCTCAAAACTGTCCACGCTGCAGCACCAAGCGCAACTTTGTTCTCTCTAGACACTAACTGTGCGACTGAAGCTATACTGTATATCTTGCAACGCTTCAACAATGGTCTACAACATTCGCCATATCAAATACAAGCATTATGCTCGGCGAATCACACATGTCTGCAGATTGTAGCTGAATCCGCGGATCAGGGTGATGGAAGCCCAAAGCGCTGAAGCCTAGTGGCTTAATTACACCATGTCTGTATCAAGGCAAATACCGAATGTTCGGGAAAGATTAACAACTAAGAACTCTCGTTTGCGACTAATAAAAAACTTTTATTATTTACAAAATTCGAAATAGTACGGAATACTTTACAAAATCTCATTGATACTTAAAGGACAAACTTTACTTATACCTTGATACATGAATGGGGGTTGCAAGCCAAAGACACGAAGAAGGAATCATACCATAGATCGAGGGACAGCCTGACCCAAACTCCACTCCTCAGCTGACAGCTGGGGTCAGCTGTGACCGAGCGAGCTAGGGCATGTTTCCCTGGAGACGGGACGCGAACCAGTTGCAGGGGCTGTGAGTTCGACGCCCGCCTCTGCGGCATATTTTTGGGCAAGTTGGTCGCAGTTCCCTCTCGTCCCAACCCAGGGCGGTGAGGCCAATGGGAAGCCATGAGCGAAATCATCAGAACAAATTCTGATCTTCCCTTAGGAAGACAGCTGATGACGTCTGCAACGCCAGGAATGGCAGTCGGACGAAAATCCAACCTGAAATGGTTGTTTACTTTACTTGTTTACTTGCATGAATGGGGGTTGCAAGCCAAAGACACGAAGAAGGAATTGTACCATGGATCAAGGGACAGCCTGACCCAAACTCCACTCCTCAGCGACCCCAAAATTTGAATCTCCTTTTCAGTTGTGGCCAAACACCGAGCAAAGAGACTAGCGTTTGCCTGACATTCCCTATTTGGCGAATACTGCATGCCCAGCTTTGAGTACATTCAGTTTGCTCGCTGACTGTACCCGCAGGGCCCTTCCTTCAAATATCCAACAATAACCTCAACCTTGAACAACCCTCCAAAACATTCTCGCCACAACACACCTCCTCCCTCACAACACCAAATCCAACCCTCCCAATTTCCGTCATTTTTTAAATTTGTTTTCGTAACTCGTTGTTTTTGTTTCTTCTTTGCATGTTTGCCTGCCCTCTAGTTTGTGGTTGAAGTTGGAGTGAACGAAGCCTAAACCAAAACACAAAATCACGCCTACTCACCTCCGAAAGAGTATATCCATATTGTACCGAAAACAATCGTTAAACAAAGAAAATTAAACAAAACCGTACTAAATCCGCACTCCTTAACATTGCATCACATAATTAGTGAGTTTCTTCGTTATTTTTATATTTTTGTTTAAATTTATTTGTTCTTATTTGTGTTGATATTTTTAGTAGCCGTAATGTTCCTTTTTTTAGCAGTTAATCATTTCAATTTAGGGCATGGTCCTTTTTTAAGTTCATTGAAAAGAACAATTTGGTTCGTTTCAAACATGCATGTTGATCCGATTGGGAACGTTGTGTCCGAGTTTGTGACTGCTTCACCTCTGAAAGACCGAATAAATCCGCACTACGGGGTACGTTGGGCTGCTGCTGAGGGGAAACATACTTTTCCAGTATCACGTCTCAGAACATGGGATATTTCGAACTATAGAAGTGACATTTTTCGTGGAGTAGAGCGTGAAGGGAGTTGGACATGAAGTTTGATGAAAATGAGTTATTGGACATTTGAATTGTAGGTAAATGTATCAAAATTTATTCGAAAACTTGATGATTTGTTTGAAAATTATAGCTAAGCCACATCTGAGTGTGAGGAGGTGGTTGAATATTAGCGAAATCTCGGTCTTCTTGTAATCACGTAAGACGTTGACATTTCACGTAGATTCTGAATCTACATAGGGGGGTGGTGTGAACCTGGCATTGTATTGAAATACTCGTACCTGTAGAAAATTACCTTTGATGGTCGTATAAGCACTTCTGTTGTGATGAGCTACCTCTCTGCATTTGTGTCCATTCACTTCCTTGGCTCAATGGTAGCAAGCCCGAGTATATTCGGAAAGATTGGAGACCGATCCCTGGTCGAGGGAAGTTAATGTTTCATGATACAGCAAAGTGGCGCAGTCAGTCGGACCTTGAAGTGCTCCTCAGCGTTGTCTGAGGACATTATTTATTTGTATGTCATCGGAAGAACTCCCCTAAGGAACGAGTCAAGCCACTGCCTATTCAGACGAATTTTCAAGAAAGAATAATAACAAACTCTTGAACCAATCAAAAGGTTTGTCCAGAGAAGCAGTCCCGAGGGGTTCGGAACTGGACACACCATCTGGAGGAGTCCAGACGTCTCTATCCCCTCCCCTTTTCAGTTCTGGTTCGGGACTGCTTCTCCGAACAAACCTAAAAATAGAGCCTGACTAGGTAACAGAGTACAAGTAAGACTTCCCTAAAGCCGCGTCCACACTTGCAACATTCGGCTGCTCCAAACCTTGCTCCGATCCTCGGGCGTGTTCAGGGCGGCAAAACTTCAAAGGAATGAGGATCGGAGGAGCGGAGCGCAGTCCAATCCCTTTGTTGGCGGTTCTTCATCCTGCATCAAAGAAATGTTCAGAGAGGGGTGAGCTTTATATGGGCAGAGCAAGGTTCAGAGCGCTGCGATGTTCGGGACAGAAGAGCTGAGCAGGATCGGAGCGGCCGAATGTTGCAAGTGTGGACGTGGCTTAATGTTGTGATCAGCTACCTCTTCGCTTCTGGCCATTCACTTCCTTGTCTCAGTGGTAGCGAGCCTGACTCAATAATGTAAATATAGTTTTGTCGGAAAGATTGGAGATTGATCCCCGGTCGAGGGATCAAGTTGTTATTTCATTACTTTTATACATTATCTTCTGCTGTAAATAAGGCTAACGAACCCTTGTTTTTTGATGCTGCTCCTGGAAGCACTTGTGTCTACCATAGTTCTGAAGACATTCCACTTATATTCCATTGGCATGAACAATCGTCAAGAATGGGGTCTGTTCATAAGAAGCCCAGAAATAGAAATTGAAAAAAAAAAACATTATATTAGTTGAAATGGTTTACTTGTTACAACACATAGCTTGACCAACCATTAGTTCGTTTGAAATCCGCCGAAGCTGCTGGACGCTAGTGTCGTTACGTTTGAACTTGACTGTAGCGAGAGAGAAGGGAAAGAAAGAGATGAGAAGGAAGGAGATAGGGTTAAGTGGCGTCCAGTAGAGTCATGGTGAGAAGGTAGTGACAGCTTGTGCTTGAGGATTGGTCAACCGTACCAGCTATTACTTCATAAAAATTAACTTCTCTCGACCAGAGCTCGATCTCCAGACTTTCCAACTGTACTGTATCAACAATTCAGAGTCGGGCTAGCTACCACTTGGGCCAAGAAAGTGTATGGACAGAGGTGCAGAGAGATAACTGATCACAACAGTCCTGTGGCCATTGCTATACCAAATTTCATCAAAATTGTTTTAAAGAAACTAGGAAAAGTGATTTTTTTTATTAGACTTTTCGATTTTAAGTACCTTGAAACGTAAACCATCAAATTTCGAGGCGGTTCAAATTTTGTTTTTTGCTCGATTACTAAGGTTTATTATTGAAATTAAAAAAAACTTTTAGCGAATTTTCAAGGAACATGATTTTCAATTACGCCGAACACGAGGTTCTGCAGCCATCTGTTCACGAGCAGCCCAATAAGTGTTTGACTTCTAACACCAGATGGTTTCGTCGACTCTGATTTTTTCTCTTATATCCTGCAAGGCAGGACATGTGTCTGAATGCAGGAATGTAATTTCTTAGGTATGGCAAAGTGTGCAGATTGGACTGTCATAGACGCCGATTCTGATGGGATGCTTGGCCAGGAAGTCAAGGAGCATCTAGGGAAAGAAAGTGGTGGAACGGTCCGAGCGCTACCTAGCGACAATAAGATGAACCTTCTCTTCTTTTTTGGCAAGATGGATCCACCTCCGTTATCAACCGGTCTGTAGATCACTGCCTAATCTGTAGGAAACCAGAAATTTGCCCTCAATGGAAAAGGCAATCAAATCTGTTGAGGCATCAATAAGAAAGGCATTTTGTCTGAAATGAGAATCTACGTACTCACTCGTAGACAAACAAAATTAATTTTTAAAGCATTCTTTTTTTACGAACGAATTAGAAACACCACACACGATCCCTGCATCACATAAGCCAACTGATAAGAGAGATAGCCTAGGTTTTTGAGCTCCGGAAGGTTCATCTTATCTTCGCTAGGCAGCGCTCACGCCGTTCCACCACTTTCTTCCCCTAGATGCTCCTAGGAAGTCATGCCCAGTTTGAATCCCGAAGCGAGCCACACTTTGCATTCTGGACAGAGTTTTGGGTTTGGGATCTCTCAGTTGGGTGGGGGGGGGGGGGTATTGCTTTCCCGCTACTGGTCTACTCAAGCTAGAAACTTTTTCTTGGCGTCAACCAGGCGTTTGGTTGGGCTGTAAGGGGAGAGGAGCATCGGGCTGCGGTCGTAGCGACCCTATTTTACCGCATTAAAAAAATAATAAATAAACCAAAACGCATGCGCAGATTGAACACCACTTAGGTAGGCCTCCGCTTTCAGAAAACATCATAAAAAGTGGCAATTTGTATGGACATGAAATTTGTCTCCTCATATTACCTCCTCACACTCAGGAAACAAATTGTTACACAAATTTTAAAATTTGAACTAATTATATCATCATTGAAAAGGATGGAACCTGATTCAGCAGCCCTTCATCCTCCACTTGTATAAATATGGCAGAATTCAATTCATGAAACTATTTAAACGATTCGAACGTTAAAGCTTGCTTTTGCATCTTGCGTTGACAATTTGGAAACCCGAGCTCACAAGACTGTGGGACAGCCCTCATAAGAAAGTTGAGGGTTCCTAGTTGTTAATGATGACCGACCTAGCTCTAAGTACCTATTGCTACGTTATGTCGTCCAAAACTGATTGTTGTTTCTTAGATTCATGCTGTTTGTTGATGGTGTTGTTTAGAGGATCGAGGAGACGAAATCGGCTCTGCCGCGAGTTTTGGATTCCGAATCACGATACCTCAATTTACAGTAATTTTTTCAAAATTTGATCTTCAGCAGAGACTCGTGCTTCAGCCTTTTTCGCCTCTTCAAATCCTCCCACAAAGTTGGCTTATGTTCGAAAATGTGTTCCTCGAATTCATGTTTCTGCTCATCACGAGCCAATGTGAAATAAGCGTGTGATTTGCACGATTTCGTAGTCCAAATAAATTGTTTTCTGGAGAAATCGGGGAAACTCTGCTGTCAGTTCAGTTCGAGGTTGTATTTATAAAGTTTCTGCACAGTTTTCACCTCACAAACACAATTTCCTTTGCTTGTCACAAAAGTGCACTCACGTTTCTAATTTCTGGTTTTTTAAAATGGGATATTGCAATTTTTTTCGTCATTTTGGCGTATTCAAGTGTGGGAAATGAATGTGGCGCGCCGAAGTAGACTAATGAGTGTGAAGCATTCTCTACTGATGAGTGAAGAGAAATGATGTGACTTTGGTTGAAGGTTGATGGATTGTCATGTCTCCGTTGGAATTAGAAATCAGAGTTTTACTGGTGAAATTCCGTACCACATTGCACAGTTTCATGATAGATCGTATAACATGGTTTTTATGACCCATTATTCACAATAATTATGAATAATGGGTGTTTAGACTGAGTAGGGGCGTTTATAAATAATAAAACTAACCAATTAACTCAAGTCTGAATAAGTTTATTTTGAAAAATAAAAAATAAAAGGATCAAACAATGGATCCAAAATCTTCGAGAAAAGATAAATCCTTCTATCCTACTTAGGAGCTCCTTTGAAAGACAAAAATAAATTCTTAATCTACGGACAACCAAAAAACTATGAATTTGTATTTTTTTACGTCCCGGAAAAAAATTCTTTCGAAAGGCCGATAAAGGAGAAAAAAAGGTAAAATAAAATGACCGACCGATTCTTGTGGATCAGGGCAGCTACTCGTCGAGACAACACCCAGGCCTTCCGGTAGAGGAGTCCTTCCCACGGAGAATACGATGGTAGGTATTAAATCGACTCGGCAGACACGTTGCTGCTTCCTGACGAAGAGAGATCGATCGACGATTGTACAGAAGGATGAAGGAGCCAGTCGCCTGATGCGGAATCCAAAGAAAAAAATGCAGGATGAGAATGCTGGTGATCTCAACCAGATCGACAGTAGGTAGATGGCGAAAGATTTAAATTGGCTTGAGGGAGCTGTGGCCTTTGACGATGGAATACAGAGACTGCGGGAGACCTGTAGGCGCCAGCAAGCGTCGACGCGAGGAAGCAAGGGTAGGGAAGGCCTCTCATTGGGTGTTTGGAGATAACGAGGTTTCACTCGATTTCACTGGGTCACTAGGTTCACTGGTGGTCACTCTTAAAAAATAAATAGAGTAGGTAACTTACCTATCAGTTGTCTTAACATAAACCGCCCGCCAAATTTGGGCACATTCAAATTTGAGAATGATCATTATTAGGATAGGAAGGATTGGATAAGGGAAGCAATGGCACAACCTTAACCACTGGACGCTTGTAGCTGGACGATGGAGTCTGTATGGTTACCACCCGGACGACGCCGTCTTCTCCAGGATGAGTTGCAGTGATCCTTGCAAGAGGCCAATGTAGAACGGGAGTGTTGGGGTCCTTCAACAGAACAAGTTGTCCAACCTCGAGGTTTGGTGAAGACTTGGTCCACTTTACTGGACTGCAGAGTAGACAAATACTCAATACGCCATCGCTGCCAAAACTGTTGAGACATGCGAGTCACAAGTTGCCATCTATCCAATGTGTTCAACTTCTCGTCGAGTAAGGAAGGTTCGGGATGAGCTAGAATGCGAGTTCCAATCAGGAAATGTCCTGGAGATAAATAATCACACTCCAGCGGATCGGACGACAACGGGCAAAGGGGACGTGAGTTAAGAACTGCCTCACATTTGGCGAATAACGTACATAATTCTTCATACGTCAGAGGGGAATCACCAGATGCGCGTCGTATGAGTCTCTTGGCCGACTTCACGCCTGCCTCCCATATACCTCCGAAGTGAGGGGCAGCAGGAGGATTGAAGCGCCAAAGAACACCCTTGCTCACCGAAAAGTCAGTTAACTCTTGCTGAGTGTGAGAATCTTGGAACCATTTCCAAAGTGACTTCAAATGGGAGCTTGCTGATACGAAATTAGTACCACAATCTGACACAATTTCTGAAGGGAGTCCTCTTCTTGATGTAAATCTTTCAAAGCTCGCCATGAATGCTTTGGTCGAGAGACTGGTGACTGGCTCCAAATGAATGGCTTTAGTGGCCATACATATAAATAAACACATGTAGACTTTGGAAGTTGCTGCCTTGCGTCGAAGAGATTCTCGGAGGACGAATGGACCGGCGAAGTCAGTACCGACTGACAGAAAGGCACGTTCTCCTTTGAGTCGGAAAGCAGGAAGATTTGCCATTTGAGGCGTGATATGTTGAGCCTTCAGCTTGTAACATTTGATACATTGAAAAGTGCGTTGTTGAGCAAGTTTCCGTAATGAAGGTATCCAGAACCGGGTTTGCACTAATGCCTGAAGAAGGGATGGTCCAGGATGCAAATATGACCGGTGATAGTGGTCCAAAATCAAGACAGCAAGACGACTATTGTTGGGTAACAAGATAGGATGTTTATGGTTGTACGGAAGGCTTGCATGGTAAAGCCTTCCGCCCGCCCTGAGTATGCCCGCGCTGTCCCAAAATGGGTTGAGTTTGGCAAAACGAACCATAACTTCATCTTGAGACTTGTCGTTGAAAAAATAAACGGTCTGTGTATGTTTCACACAGATACACAGGGCATTGTCATATTCGGACAATTTAATATTTCCTCTATGCTTATAAGTCGGACTCCTGACATTATGAGATATACGAAGTATTCGTGCCACCACTCGAAGTAATTTATTGAAGGATGAAAACCTTTTGATCAGTTCGACAACGAACGATGAATCAGCCGAGGATACCAGCAATGCTAGGGTAGTCTTCAATTCAGGCAATGTCACATGATCCATTGAGACATTTAGGCTTGGCCAATCATTCTCGGGTTTTGTTAACCACGGGGGGCCTGACCACCAAAGGGGATGGTTTACCAGATCTGGAGGATTCAAACCTCTGGATCCACAGTCACTTGGGTTGTCCTCAGATAGTACGTGACTCAAGCACGATGTTGGAATCACAGTGGTAATTTCCGCAACTCGATTGGCTACAAAAATTTTCAATTGATGTGGAGGAGTCCGTAGCCAGCCCAATACTATCGTGGAATCCGTGAAAAATCTTGATTCGATTTGTGACTGATCAGAAATAATGTTCAAAAAACTCGAGATGGATTTGTACAACTTAGACAACAGATATGCACCGCATAATTCCAAACGAGGAACCGATACAGTTTTCAGTGGAGCTAGTTTTGTTCTCGCAGTCAGCAAATGTACTTGTACAGTTGAGTTTCTGATAATCCGTAGGTATGATGTTGCACAATAGGATTTCATAGATGCATCGGAAAATCCAATGACTTGGTATGAGTATGGTTTCTCAAAGCCTACAAAACGAGGTATCTGAATTACAGACAGCATCTCAATATTGTCGATAGACGACTGCCATTGAGATTTGAGTTGGGACGTGATCGGATCATCCCAATCTAATCCCAACTTCCAAAGTTCTTGTATGAACCCTTTAAGAAGTACAACGTATGGCGATAAAAATCCAAATGGATCATATATTTTGGCCACGAATGACAAAATCCCACGTTTGGTGAATACTAGAGTTCGATTTTCAAGTTTAAATTGAAAACAATCTTGCGAAGGGTTCCACTGGAGACCAAGGATTTTCAAACTGACGTCATCTTCGGGCGAAATAGTAATTGGATGGGAGTTATGATGATGTTCGGGAATCATCCGCAAAATCTGAGGACAATTGCTTGCCCATTTACTGAGAGAAAAAATTTCCCTTTTTCAACAATTCAATGAGTTCATGTTGAAGTTCGAGTGCTTCTGCAACTGTAGCTGCTCCTGTAGCCATGTCATCAATGTAGATGTCTCTTTCTAAACAGCGCGAAGCTAATGGAAAATTGGATCCTTCATCGTTGTTCAATTGCTTTATCACTCGTAGAGCTAAGTACGGAGAACATGATAAACCGTAAGTTACAGTCTGTAACTGAAAAATTTTCATAGCTTCGGAAATATCGTATCTCCAGTAAATGCACTGGAAGGCACAATCATTTGGATGTACCCAAATATTGCGATACATCTTTACAATATCCGTAACGAAAACTATTCGATGTGCTCTGAAATTCAACAGAATATTACGGATATCTGTTTGTAATTTGGGACCAACAAATAGGTGATCATTTAGCGACCCATTCATGGTTTTTGCTGACCCATCAAAGACGACTCGAATTTTATTTTGTAATCCATCAGTTTTAAAGACACCATGATGAGGAAGTATATACTTCGGCTCAGACTCTATTTTGCTCATGTGGCTCAAATGCTCATAGTCACGCATGAACTCAACATACTTGGAACGAAACGATGGGTTTTTAAGCAGTTTGTCCTCTAAATTGTGAAAACGTCTCAACGCAGTAGGATTACGATTTCCGAAATTCGGAATTTCATTTTTGAATGGAAGGTGAACTACATAGCTTCCATCAGCTCTTCGGTAGTGAGTTTGCTGAAAATGAACTTCACACGCTGACTCATCAGGACTCAACAACGCATCATGAGAAGGATTAGGTTCTTCGAGTTCCCAGAATTTTGGAGATCAAGAGTTACATCTTCATTTGACGAAGCGACGAGCAACGCAGTGCCTTTGTTATGAGAAGTGTCCGAAGTCAAAAATTTCCCAATGACGACATGTCCAAAAACTGTTGGGAACAATTTAGGAAGATCCGGACGCACGACAATAGGAGCACCTGTCCATATATCAGCAAATAGGTCACACCCCAAAAGAAAGTCTATTGGACCTGATTCGAAAAATTTCGGATCTGCGAGCGAGAATGGAAGATAATGACGCCACATATCGTAAGAAAGAGTTGTCGTAGGTAGAAAGGATGTAATTTCCTTAACTACGAGAGCGTTTGTAGTTAAATTAGGACTTGACCTTGATCGGGGTTTGATTACGCATGAAACTTCTCCTTTCGAACCGGTGAATGATGTCTGACCGATACCTGAGATCCTGCGATTACCTTGAAGGACATTGAGACCCAATCGTTGAGTACATCTTTGAGTCATGAATGAATAGTGACTCGCGGAATTTATAACAAGTCTAATCTGTTGAAATTGCCCTCGAGAATCCTGGACTTCGGCAACAACAGTACCCATTAATATTTGAGAGGGCTGATAGGAAACAGAATGCATCGAAGTTCCGGAAGAAGGTAAACCAGACCTGTCAGAACTAGAAGATGTAGAAATAGAATTAGTGACCTCGGCATTGATGGACTGATGAGATAAGCACAGCAAAGAGTTATGCTTCAATTTACAATATTTGCATGTCCATTGTGAACCACAAGATTTGGTATTATGAAGAGGTGATAAACAATTTTTACACCCTTTCCAATGTTTCAACCATTGGAAACGTTGACGCGTATCCGCATTGAGAAACATTTTACAATTTGAAATTGATTTGCAATTTTGCTTGCAAATAAAACAAGTCAAAGTAGACTTAGAATAGCCATCACCATTATTTGCTATTAGCGAAAGTTTGGGTTTGGTTTTATTACCATAGGCACTCATTCTGTTTGGAGTATGGCCCTTTAATGGATTTTCCGAATCTTGATCAAGATTGATATGTCCGTCGGCTAGCTCCAATGCCATACATTTCTCACGAATAAACTTGGTAAGCAGGTCATGAGACGGAAAATCAACGTTTTTATGGGCCAACTCAAATTGTTCACGAGTTTTGCGATCAAGACCACGACTGGCAAGATGAAATAGCACAAATGAGGCTTCATCCGCAATATTAAGCAGCTTGAAAGCAGCTAAGTTGTCTCCTACTGTACTCAAAAACGATTTGAGAGTAGCGATTGTCTGGTTTCCGGACGTGGGCTTATAATCAAGTACCTGATTGAGATAAGCCGAAGCAAGCATGCGCTTACAATCATAAAATTTCTCGAGAGCTTCCCAAGCAACTGGATAATTATTTGCCTCGAGGGGTAAGTGATTTATGACCGTAGCAGCAGGTCCAGAAAGTGCCATTTTCAAATAATGAAATTTTTTAATCGGAGGTAGAGCATCTTCTCTATGGATCATCGAGAGGAACGTGTCACGAAATTTTGGCCAATTTAAAAGTTTTCCATCAAACTTGGGCACGTCGATCCTAGGTAACTCTACTCGTGATTCATTGGAGATCGTGTAATTCAACGCAGGTGAAGAAATGTGCGCAGATGATGACGAGCTGAGTGGAACTTGAATAATTTCAAAATTTGTATGAATTTGATAATAACATTTTCGTGTCCCCTGCATGTTTGAAACATCAGCGTCAACAGGAAACGACGAAGTCATTTTATGAATGTCATAAATAACTACAAGTTCATCGTAAGCTGACTCGTATTGCGTGAAGTATCTATCCAACGATTTGAAGGCGCCTCTAAATGCATTGACGTTTTGCGGATCCGACAGAGCTAATTTACTCATGTCGTAAATATGTTTAATCTGCCCAACACTTGTTTTCATTGTTCTTTGAAGAGAAGCAACCCGTTGAATCGTTTCCGCGTCCATGTTGTAAATGAAAATTGTTCATTCACAATATACCAACAATGGTTAGGTGACCAGACAGTATGAAAAAAAAGGAATATTTTCGGGAAATGGAAATATGGTTCAAACTTGATGAAATAATAAAGATGAATGTTCATGCAAGTGAGATAATGCTACGAAATACGTAGTATGTAGTGTTAAGACAACTGAGTACAACAAATAATGTGTGTACCTATTGATTGCAATATCAAAATTGCCAACACGAAATAAGTAGGTACCTATGTGGAATACCTACCGAAATATTTATCAAGATCAAATGACCCAATTAATGACAAAATTTCGAGGATAATAGTTTCCAAAACTTATGGAAAAATCATAAGTTACGTACCTATGTAGAAATTCAAAAAAATCAATTTTGGTTGAACAATCAAACCACGCTCTGCTACCAATGTTTAGACTGAGTAGGGGCGTTTATAAATAATAAAACTAACCAATTAACTCAAGTCTGAATAAGTTTATTTTGAAAAATAAAAAATAAAAGGATCAAACAATGGATCCAAAATCTTCGAGAAAAGATAAATCCTTCTATCCTACTTAGGAGCTCCTTTGAAAGACAAAAATAAATTCTTAATCTACGGACAACCAAAAAACTATGAATTTGTATTTTTTTACGTCCCGGAAAAAAATTCTTTCGAAAGGCCGATAAAGGAGAAAAAAAAGGTAAAATAAAATGACCGACCGATTCTTGTGGATCAGGGCAGCTACTCGTCGAGACAACACCCAGGCCTTCCGGTAGAGGAGTCCTTCCCACGGAGAATACGATGGTAGGTATTAAATCGACTCGGCAGACACGTTGCTGCTTCCTGACGAAGAGAGATCGATCGACGATTGTACAGAAGGATGAAGGAGCCAGTCGCCTGATGCGGAATCCAAAGAAAAAATGCAGGATGAAAATGCTGGTGATCTCAACCAGATCGACAGTAGCTAGATGGCGAAAGATTAAATTGGCTTGAGGGAGCTGTGGCCTTTGACGATGGAATACAGAGACTGCGGGAGACCTGTAGGCGCCAGCAAGCGTCGACGCGAGGAAGCAATGGTAGGGAAGGCCTCTCATTGGGTGTTTGGAGATAACGAGGTTTCACTCGATTTCACTGGGTCACTAGGTTCACTGGTGGTCACTCTTAAAAAATAAATAGAGTAGGTAACTTACCTATCAGTTGTCTTAACAATGGGTCATAAAAACCACAATTATTGTGGATTACAAGCAAATTTTTTTTTTCCAATATAAGTACGGTCCGAGTAACTACGCTCCCCCACTTATTTTCTCTAATAGTGTGAGAAAAAAAATCGGATTAACGCTATTCTTCATAATTATTTGCGTGAAATTCAAAAATGACTGAATTGCGCAGTGCGCAATCGCGCAATCATGATCAACTTTGTTTTTTCAAATGAGAACCCCCATTTTTTATTGCAGATTCGGATTCTGCGTCAAATTTTATGAACATTTTACTTCGACAAATTTTCTTTTCGGACGCGCGCAGCCCGCTCAGCGAGCGCTCAAAGATGCGCAACCCGGAGATTGCGCCAAAGTTGAGATGAAGAGAAACCTCAAGTGCGGCACAATACTTAGCGCTGTTTTTCCACGCTGAATCGCGTGGTGATATCCCTTTCTTGATTTGATTTCATTTTACCGTATCTACAGCTGAAAAAGTCACTTTTTGATGAGGAAATCATCGATTTTCTTAAGAAAGGTAATGAATCATCCTAATAAAATGTAAAAAAATTAAATTTTTAATATTGTAAAAAACGGGAAACTTCTACATAATTAACACAAAATTTTACAAAATAATTTTCAGTCTTCTGAAAACATGATTGGATGAACAATGATTGAAACAATTAAGCGATAAACTGTTCGAAATGGGCTCCTCCTTCAAAAATGCACGCTCCTGCTCTGAGCAAAATTTTTTCATCGATAGCGTTTGCAATAGTTTCTTGTTATTTTACAATTTTTTACATTTTATTAGGATGATTCATTACCCTTCGTAAGAAAATCGATGATTTCCTCCTCAAAAAGTGACTTTTTCAGCTGTAGATACGGTAAAATGAAATCAAATCAAGAAAGGGATATCACCACGCAATTCAGCGTGGAAAAACAGTGCTAAGTATTGTGCCGCACTTGAGGTTTCCCTTCATCTCAACTTTGGCGCAATCTCTGGGTTGCGCATCTTTGAGCGCTCACTGAGCGGGCTGCGCGCGTCCAAAAAAAAAAAGTTGTCGAAGTAAAATGTTCATAAAATTTGACGCAGAATCCGAATCTGCAATAAAAAATGGGGGCTCTCATTTGAAAAAACAAAGTTGATAATGATTGAGCATGGTTGCGTGATTGCCCATTGCGCAATTTTGTCATTTTTGAATTCTACGCAAAAAATTATGAAGAATTGCGTTAATCCGATTTTTTTTCTTACACTATTAGAGAAAATAAGTGGGGGGGAGCGTAGTTACTTGGACACCCTGTATATTGTCATTTAAACGTAACGATAATGCAACTAAGTAACAAAGGGAAAGGGGTTTTTGGGTTCATCGATTTTTTTTTGCAAACCAGTGGTGTCGATGACCCGCGGTAGGCTGCCCGATCATACTTCGAGTGCTTTGTATTGGCAGCTATTCGAGCGGTCGTCTCCCAGTCCTGGGGGAGGTAGGTGCACCATGCGATTTCCTCATCCTTCCTGTGAACTTCGAATTTCATGTGATACGGACTCTCATTGTTGTTTTCTTACCTTGCTGAAATGGAAAGAAATTACAAAATTTATGACATCATGACTACAAAATACTGAGTCTTGTCTCTTCTGGGTTTAAACAAGGTACTCTTCCCAAGTATAAAATCACACTCTCATACTTCACGTCACTTCACAAATACCCATGTTGTACGTTCGAGTAGATAATGCTTCCATTTCATTGGTCCAAGCTCTAAACGCAGCTTCTTCTCTTTCCACTTATTCCCAAAGGTAAAGGTGACAAAACGAACAAGAATAATCCAGAAACTACCTACGCTCAGATTTGTTGCGGTATTAAGCTTCTCTCTTGAACACTGGCTTTTGTATTCCTTCCTTGTGGAGTTCGTAATGTTCAACTTAAAAACGGGGCATCAGCAGTTGTATGATCTATCACGTATCCATGCTTATTTCACGTCTCAGGCCCATTCGAGATTCAGAAACACAAGCTTACTTGACGTCTGGCTCGTAGTGACTATAATGATTTATTATTATTGTACGATCTTGAATAAGTTTATTGGGTTGGTGATAAAAGACACCAGTATTTCAGCCTTGTTCTCTATGAGGCAGCATTATCAATAAACGGCATTTCAAACTGTTCTGGGCAACTGAGATGGTTACAGAAGAGGTCGCACAAAACTCAGAAGTGCAGAACTCCTTGTACGAGTTCCACACTTTCTAGTTATGTTTGTATTCAACCAACTCAAATAAAGTGAGTCGATGTAGGAATTTGAACTATAATATTACTAAATACTGCAAAGTTGGATGAGACGAGCCTGTTGACAGACTCTCTTGGCTCTTGGAGCTGTTTTTGATGTTCATCCAAAGCTTGCGAGGTGCCAGCCTGCGAGGTGTGTTTTCGGACAATATTACGTGGTGGCAAGGTGACACCACTGTTTGGTGCCCACTCCAAAGTGCCACGGTGTCATCTGTTCTTGTTGAGGCAAAAAACTGCGAAAATTGTAAAAGTTTATTGATAATACCCACTGAATTCCAAAGCTTGTATTCAATCAGTAACTCTTTATCAGGCGCCATCAGGGACTGAAACGCTTTTCCAATGGCAATCCCAGGCACCTAACTATCAGAGAAGTAGGTTAGAGACTGAAGGAAGCGATTTATACCGCAACACTGCCAGTCATCAACCTTGTGCAGACTTGAGGCGTCTGGTCTCTTCCCAACCTTCTTCCAGGTTGAAGTAATAGAGAGTTCCTAGTGGGTTTGGTTCGGCTTAGATACGGTGTGACGTATTACACACACATTCTCAATCCGGTGCCGAATTATGATAAGAACTGTATCCAATATGGCGCCGTATTATTACGATAGAATACGTCACTAGGAGGCAATCCGGCGCGCCATATTGAAAACATGGCTGGATTGAGAGTGTGTGTGTGTAATACGTCACGCCGTATCCAAAACCACTAGGAACTCTCTAATGTGTTGAATGTTTCTGGGCTGAGTTCCAATGTGGGAGAAATGGTGGTTTTTTGGTGGATTTAAATTCCACATATCTTACGAGATCCAACTCAATCTTGAAGATTTTCTTATCCAAAAAAACTATGGAATATTGGGTATTTCGTATTGATTACGCTGGACTTGTTAATCTAAAGTTTAGTCTCAAACGAACCACCTTCAAAGTTATGAATTCTGGCAACGTGATGGGTTCTGAGAGGTTCTCTAGATACTCGGTTTCCATACGTAACCCTTCAGGCATTAGAAAAAAAGCGTTCCAAGTTCACCAATACACAAAATTTCGATTGATTCAAAATGCGTTGCTCAGGTTGAAAAGCACATTGGATGATAGGAATGTCAATAACCATCTCACTTGCCCATTCGATGTGAACAGTAATGGCTGCCTCTGGGTTCAAAATGAAGGGAAAGAGGACAGGAAAATGGAAATACGACAAAAAGTTCATTATAATCATTTTGGAACATTTTGATAACAAGCGTTCTTGTTTGTGTACGTAATTGAAGATCAGAGTAATTTGGTCAATCAAAAGTTGTGTCCCAAAATTATTGTGGTCTGCACAGTTTTATTTTTTACTTGTACTGGTTGTCGTGAAAGAATAAACAGGAAGGTTCGGCAGTTGTACTCCAGTACAAGAACCTCAGGGCAGTAGAACCACTGCCTCAAGCAGATTTATGCGAACAATGATGGCTAAGCCACTTGGAAAATGGCTAGACAAAAAGTTTGTTTCCTCCAGTACGTGTATTAGTAGAAAACAAGATTGATCCGACATGAGTATTGTGAGTGTCACTCCTGGAATGAGAACATGGTGGATGTTGAGGTTAGGATATTACTGGGGAAGGCTTCTTCAATTGTGACGTCTTCGAGTAGCATCATTCCTTGTTGATGGTACGCAGCTTGCCTTGAATGACTGGAACTGAGCTCAGGGGAGTTCTCATAAATGGTAAAAGTTGCGTAGGCCTAAATGGACTTCTGGCTGCCTCAAGAACATGGGTTGCCAAAATTGGTTTGTATGTTGCCAAAACGTATGGCTGATCCCTATGTTGGGTTGACTGACTAGAACGCTATCACACAACCCTTAAGTACGCTGTTAGTATGTCCTACTTAGATGGCTGCAGTTGTAATTTTGTGGCAAAAGTTTCATGAGTGGATCTTCTTGGTTATTCTTTCATGACATTTAGGGCTGGTTTCACCAGTGCGGGCCAACTAGAATTGATCCTCAACAGACAAAGTAGAGCATTATCACGGATCATCTAGGCCTTATCACGACTTAAACCACCTCTTTCAGGTGGATTAACTCTGTGATCAGTGGATTATCTTACAGTAATGCGTTACCTTGCAGTAATTCACGGATATAAATTTGTTCGTGAAGTGGTCTAAAGCCTGGTCTGAAACAGGTCTGAATCTTGGCTCCGGTGTTCATCCACTGGCCCTTAGGAGTGTACATTGATGTACTTTGGAAGATTTTAGTGAATTCATGCAGTTCAATTAATTTGGATTCGTTGGACTAACTCATGTTTTGATTTGAATTCAGGAGCCCGGGGGAGGAGAAGGTGCGAAGGAGCAGCTCAGCGGAGCGGGGGGTAACGGCGGAGCATGTCGTACGGAGAACCCACTCGACGCTCTGCTAGACGAACTACAGAGTCTTGGGGGCAGCGGGGGCAACGCCCCCGGGGGCACACCAGGGGGACCTTCCGGAGGTGGCGGTACGCTGAGGAGACTCCACAGTTATCCGTGCGAAAGCTCGTCAACGGCAGCGGGTGGTCGTCTGCCCCCAGCGCCGCCCCCGAGGACGTCCTCCAAGTCTCCAGGAGGCTCCGACGACAAATCAGGGTCGACCACGCCCAGCGCCGCCCCACCAGACCCCGCTGCGCGCCAGGCGGCCTTGGAGGCCAAACATCAGGAGCTACTCCGCAAACAACGTGCCCTTCAAGAGCAGTACACGCGTCTCCAAAGCCTGTCTCGACCTGCGCCCCCTCCGGATCTCCTCCAACTGAAGAAAACGGGGTCAGAAAGTAACCTCCTAGGAAAGATGGGTTTAGCTCTAGCACCCACCGGCTCACTCTCCCAACTCTCAACAGCCGCCTCAAACGCTCCTGCCCAACCAACTTCCACTAAAATCTACGAAACAGACATCCTTTGAGCAGATGATACAGCCCCTTCTTTTTAGTGAAGCTCAGTTCTTCAATTTTAAAAACTACCAAACTTCATTTTCAATTTTGATTTCAATTTGAAATTTCTAATAACAATAATATACTGTGAAGCTAGGTCTACATGGTTTTGAAAAGCATCGCTAATTGATCGTTCACATGGAATACCAACTTCATCCACTATGAAGTGTAGATCCGCGCCATTTTTCTTAGGAGGAAAAACAAGCAACTATATCCGCTACAATATTCTGAGCCTAGAGATGAGCTATTCAGGGTGTCTGCGAGTTACTGGTCCACCATTTTTATCTCAAGTTTTTGGGAGAAGTTCAACGATCAACCATCAAAACTTTCGTGTTCCGTGACCCCGAGCAAATCAGCGTAATAGTTTATTGATCCCGTATCGACCAAAACAGAACCACCACCTTGCAAACACCCTCAGAACCCCTTTATTACGCTCAGATATAAAAGCTTGATTGGGTAAAGTTATTCGTTAATTGATTCTACTCTTAACGAACTATTCAGTCTTACTCTCCCCATTCGCAACTCAAATTTCAAGGCTCTCATCAATTGTAGACCTTTTCGATCTTAATTTCCAAATTTTTATATCACGAAAAAAAAAAGTTTTCCTGTACCAAACCAGAACCTGACTGCACCAAGGGGCACTTGATCACTCGAAGCAAAATTCGAAAAATTATTACGGGCAAACGTGGTCCCATTTGTACCCAAAAAAAATTGTTACTTCTAGCGCTTGCAAAATTTTTCAACGTAGAATTTCAATCTTTTTTGCACGGTTTTAATAGTTTTTATCATTATTATTATTTTTAAACAAATTATACCGAACTACAATACAACCACAAACATTTACCAAATACCTCATTAAAATTTGCCGCCCTCTCGTTAAAACCACTGCCAGTTATATCGTGAAATGTACATATTAGATTTTCGTCACAATCACTACTCGATGTCTCCTAGGTGTTTTTCCACTATTAAGATAGGAATATAAATTTTAAAAAAAACAGGAATAAATTAGGTAACTTGCTAGAATAATAAATCGTACACTGTTGCCTTTTTCATTGCATTTTGAGTTGATATTTGGATTGTTTAGAGGGTATTGAACCAGGGCTTGAAAGTAACTGTTATTTCCAAGCTCTGCGTGAACTGTGAAATATACTCGGTCTGATCGAATTCTGCAGACCGGTGATGTATTTCGATTTATCGTGAAAATCATTTTGTTTCCGGTTGGAAGTTCGTAGATTTTAGATTGAAAGAGGAAGTGGGTGTTGAATGTTATCAATTTTCTGAATTTTATCAATTTTTCGTAAAAATTCGTGTACTAGTTTTATGAAAACCCATGTATTCACTTATTGACGTGATATTTCTCACCTTTTGTGGTTGTGGACGTCGAGCCGGTCGGTGCTACCTTTCTCAACTGTTTCAAGAGACGAAATTTGTATTTTGGTTTGATTTCCCGGTGAAAACCCGGTATTCAGGTATTTTTTGTACCACATGCTGTGAAGAGGGTAGATGAATTTTAACGGCATTCCGGGGCTTTGTTCGTATTGAATCATCAATTTCAATGTGAGGAACTCTTAACCTCAATTGGACCATGGTGTCACTATAGGTCTACCACAGAAACTTTGCGTTCGTAGGGCGCCGCCTAGGTGGCGGATCCGCGAACTATAAAGATTGAGCCAACCTTCCATGGCAAAACCTTGACACGGAAATTGGAGCTGTGAGGAATTTGATGTTCGTGCAGTGCCACCAAATTTGAAAATTTGTGTCACTTTTGAAGGGAGAAATTCCCGAAAAATTATCGTATGGGCAGGAATCTGCTTGATGATACGAGATAAGTAGTTCTATGTTCTCCAGAATAATCTAACTACCCCTCATCATTTTTCTACCCTTCATCATTTCCCAAGATAGTCAAAGTAAGAACATTGTCAGATTTTCCGATTCGCAAAAAAAAAAATTGTCATCGATTGTTTGGGAAATTTTTGTCAATTCAATTTTGAGACTTCCAATAACCCACAAAAAATTCTGCTGTTCATCAAATTTAAAATTGCAATTTAATTTTGGTTACTCTGGTGACACCTTTGAACAGCCGTGGCGTTTCTGATGTTTACAGCGACACTAGTGATACCATGGGCCAATTAAGGTTAATAAGGTAATTCCAAATTATTGAGGTTCTTGAGGGTGGGTCCATGGACCAACCCTCAAGAACCTCAATAATTACTACTAGTGGTCGAGAACAGCAGAATCTATTGTAATTCCAAATCTCATTTCTTTATATTTTCCCGCCTAAGGAACGTTGACTGGTTACAAAATTAGCATAGCAAGTCAGCGTGGCAGTTTTGTTGTATTTCAAAGTTACTTCTATCAGTGGTTTTAGCAATATCGTTTAACCCATTCATCCCTGCACTTCCTGGAAAGGTTATTTCTTGAAACAAAATACGAGGAGAACAAAACATTCTGTCTAATGATAGCATAATGCAGTAGAAGAGGTGACCGACAGGAACAGTTCATATTCCTCTAATGGAACAGTTACAATGACTTGCTGTGCAAATAAGTAGCCTAGTGCTGCTAGATCAGCCAAAAGATATACACTGATGACGTTACTTGCTTCTTGTTGAAACTTGAGGAAACGATCAGAACTTACCTGTGAATGTCAACTTCTACATCTATCCCTTTACTACTCCCAAACAACTCTAGTGTGCCAAATATTTACTATTATTTAAATATTGAACGATATCTGACAAAAATCGACCTCCAACTCTTCCTGAGTTGAGTCCCAATTTCAACATTGCCAAATCTCATTCATCTGCCAGCACCAAACTAGAATTAAAACATGGATTTTTAATCGTTCCCCAATTTGTCTAACTTGACTTCCATCAAATTTGTGTTTTCTCAATGTTTTCATTGTACTGCTAGCTATGGACCAAGAAGTGATCAACGTTTAGGTTTTATTGAAAAAAAAAGCACGAAAAATCAAAATTTTTAAACCTTGTTGAAATTCACAATGTCGTCAAAAGGTAGTTAATTAGAGATGTGACGTTCCGATTGAAATCTGTAACTGTTACTGAGTAAAGAACTGTTCCAGTTATGTTGTTGTTGGAAGTTCCAAGGATTGAGTTCCTACTATGTTCGGATCCTTAATGATTCGGGATGGTTCCTGCCTCCTTTGAGGGTTTGTGTAGGAGAACTCGTTCAGCACCAACAGTTTACCGTTCATTTAGGCATCAGTAACTGCCCAGAACCAGTTCAACTAGTCCTGAGATTTTTGGTCGGAACCAACAGTCAGAAGGCATGCTCACCAGATATATTAGAGAGTTCCTAGTGGGTTTAGATACGGCGTGACGCCACTGACACACACTCTCAATCTGGCGCCAAATTGTGATAAGAACGCGCCGTATTATTACGGTCGAATACGTCACTAGGAGGCAATCTGGCCTCCTGGCGCCATATTGAAAACATGGCCGACGATCCGGTTCCGACGCACCAGATCGACCCTACTAGGAACTCTCTATTTGCTCATCAGCTCATCTTATCATTCGCTTATCAATATTTTTGTCAAGAGAAGTTTACCTCCAATTTTGCAACCCCAAAACCTTCGTGTTTAATTAACTGATTTAACGCGTTAAAATCTATGAAAGTATTGCAATTGCTTTCTGTTTTTCAACTGTAACTTCTAAACTACGATGATTCTACGATTCATGCCCAGTATCTTTTCAGGCTAAATTTACTACAGTTTGAGACCAACTTGAGCTCTGTAGATTGAATAATAATGGAGGTGCAACAATTCAAAAACAGGTATATATTTCCAAAAAGTGAAGTTTTCGTGTTAAGGCCGTGCTTTTTGCCTTTCACTCACTAAACTAATTATTTCAGAAAGAAGTGCAGCGAGAGGAATTAGAAAGAAATGTAATCAGCTTCAATTTGAAACCTTGTACTAAGATGGCTACCTTAGCGTTCTCATAATATGAATTAAAAAAAAAAAACATGTGGGAAAAAATTGAGTTGATTTAACAAAAAAATGATCATTGACGTAAGGTCTAGGAGCTGAGTATCGTGTTTTGGTTTTTCTTCCAAATCATTCTGCGAAAAACGAGAATGCAGAAAACAGAAGACCTAAAAACCAGAAAAATGATTGGAGGTTGCTGTGTAGGCTCTGCAAGGATGTTCTGAACGCCTTCCAAAGGCATTTAGTGGTTCAGAACTGAAACTATCCCCTCCCCTTTCAGAATGCCTGCCCATCCTGAACTGGTTCTGAACCATGGATATTACATGAGTGTGGGACTTCATCTATGGATACTCTCTTCTTCCTGCAACGCATTGTGGAAGAGTTTAGTATTGCTTCGCTTTCAAGGAGTTTATCGGAGTATTGAAATCTTTTCTCTATTTTCGTGAAAGCTGATTGAAACTGACCTTTCTAGTGGTTTGATTCAGTTCCATAGTTGAATTGTGCTTTGTAACAGTTACAACCAGGACGTCCCATCCCTACTAGATATAGGTAATCTAAGTATCAATTATTTCAATTTTTTGAAGGTCCTATAAATTATATCAACCATCCCTGGTTTTGATTACATTCCTTTTCAAATTTCCATCACCAAAAACGGTTGTTTTTTTTTCGATGTAATTTGTCGAAATTTCGCACGAAAGCGCCTAATAATTTCACTTTATTAAAAGTGGGCAGACGTTTCGAGCTGCTACGAAAATTTTCACGAAAATCGCTCAAAACCGCTCAAAACAAGACGAAAAATGCACGTTGAAAATCAATAAACCGTGAAAAAAGGTTCGAATTTGTTAGCGAATATCCTTTCGAAAAGTGAAATCGACGCGTAGTCTCGGTTGAAAAAACTCTTTTTGCAAAACAAACGAGAATTTTTTAACATTTAAAACGAAAATTGTTGAAATTAATTAATTATTAGATTTTAAAACAAAATATTTACTTACCCTCACTGATAAAATATTTAAGGAAAAAAATTAAGGTCACCAAAATAAACGACTTTTTCCTTTAGTTGAAATACGAAATGTCGTTCGACCCCCCCCCCCTCACACCCTTTACTCCCCGATAACCACATTATAGTAAAGAAAAAAATATATTCAAAAAACAACAAAAAAAATCTGAATAAATTCTATTAACCCTCGTCAATTATTTCTACAAGTAGTGAAAATATAAAGCAAGGAACGTTATTTAAAATCGCCCTTATTAAATTATTGTCGCAAAAAATCACTACAATTTTTATTAATTGACAATTTGATGAAATTATCACGAAACGGATTTTTCATTGCTTTGTTTACTTTTTCGAATTTGATTCGATGTTCGATAGTTGAGATGTTTCTTATTTATTTCTTATGGTTTTTGTTATTTAGAAGGAAGTCCGGAGGTTGTGAAATTGTTTAAATTTGTCATGTTGTGCGTATTTAATTTATTTTTAATTTTTTTTTTTTTAATTTTTTGGTTAGTTTGTAAATTATGTGAATTGTGTTGAAAATGAGGTGACTTTTGCGCCTAATGGGATTTTTTTGGTTGGTGAAAATGTGGAGGAATTGGTCTGGTTTGTTGGCAATTGGTGGGATTGTTCTTCTGACTTCTGATTGGCTCGATGATTTGGAGAGTTAAGAGTGGGAACGAGGTTAATGACGGTCTGATGGGGGGGGGGATACTACGAGTATCCCATGATGCTCAAGGTGAACCAATGGGAGACTCTTCAGCTGCTTCCAAAGTTGAGGTTTCAACCATCAATTGACATAGGTACAATGATATTCACTATTCAGTTTCCATCGAAACTACGAGTAGGGAAGGCCAGAGCACAGAGGAAAAGGTAGGGTTGTGGGAGGGGAAAAGATCCTTAGAGTATCCCATGATGCTCAGGGTGAACCAATGAGAGACTCTACTCTAGTGATATTCAGGGAACTTCGAAACTACAGGCTTCTAAACTTCACAAACGGGAATTCAGCTCTAGAAATCCTTCACTCGCACCAGTTGAATGCGTCGTCAAACCCTGAAAACAAGGCGCCATTTTACTGCCCAGGTGAGCATCCACCATTTTTGTTCAGCGCACAATGCGTTCATTCTTCCCTATTCTAATCTGTATTCTAACACCGAGTTGTTACGGTTTCTATTCATTATCAGCTGTATTATTTGTATAAAGTTTCATTTATTAACATAAGGTCAACATAAAATGTCTGTAAAACTGAATTTCATAAGTTTGATATCTTTAAAAATCTTCAAATTTCCAGCAATGGGCAGATTTTGTCCAAAATAGTCTTTCTTGCAAATAAATATTCCCTGATCGTGGAAAAACTGCACTTTTAAAACATTTTGAATCTGTTCTACTGAATAGGATAAGAAAATGAAGAAAAATTACGTAGCAGCTGAATTGGCTTCTGATTTACCAAAACCTCTAGGATGGTGTGACTTGTCTTTTCAATGTTTGCTGCTATGGAGACCTTTAGCAGACACCTTTGGCGCATTCTTCTGGAGAAGATGGAACTACTCATCTCTTATCATCAATCAATCATTCAAAGTTTTTATTGTAGAAACCTAAGAATAGGTATAATAACGTCAGATAAACACGTAAACAAATAAACTACTAATCCAGGAACACACAACAATTTATAAATACAACAACAATAACAGTGATAAAGAACAAGTCATCAAAATAGAGCAAAATAATCCTTAATACAGCAGATTTCAGCATCAATCAAAATACTTTTCACTCGCCATCGAAATGCCACTGAAGACAGCTGCCTAACATTGTGAGGGAGAGCATTGAAAAACCTGGTTCCGAACTGTTCGGGATTACAAGTGAGGGATTTCGTCAGTCTCACAAAGGGGGGGGGGGGGCAAATATGAGGCCCTGCTCGAGTTCCATAATTATGTACGTCATTCCCCGTCACAAATAAATTCAAGCTCTCCCTCACGTGAAGCAGCGCTTGCCATACAAAAAGGCCGTAAACGGTTGCCCCAAGTCTTTTAAAGTAGGAGCGGCATGACTCGCTAGGATGGAGACCAAATATTGTGCGCAATATCCTCTTATGTAGCTTGAATAAGGCCTCAGTATGCGACGAGCCTCCCCACAGAAGAATACCATAACTGATACAGCTCTCAACGTATGCAAAATATACAGAGCCGAGTGAGTTGTAAGGTACAGCGCTTTTCAGTTGGAACAGCATGTACGATGAAGAAGCAAGCCTGGGCAAAAGGGCCTCCACATGTCCTGACCAGGATAGGCGACTATCTATCACTATGCCCAGGAAATTTGCCGAGTGACCCATCTGGGTTTTTCTGTTATTTAGAAGGAGCGCGTTTGCTGTACACCATTGGCTGATGAAGACTGAAGCCTCCTCCTGCCTGATAGCCAATTCTTCCCTTGATGATGCCACTGAACGGATGGTTACGTCATCAGCAAATAGAAAAGCCATACCCCCCCCCCTGCCAAACAGATAAGGCAGGTCATTGATGAATAGCGTAAAGAGGCAAGGGTCAAGAATTGACCCTTGCATCACCCCGCAAGGAACCGGCATCGGGTCGGATTGCTCATTGTTATAATGCACAAGCGAGTCCCACGCACAGGATATTTCTTTGGGAATTTCTCCCCTCAAAAGTTATACAATTTCCTCCCTACTGCAGCTTGAAATTCTTATCTGGATCGAATAATAACGTGAAATAAACATACAATTTCGCACCCCGCCCCATTCCCCCAGTGATTGTTTTACCATGGAAGGTAGATTCGATGTGTTGAGTCATCAAAAATTAACTTCCCTTGACTGGGGATCGATCTCCTATCATTCCGATTCTGAATCGGAGCTCCTACCGCATGAGCTAAGGAAGCGAATGGACAGAAATGCGAAGAGGTCGCTGAGAAGAAGAGGTAACCCCCCCCCCCCCCCCCGTTAGGAAATCTTAGGTACTCCGTTACCTAGTCAGGGCCTGCGTTTTTACAACCCATTGAGAACGCGTATTTTTGTCCGGCTTCGGAGTTTTTTGTTATTGTTCCTTATTGACGGGGCGGGGGATCTGCAGACCTCAACGAATAGGCAGTGGCTCGACTCGTGTCTTGGGAGGGAGTTGTTTTGATGACCGAATCTTAATGAATTATTGTTTCTCTGAGAAATGCTGAGGAGACCATTCAGGTCCAATATGACTGCGCCATATTGTTGAATCATCAAAAATTAACTTCCCTCGACCGGGGATCGATCTCCTATCATTCCGATTCTGAATCGGAGCTCCTACCACATGAGCTAAGGAAGCGAATGGACAGAAATGCGAAGAGGTCGCTGATCACAACAGATGGTTAGTTCTTGGTTCCGCCACCTAGGGGCCGCCACACAGTTGCAGAGTTTCTGTAGCAGTCCTGTAGGAAGCCCCATCATTCGGACCTCATCAATAGTCTGTGACTTCTCGTAAAAACCACCCATAACTAGTGCTTATAACCTACTCTTTTCTGGCTGAATCCCGACTAATCAGAAATCTGGTAGACGCTGTCCGCCCGATCATTCCTGAGCCTTGCTTTCTCCCTTTATCTTCAACTTAACGTAGAAATTTGTTATTTATTGTACAGCTACGTTTTAAGGTACCCCATCTCCGGTTGAACCCACCGATTTCTGCTCTACTTAATTAATCATTAACGAATCTTAGATATTCACGTAAGATTTAAAACTTTAGGTTTAACGACAGAAAATTAGGTTCTTCTGAAAATTAGGTGACGTTTTCCACGAGTCCTACCGATAAAATGTTGTCGTCCATCGCTTCAAAAACTAAGAAAATTAACCACAAAATGCACTCGTAGATGGAAGAAAATTGTTTTGTATTTATTTTTAGCTTTAAGACTTTCGTTATAATATTTTGATTTCAGTTTTGTGAATTAAAAATGAACCTCCGGCTTCCGAAACATGAAAAAATATAATTATATGGTTATTATAATGGATATTTAACATAACAGTTTATAAATATATGTAACATATTACGGAAATATTGTAATATTATTATACATATGACGGGATTTCGTCTGTTATTATAAATTGGAGACAAAAATTGTAAAAAAAAAGTGTTAAGTTGAAAAGGAAGTTTATCTCATATTGTAAAAATTAAAAAAGAATTATGAGAATAAAAAGTATGACGCGTGAGTGTTTTTGTTTTGCTGACCTTCCTAAAATGATAAAAAAATGAGTTATTTCGATTTGGCATTAAAAAGAAAAAAAGTCTGCCAAGTGGGTGTGGCACATAGCTTCCTCGTATCCATAACCCGATTATATAGATGATCCGATGCATAGTAGTTAATCTCAAAACACCAATCTCTAGTACCTTTCACTACCCTCATAGGGGACCATCTACACGCTAATCAAATTTTCAAAATAATAAATAAATAAAATTTCATCAAATTCGGATGAAAAATGTTAGTGTTACGGCTGTTACAAGGATTTTACGTTTGCGCATGCGCAGAGGCTTAAAACGTAAAACATCAAATTTTGAGGGGGGGGGGGGTAAATTTTTTTTTCTTGGTCGTTTCCAAAGGTTCATTTTTGAAAATAATAAACTAAAATGCGACAAACGAAAAAAGTAAAAGATTTTTCCGATTTTGGTTTATTATTTTCAATAATGAACGTTTGGAAACGACCACCACTTTTTTTTTAACCCCCCTCAAAATTTGTTGGTTTACGTTTCAAGGACCTTGAATCAAGGTACGTAAAATACAAAAATCGAATAAAAATTTGGCCGTCCGTCCGCCGTACTTTTGCCACTTAGCTTTGACCGATTTTGATGAAATTTGGTATGTAGGCTCCATTTCGGTCTAGTTGTGCCCCGAAGCTTTTGGTTGATGTAGGTCACTTCTAAGGGTTGACATTTTGAAAACGCCTTAGCTCAAAAAATTTCGATATACCTAAAGGTATTGTTTTTCCTTCAATTTAAGATTCTATAGAATTTTTAGAATTTTTGACACCACCCGGAACTCTGTTGGACAAACCATTCGCTCCCTACGAGTACTTAAGGGTTGGACTTAGGACAAATCAGAAACACGAGTGTGAATCGCAAAAGAGGCCTCGCTGTTCGTTTCTTCGAGTTGTATTCGGTTTTGTTTCCTTAGCAACCAGTAATCAAATTTCCCATATGAACCTCCCTATTTTTCGAATCGAGTGTGAAGCGTTTATTTCTTCCAAATAAACTTGATTGTGAAGGTAATTATGTACCTAGTAGGTGCCTACGGTTGGTAGGTTTAAAAAACGCTGCAAATTATTACCCAAAGGTTCATTCTTTTCCTGTACCTATAGATCACTCTTCAGCAAAGATCACAGCTTTGCCATTGTCACTATTTATTTATTTTTGTTTTTTACCCAACCATAGGTACCTACTACCTACCTACTAGGGCATTTTTGAAAGTTCAACCCTTAATTTCCATTTGGTTTCCAAAATGAAGAGTTGAAATTATCGAAAGTGTCCTTGTAGATAATAATAAACCTTTCTGTATTAATTTGCAGCGTTTTTTTAAATCATCACGATTGTTTGTCATCCTTATTTCAATGTTTCTGATTTGAATTAGTCCTTGATTGCTAGGCTGGTTTGCCAAAGGTTGATGTCAGTTTTTACCGATTTTCAGATTTTTTGATTTTTAAGTCGATTCTAGCAAGCTATTTGGTTTGGCAAATTATGATATGGTACATAGAAAAGGCGGGAAATACACGAAAAACAACGACTGGCATAAGGTTTGTTCCAGCGCAAAAAGTTCATGAACTCCAGTTCATGAACCCGCTGGGTGTGAGAACCCGAAAAAGTTGAAGAGTTCATGAACTTTTTAGGTTCAGGAACCTGTGCGCTGGAACGATTTTAGTAGTTAACATGAAATTCGGCAGGGATCGCGGAACTCGGCTTTCAACAAACCTTGAATAACCTCCTCTCATCTCATTCTTTAGCGGGATTTTTCAAGTTCATGATTGAACGATTCTTCGCAATTTTAAACAAACAATGTCTCCTACCTATTTTGTTTCAACCCCTTGTTTTTTCAAGTTTTTTCAATTTAAAGATTTTTTTTCGTGTTTACTGACTTACTTCATTAAAACTGTTGTAACTCCTGATATTTACCAAGTAAACTCAAATCTGAGGGTATTGTTAAAAAGAGACATTTCCAAGCTAACAAGTGCGAAACCAAAATATTTTAGCAATAAAATATGTTTAAAAAAATCAAGTCAAAAAGCAAACTTCAAAGTTTTCACTCTGAATCCCTGCCTATGCCGATGGGCGCTCTTCGAAAAAACATGCTCAAATTGTCAGTTTTCCAATGGTCTATCAATTTTTCTTTTTAAAATTCATATTGGAAGAGTAGGTACCTCAATCAAGTTTTAGTGCCAAAAAACGTGTGTTTTACTAAAAAATCGAGTGTTTACGTGGTTTATCATGGTCACCCTCGATCTCAAGATGAATTGACAAGTTTTTGGTATCATTAATTTCCTATGCATAGGAATTACATGTAATTTCATGCTGAATCCAATGGTGATACTTCTTGACAGCAAAATAGTGGTTATTTCGATGAAATCCTTCATTTTTCGTTCCAAAAATACGCCTTATTCGTAGATAAGGTACTGAGCATAAAGTAACACCTTTCTACTAAATAACAACATCATCTTATTTGTGTTACGTTAAAATGCAATCTTATGGGACTCAAACAACATTGTTTGAAACAATTTGTTTCAGTAGAAAAAACATTGCAGAGTTCATACCTGGAGTTCGGAGGTTCATTTCAATGATCAGCTTCCACTATTTCTTCAAAAATTCACTTTCTAGCAGTCTAGTTCGGAAGTACCTATCGCCATTGAGTTCAGCGTGAAAAACTACTGAAGAAATGATACCGAAATCGTGAAGTCATAATGAGATCGACAGGTGACCGGACTCTGCGTAAAACATTCTATTTTCTTGTGAAAAGCTTCAATTTTATCGAAAAAGCTTTCAGTTCAAACGCAGCAACCCATTATTGTAGTCAACAAATCAACTTTTGCCCATGTCACATGAGTAATCAATCACCCCATTTCACGGTAAACAGTTTGCAGAAGAGAGGGATGATGTGAACTTCCTTGACACACTCTTCAAATAAATAGACAAAGCTCACTGTAGTGATAATGGAATAATCGTGTATTTGTGAAAAAAAACAAAGAGAAATATCGAAAGTGGCATCTGTTAGAACACAAGTAATTATCAAACATTTTCCGCCCAAAGAATGGAGCCAAGTGATTAGCGTGAAAACTGGTCAACAAATGAAAAATTTAGTAGGTTTCACGTGAACGGCACAGGTTACCCTTCAGTTCGAGTTCACAACCCTGCCTTCGATGAGTGCAGAAAGTTCATGAACCGAGGTGCAAAAAGTTCATGAACTGGAAGCGCTGGAACGCGGTTTATGTTTGCGAGTTCTCGAACTCGGCGCCGCTGGAACGCATCAGTTCATGAACTCAACATGCGCGCGGGTTGTGCGCAGGTTCGGTGTAAGAAAGTTCATGAACTGAGCGTCGCTGGAACAAACCTATAATCAAGTCCAAAAAGCTTGCTAGAATCGACTTATACAGCAAACAATCTGAAAAACTGACATCAAGTTTTGGCAGACCCTACAATTTGTAGTCTGGTTAAATGCAACTTGTCTCCAGTATTCTGTGATTTCAACAGAGTCTATCCATAGATATTTTTGTCACGTGACGTCATGATTATTTGCTCTTCCGGTATAGCAAGATATGACGGTTAAACTAAATCAATTTTAGAGCTGAAAACTGGTGCAGAAACGTTTTCAAGTGCTCTAAATTTCGACATGCCGCCAAAAAATACGAAGTCCGGGGTCCGACCCATCATCCATGCAGTAGGTATTCTGTGCCCTTACAACAACCCCACTCTTCTGACATGGAAGACCATCATGTCTTATCTGTGATGGAAGACGATGTCTTCTTCCATGCACCATCCAGAGCGGCAAATTTACGTTCATAACCTGATTTCATTATAACCTGAAATACTTTATCTATATTTTCTGTGGTTTATTATTATCAATTTTTTTTAATCAATCGAGCTTATTTCATCAACCAAATTATCAAGTTCACCAACTTATTTCGGATTGAAACGCGTCATCGTTGTTTGTTATCGGTGAACTACCTGTACTGGAGAAGTGGAGATGGCAAGTCCTTTCTATTCAATAATTATGTTCACTTCTATTCTGTTGGCATGTCCTTTCTACTCAATAATATTGAGTTATTATTCAATATGTTCACTATAGGTTTGTTCGGAGAATCAGTCCTGAACAGTTCGAAGGGGTTTGTGGAAGCCCGGAGGAGTCCGACCGCCTCTATCACTGAACTGGTTTCTCCTAACGGACCATAGGATTACGTGTTGGTATTTTTAATTGTCGGTAGAACTTTCTACCATAAGCTTGAACTGTCACAACTTGGTGAGGACCCAGCTTATCATTTACTACTACAGTATTAATGGTTAAAATTTTCCCTCAGTGAAATGTCAACCTCTCAATTTGATATTAGTAATTTCGACAAATTTTTCTCGAAAACACCTGTTTTAATCCAAGTTCCACGACATTTTAAATTGCAGGGAATCATTGGAAACTGGACCCTTGTTTCTCTTTGAGTCCATTGATAACGAGGTACTGACTGTTTTTCTTGATGAAATGATCCTGTTTCTGACTTGTAATTAGTTGCATAATAGCAGATGGTTTAGACGAGGGCTGTATTGTGCAATGTCCACGAATTTTGAGAGGGAATCCGCTAGTCCTCTTTTTAGTGCTACCTGAACCTAAGGACTTCTTCATTATGTTTTCCAGGGTGTTTTTTATTCTCATGTGATTTTATTCGAGTTTGCACACATCTATTCAACAGTATGCAACGTCATTAAGTACACCCTCTGTTGCTAAAAGCTTGGAATACCCTCTTGATCACTTGATTCTCCTATGAGCCTTTGGCAAACGACCTGGATTCCTTTCAAAAGAGCCTGTTGTAATGCGAATTTACGATTATTTCATATTACAGACTATTAAATTGTAACCTACCATAATTAATACGTGACCCTCTCCTCAGCACAATTGATTATTTCTTTAACGATTCAGTAGGAACAAATAGAGATAATTCAGGAACTTAACGTTCATTTTACATAAGGCAAAAATGTGGCATTACATCGTTAATTCTGATCTAACAGGTTGATGGAGCTTAGTTGCTGAAAGTTGCTTCCTCCTGCAGTGTGAAGCTTTTCTCCCTCTGTGATGGACATCGCAGCAGACATTCGAATCGATGACGTGAGTATTCAGCTCTGTGTGATACTCTAAAGAATTAGAACTCTAAGACCGTAGAAAATTAAAATGGATTCGTGTTCACTGGAAGCCCGTGCAGGTGGTAGAAAGAAAGGACTCAAGTTTCAAGGAGAAACTTATATTAACAAGAATTACACTTTACAAGTTGAAACTCAAGACTGTCTTAATTCTATGCTACAACATACTATTATTGACATCAAGACGTAGAGGGGGTTACATTATGTGGAGGGGTGGAATGATAATTTCGGGAAAGGTCGATATGGCAGTTGAGCTATCGGTTTGACCTCCTGGGGCCCAACGGCTTTACAATAGGATAGGATAAGATAGTATATGATTCCCTAGGAAACTAGGTTTTGAGCTTCAGTTTGATTACAAGTACGTCAAGATAAAGATACCAACCCATTCGTATGGAATTGAACTGGTACCAGTGACCGCGACTTTGAAAAAGCAGATATAGACAAGGCTGTCATACTTTTCGTATTGAGTCATTGATATGAAAATACCGTCTGGAAAACACCTCAAGTTGATCAGGCTTGTAGGAAATTATTCAGAAAGGCTTTCCATCGGAAACAATTGATTATTAATAAATCCCAAGTATATCACAACTGTTTCGCTTCATGAGATTTTCATGGTTGGTTCAAAGAGTTTGAAGTAGGTTGTGAATAGAGAAAATCGTGAAGTCTATTCGTAGTGAAATGTAGTTGATTATGGAAATTTCAATTCCAAACTGTATTGTCTGTAGGAATATTTGATTAACACGTTCTGTGCGGATCACCAAGAGGAGGTGGTCCTACCAGCCTGAACACTTTTTTTCGTTAAATAGGCTCAAAAGCATGCAAGTAATGACATTAAGGCCATATCACACGAGCGATTTTTTGGCTTTTTTTCCGCTGGAAAATCGCTGGAACGTGAAGAGGAAGTTAGAATAAGTTAGGCGAAGTTGAAAAAGAATAACCGCAGAAAACTGCGAATAGAGCGCATTCTGGCGGCCAGCGATTTTCAATGACTACAAGTTTTGGATCAGGTTATAGTAGTGTGGAATTTTGAAGCAACGTTTTAGAAGCGAAGTTTCACTTGTTGTCCACCTATTCACTATATCCTTCGGCGGCATACTTGTTGGAGGTTTAAAAATGAACGAAGAACTGATTAATTTTTCTCTCGGAAAACTGCAGAAAACTGAACAGACGTCGACTAGTAGATCAAGGAATGCTACAACCACAAATTACTTATCGATGGAGAACCTTCGAATGGTTTCCTTCCAGCTTTTTTTCCCGCACAAAATGGCGGACTAGAAAAATTAGAACGCGTTCTAAATATTCCAAAGCTAGAAAAATCGCTCCACCAGGGTGCAGGCTGTGCTATGGGGGGGTGGGGAAGTGGAATTAAAAACCCGCTGCATGGATACTTGAAACACTGTACTTCTTCCCTTGCATGGATACTTGAATCACTGTACTTCTTCCTCTTCACGTTCCAGCGATTTTTCTGCGGAAAAAAGCTGAAAAATCGCTCGTGTGATATGGCCTTTACACAGGAAATTTTGCGAAATTTCAAGTTTTTGACCATTTTTGGGGCATGACGACGCGTATTCGTCATCCGCCTGGTGAGGGTGATCATTGCCGGGAGACCCGCAATACACGTTCTTTTTTGCGGGTCTCCCGCAATGAGCACCCTCACCAGGCAGATGACGAATACGCGTCGTCATGCCCCTTTTTTCCTTCACTCTCTGTTACTGTAGGTAGAGGAACTCTCACAATGAATAACCAAATTGCAAGGGAATTTGAAGTAATCCAGTTTTTATTTGTCAAAATAAAACCATAAAAACAAACATAGTAGGTATACATAAGAGAATACAAAAAGTTATTCGTTGTTATTCGTTGCTTTTGAAGTGGAAGGTAGTTCGTCCATCTAAAAAATATAGTAGGTAGGTACCTAGTAAATATATGGAGGGTGTAAAGGAGTCGTCATGAAAACAATAGTCGTCAGTCGGCAAAAAGAACGAGCTGGTGATACAAGTTCAACTCGTGAGAGGGAACAAAAGTTTCAATCATACTTCATGAACTAACAGTATAACAACATAATAATTACGTACCACCTTACCTTGCTTTTTGATTCAATATCCACGTCGAATAACGAGGAACAACACGTAAAGGTGCCCCAACGTTGACAATAACACGAGAAAACCGCACATCAAACTTTGACCCACCATCTAACACCGAAAAACACATCAGAACTGCCCCCGACGCCATCTGTGGTTCACTCAGGTACCTAAGAAGTGTTCAGCACAAAAAACCGCCAGATTGAGCCAGGCTTGATGAAAGTACAAGACTTTTTGTAGAAGGAGTGTGATGACGAACACCCTTCGTCATCCGCCTGGTGAGAAAGTCTGCCATGACGAAGGGTGTTCGTCATCCGCACTGAACGTGTTAATCACTTCTCGTCATTCGATTGAAAAGGAGCATCTAGGGAGAGAAAGTGGTGGAACGGCCTGAGCGCTGCCTGGCGACGATTAGATTAACCTTCTGGAGCTCAAGACATACGTTATCTCTCTTATCAGTCGCCCGATGTTATAAAGGCGGATTACGGACAGAGCTACATTGATAAATTTCGTAACAAATTTCCGTCGTTTGTTTACAACTCGTTAGACTCGATCTCACCTGAACATTGTTTCCGTACCAGCGTTTTGTGTTTTTCTGTCTCGAGAGGTGAACCAAACTGATTCAATGAAAATTCAATAGGTACTTAGATCTTGTGAGATAAAAAAAAAAAAAAAGAATGGCTGTCCCGTGTGTGTATTTTGACAACAATATATCTGCAAAACTATGTATGTCATCATTCTGCTGTCATTAAATCCCCAGAAATCAAATCATTCTTCAATAACCGCATCGAATAAATCTGCGTAATATGGGGGATCATCATTGAAAATTTCTTCTGAGAACCCGTCGTCCAGGATTCGCAAAATCAGGCGAAACACACGCGGAAAATCAGCAAGGCAAAACTACTAGAATTCTGGATAAAATGTGTCAACCGAGTTGTCATCACATCAGCGGACTGATAAGAGATAATGTTGGTTTTTAGCTCCAGAAGGTTCATCTAATCGTCGCCAGGCAGCGCTCAGGCCATTAAACCACTCTCTCTCCCTATGTCCGGTTTTAAATGAAAAGGGATATTCTTGAAGGTTTGAGACCAACATCAGTGTTGCTGCTATTTTACCAAGCACAGTGAAGGTATAAACGTGGAAGATTGATTACATGGATACTACACCTCTTACCCTTTTGGGAAATATAAATTTCAAATTACATTAAGTTGCTTCAAATTGGATTAAATTTAAAAATAAATTTAAAATCTACTTATTCTTCTTAAAGCCTATGGCGTAAATTATAAAAACTTGGAACATGTTTTAGCCAAATTTAGTGCAGAACCGTAGTAATTTAGGTGTAGGTAGGTATATTACAAAAGTTATATTATCCCTCGCAACATAATCTTAATTTCATTAGGATAAACTCGGCGCTTCGCGCCTCAAAAACCTGAGTGTGATGTGCAAAACGGTTACTTTTTGGTAATAGGTGACAACGTGACAGTGACTGGCCAGTAATAGGTTCCAGTAATAGGTGACTTTGTAATAGGGTGACAGAGAAGCGCAACCTGCTACTGCGGCGCTGCTCAGTGTAAAGTGACTCGTTATCAGCAGTGATTTCCCCTAGAGTTCAAAACGGCGATTTCATCACCAACGCGGATCTCAAACAGGGTGGTCTTGCTGACAGCGCAGGGTGCCTACCAGTAGGCACTTTTTCGCCACGCTACTGCCATCTGTTTCTTCTTAGTTGAACCTGTTGGTATTTTTTTTGACAGGATTTCCCGATGTGGTTTCGTTTAGTGATACCCGTCCTCCACTAGGTTGCGGTTCATTTCCGGGTAGCATGATTGCAATGGTTTAGAGATGGGCGAAACGGTTACATTTGCGTATTAGTTTCCACCGTTACCGCTCTGGGTGGGTAATAAGTTCCAATAACCTGTTATTTATTAATAGGTTATCTCAGGGACCTTCTCAGAAGCTCATTCCGACATGCCATTCCAAGGTATCGTTTTCGTGATTTCTACTTTTCATTCCCGACCTACGTTCGTTCGTTTATCATGTTATATTGTTATTCCATTCTGAAGTATCATTCCGTTGATCTCTAGTTTTCGTTTCCTACCTAAGTTGGGGTTTCTATCAAGTTATTCCCGACATATATACGTGTTATTTTCACTATACACTCTACAGTGTATTTTCACTCTTTTTTCGATTAAAACCCCCAAGCTGTTGTTCTGGCTCCACACATTTTGGAGCCTTCCCTGGAACGTTGTTTAGTAACAAGATCATTTTGGTAATAGGTTCCAAGCAGAATTAACGAAACCCGGTAATAGGTTTTTTTTAACTGTTACGTTAAATACCGCCCATCTCTACAATGGTTGCAATTTCGCCCGAAATTAGTAGTTCATACAACCTATAGAAAGCACTCAAACGTCAGGCGCTCAGGAGGTGGGGTTTTGTTGGCCTACCGGTAGGCAATCCGCAATGGCGAGAGAATTACTTTTGCCTGCCGGTAGGCAATGCAGTGTTCGGTACGTTCGGTACCTTGGTGTCTGGTTTGACCAGCACATGAGATGGGAAAAGCAAATAAACCAAGTATCCCAGATGCTACGGAAGAACATGTATTTGTTTGCCTGTTTAAAATCCTTCCTCTCTGATAGACTACTTAGAGTCGTGTACTTTGCACTAGTTCAATCATTACTGACTTACTGTCTTCCTTGTTGGGGTGGAGCGTATCAAACTACGCTCGCCCCATTAATCACAGCCCAAAAAGCCATTGTGAGAATCATTTCAAGGAAAAATTCTCGAGAGCACACGATGCCTCTTTTTAAAAAATTTAAAATTTTGCCATTCTCCATGCTGAAAGAGCTGGCATTTGTAAGGCACTTTGTAAAATCAAAGCACTTTGTTTACCCGTCTCATGAAATTAGTACTAGGTTTAAAACAAATAGTAATATAGTAGTCCCCCACAACACTTGCAAAGAATTTCTATGAGTTTTGTTCGGTTGGAATCATCAACGGTTTTCCGACGGATCTAAAGACATTTAATTACTCTGGTGCGAATTCAATTGGGCAGGTTTCAGAGAAATTAAAATCGTATTATGTGGGCCGGCTAGCTTTGGAACAATGAATTTGTTGTTTGTGAATTTTAGGTGCATATGTTTTATACATACATTTGTTGTAGATCTATACTTAAGTAGTAAAGAATTATTATTGGATTTATTAATTTGGTAAATCGTGAGGTTACCCAGCATTTGTATCTTGCGTAGGCGTAGCTGTTATAACTGGTTCTTCTGGCTTGATAGGAGTCATAGTGGCTGCTCATCCACTGCCACGGGCTTTTGCCCATATAGGGGATTAATTTCCATAATTGTAACAGGCCTTTAAATGGCCTGTGCTGGATTTTTTATTGTATGCCATAATTTTGTAAAATTTTTTGGAAATAAAGGTTTATTAAAAAAAAAAATGTGTTAGTTCAATGATACCAGAAGGTGTGGCATTTTTTATAGACCATGTGTGTGTGTGTGTGTGTGTGTGTGTGTGTGTGTAGATTCCTATGGGAATTACCTACGGGATTTGATCGGGTTGGTAACACTGTTCCATGATATCAAACCAGATCCCACACAACTCCCCCTGCCAAACTACAGAAACAAAATGGTGGTTTTTCCTTGCAGGCTCTACAAGTGGCGAATCCTGTTTTGTTCTGCACCAAGTTCGGAGGTCCGATGACGTTTCACCTGCAGGTGGGTGAAGGCGAGGGGAACCTCATCGCATCCGTGGAAAAGGCCATCGACGCCTCTGGCGGCAGGTACATCAAGCAGTACCATGAGATGACGCCATACACAGTTCTTCTCGTCACGGACCTCGGTTTCAAGTGAGTGGGGGATGTTGAGCCACGATATTCCGGTTAATTTGAATATCTTGGAATCTATGGTTCCTTAAAGGCTGGTAACTGCCTTTCACAGAAAACTCCCCAACATACAGCTTTTTGTAAAAAGTAAAATTCATAAATTTTCCAACCAATTTTATAACCTTTTTGGCCAATTTTATAACTTTTTTTACCAATTTCATACTTTTTTCAACCAATTTTATAAACTTTTCAACCAATTTTATTACTGTTGACCAATTTTTAACTGTTTCAACCAATTTCATAACTTTTTCAGGCAATTTCATAACTTTTTCAATACCAATTTCATACTTTTTTCAACCAATTTTATAAACTTTTCAACCAATTTTATTACTGTTGACCAATTTTTAACTGTTTCAACCTATTTCATAACTTTTTCAATACCAATTTCATACTTTTTTCAACCAATTTCATAAACTTTTTAACCAATTTTATTAGGTACTGTTGACCAATTTTTAAGTGTTTAAACCAATTTCATAACTTTTTCAGGCAATTTTCTAACTTTTTCAATACCAATTTCATACTTTTTTCAACCAATTTTATAAACTTTTCAACCAATTTTATTACTGTTGAACTATTTTTAACTGATTCAACCAATTTCATAACCTTTTCAGGCAATTTCATAACTTTTTCAATACCAATTTCATACTTTTTTCAACCAATTTTATAAACTTTTTAACCAATTTTATTTAATGTTGAACTATTTTTAACTGATTCAACCAATTTCATAACCTTTTCAGGCAATTTCATAACTTTTTCAATACCAATTTCATACTTTTTTCAACCAATTTTATAAACTTTTCAACCAATTTTATTACTGTTGACCAATTTTTAACTGTTTCAACCAATTTCATAACTTTTTCAATACCAATTTCATACTTTTTTCAACCAATTTCATAACCTTTTCAGGCAATTTCATAACTTTTTCAATACCAATTTCATACTTTTTTCAACCAATTTTATAAACTTTTCAACCAATTTTATTACTGTTGACCTATTTTTAACTAATTCAACCAATTTCATAACCTTTTCAGGCAATTTCATAACTTTTTCAATACCAATTTCATACTTTTTTCAACCAATTTTATAAACTTTTCAACCAATTTTATTACTGTTGACCAATTTTTAACTGTTTCAACCAATTTCATAACTTTTTCAGGCAATTTCATAACTTTTTCAATACCAATTTCATACTTTTTTCAACCAATTTTATTACTGTTGACCAATTTATAACTGTTTCAACCAATTTCATAACTTTCTCAGCCAATTTCATAATTTTTTCAAAGAAAAAGAAATTTCTATATAGAAAAGAGATTTCAAAGAAATCAAAAATTTCTATATAGAAAAAATAAACCTTTGTGTAATAATTTGCAGCGTTTTTCTCAACCAATTTCATATTTTCTTCAACAAATTGCATACACTTTATTCAATGAAGTATAAATAAGTAAATTCGGGCGCAGTTTGAATCCCTTCATTTTGTTTCTATAATCCTGAATGCCTTAGATATACCGCCATAGTATGGCTCGCTTGCACACCAATATGCTCCACACTTATTTCTGCGAATTGCAAGCCTCATACCGCTGCCCTGTGTTGGTGTATACGCGGTTTTTATAGAGCCAAGAGCCCAATATTGTTCATGTGAACTAGCAGTCACCAGGGGAACGTCCTTCCCGTTACATTAACAGTAAACGGCCTAACCTATTAAAATAAGTCAAGGGGTTTCAAAAGTGTAGGATTTCATTTCATTGTCATGTTGGCACCACTGTCTCAACCTCGTTGTTTTTCACAGGTCAGGCACGTTCAACAGGCCGGCTCTCTGCGTGACGTACATCGGAGACTGCGTGGTGCACTCCAATTACCTGAGGAACCTCAACGATTACCTCCACCCTTGGGAAGACCTCGACAGGTGGAGCGACGTCAATTTATTCGACGTCGTGTACTCCAACATTAAAATGTTCCGATGTTCGTCGAGTAACACCCTGCACAGGCCGTACATTCCTGTGAGTCACGCACCCAAAAAGCAGATTTCAAAATGTTTCAAAAAACAACCTAGTCGGACTCCTACACTTCTCGAGATTAGTAGTGAATCATCAGAGGTATCCGAGTTTTCTTCTGAGGATGACGACTTATTTATTAGAGCACCGGTGACCAAAAAGTCTCTCAGTGTAGCTTCAACCAATGTGAGGTCGAGTTCTTCTGTGCATGTTGAAACCGAATCTCCTCTTGAAACGAATAGTCCAGATTCCAAGCATCATCCAACAAATAAAAATGAAATCAATCCAGTTTCTGTCGAAAGAGGGCGAAGTGACGATGGTAGTTCTGATTCAATGAAGTGTCGTCGGAAGCAGTTCGAATCGACTTGTCCAGAAGGTAGCAAAAGCTGTACTCGTCCGTCGAAGATGCCACTAAAGTCAACTCTACGCAAGGAACCCTCAACAGCAAGGAACCCTCATCAACTCCAGGCAGTCAATATTAGTCCTGCGGTGTTGATTTATAGACTGCCTGAGGATATGATTAACGATGTACCTTCAAATTCTTCTGATACCCCCTTGCAAGTGAATCCAAAGACCATTGCTGGCCGTTCGATTTCTTCTGAATCATCAAAAAGTAAGACTGTTGCTAGCGGTGCTGCAAGAGTTAATCTGCCGGCACGAAATAAGGCGCTAAGTTATGATGTAGGGTCTCCGAGGCGACTTGGTGCCAAAACATCTTCTGCAAAACCATCTGGAAATTCCGATGGTTGTACTGTTCAAAAGAGAGCTAGTGAAGATGTGGCAATCAAATCAATTAGTGATGTTCCATCTTGCAGTGGAAACAATTCAAAAAGTGCAAAAACCGCAAAATCAGCATTTGTGCATCAACCTGTCCAAAAGGCTGGTGAAGATGGAACAGCAATGTTGTGTCTACCAATATCAAATTCATCTCAAATCCAACCCTCTTGCAACGGTCTGGTTCAATCAAAAGCAAACACCGTTGCCGGAAAATCTGAAGTTTCTGCTGCCTCTGCTAGCACACTACAGAGTCGCCGTAAGGACCGTGAGAGTTCTTCACCCTCGGATGTTGAATGTGTGGCTCCAGAGATCCCTTCGTTGGACGTCTCCGATGATTCTGTCACATCTTTTCAGGTTTGTATGATTTTTCTTCCTTCAAAATTCCTTTCAATTTGGTTTATTGGAAAAATTGCGATACAACGGCTTTCAAAGTACTTTTCGTCAATAGTGGCAAAATTAGGCGAAAGGCATTTGTGTGCCTCAGATTTTCACTAATCTTGGAAAAATGTAACTTTGGAGCTCGTTTTGATTATTAAGCTGTATTTTGTAAAGACATTAAGCAAGCAAACAGTGTTTATGACATACTTACATAATGAGGAATTTCACCATGTCGGAATTTCCTATTTTTGACCCCAAAATCGGATTCAGCACCTCTAAAAACCCCCTAAGGCAAACTTTCAGCCCGAACTTCCTAATTTACGAATAAACAAAACAGTATAGAAAATACGAATGTTTAAAAAAACCGGGAAAATGACGTCATGCTGGAATAGTTCATTTATGGCCGCTTGAAGCGCTGAGATCGAGAAATCCATAGTCCCCCAGATGCAAAATTTCATGAAACAGTAAAGTTCGAAATCAAAAAACTGAAGAAAAAAATAGAAAAAGCGAGATGGGGAAAATTAGGTTTCCTCTGTTTTTGTTTGATAACTTTTCTCTTAGAAAACACGATTTCGTCGTCCCAATGGGCAACACTGGGAGGAGACGGCGATCCGAACAGCCCAATCAGCGAGCGTTCCCGCTGCACGTCTGTTTTCCCGGTTAGTTTTGAAATTAAAAATTTTGATTGTCTCCCAAAAATAACAGGAGACTTATTTTCCGAAATCAGCCCGATTTTCATCTATCTCACACCATTAACTATTCAGGAAAAATGCAAACAGAAATCGGTGAAATTCCTCATTTTACGCATCTCAAACAGGATTGAAAGTACTTGAGGTTTGGAACACTCTCTAATGCTCGATCCACTCAGTAACTCTTTTAATGTTGTTTCTTCACAGCGGAACTCAGAGAACGAGAAGCGAGCTCCTCTGCTGACTTCACCGCTACTGACTCTCAAGGAAAAAATTAAGGTAAAGAGATCAGAGACTGGTTTGAGGAATAATTTCAGCAAAATGTTACGGAAAAACTCGAAGAGATTGAGATACGATCTGATCAGAAGTTGAGCGGAATCCAATCAGTTTCGACCTTCTTGGTTATTGAAAATTCTTAAGAACTCGACTGTCTAAAAGCCAGGTCCTTTGCTAAAATTAAGTTCAAATGTGAAACCAATATGTATACAGGGTGTAAGCCTACCTGGTCTGCCATACGGTACCAGTCGATTCTACAACTAATTTGCAACAAAAAATGTCTCCTAGCAAATTTTTTGTAAACCCTTCGTTTTCGAGTTATTTCAACTTTAAACTTTTTTTTCGTGATTTTGACCTTATGTCATTAAATTGGTCACAACTCCGTTAATTAGCTGTGTAAATTACAATTTGAGGATACCGTTGGAAAGAGCATTAAATTTCCTATCGGATAGATGCCTTAACTTTTTTTGAGTCAAGGTTTGAGACATGAAAACGTCCTCAAAAAAGAGAATTTTACGTAATTTTGGAAACCTCGTATTCTTTTAATCTCAAATTGAACTACGAGAACACACACTTTTTCAAGATGCAAGAACAGTGAAAACTGCGCCAGAAGCTCAGCATTCCAATGGTATAATCAAAACATATTCTACAACCGAATTTAGGGGAGAAATTCGTGTTTGAACGCGGAAAAACGTGGATTTTTCAACGAAATCAGCGCTCTGGCCTCCTGTTCCCGGAGGCCTCGCGGTCTACTGCGGCGCCCACCCACCCACTGCTATCGTCTGACCCCTCAGATTGACTAGGCGGAGCGCCGATTTCGTTGAAAAAATGCACGTTTTTCCGCGTTCAAACCCAAATTTCTCCCCTAAATACGGTTGTAGAATATGTTTTGATTATACCATTGGAATGCTGAGATTCTGGCGCAGTTTTCACTGTTCTTGCATCTTGAAAAAGTGTGTGTTCTCGTAGTTCAATTTGAGATTGAAAGAATGCAAGGTTTCCAAAATTACGTAGAATAGCGTAGAATACGATCCGTAGAATAAGCGTAGAATACGATCCATCAAAACTTGTAGGCGAATAAATTGTAGTATAATTGACAATAGAAGAAATAATAATTTTTATTATTAACAAGTTTGAAGGTAGAATGTTAACAATATTGTAGCTTCTGGGTAATATGGCGATGAAAACAAGAGTGTGATATGTGTAGAGTGTACGAGAATTTATGGTTTCAATGGTCCACCATGGAAGACAAAGCCTTTTTTTTTTTTTTAATTACGCCGTGTCGGTGCGGCATCTTCGGCCATCCGACCTCTGGCAGCCCAGTACAATTGCGCGGTTCGGTGGCAGTGGTTTTCCTCTGTCTGTGCAGCTCTGACGTCCTGCAGGGCTTCACAGCTCTCAAGGTGGTCTCCATCCATCTCACCTGTCCCGCACAATTCGCAGTCCGGTGACTGCTTCACGCCTATTCGGTGCAGATGCTTCTGGAGGAAATCATGGCCAGTCAAGGAGCGGAAGCATGGACTCCAACTTTCCTAGGGAGATTAGCTGGTATTCGTCCGTTTTCATTTGCCAGGGCTTCCCATTTTTTTCCCCTTGCGCGCTCGGCTTGTTCTGTGGCCATAGATCCCATTATTTTCTTTTCAGCTTCTCGTCGAGCAGCATACAGCGTCACCGGGATATTTGGTTGGGGCCACAGTGAGATGGCACCCACTGGATAATCAGCTGGTTCCCTTTATTCAGGATTTCATCCCCCAGCCTCCTGCACTCACGGACAGACAGGCTGTCACTTTCCTGTCCTGGCTCTGTTATTGCATGTATTGCTGCCTGTGAGTCAACCAGGATGACTGTGTCCGGTACTCGCTCCAGTCGAAGACACTCCTCCAATGCCAACTGTATTGCCTTGACTTCAGCTTCAAAGTTGGTGGCGACAGCCCCAACTGGTGCTTTTACCTGGAATGCGGAGGAAAATTATACGGAAAATTTACGCCCTTGCATTTCTCGTTGCATCTTTTGCGGAAGACAAAGCCGCCCCATCCTCTAATCCTAGTGAGCGTAGTTTTCTCCTTGCTCCGCATAGCCGAAGTGATACCGCCCGAATGATGGCAAATTGTACTTTTACTTTAAGCCATCCTGTCATTTGGGAGTAAGGTCGTTGCCACTTCTCAGTCAACACAAAAGCTGCTCTCTTCAGGAAGACAATAGAATGTTTTGCCGATTCAAAGGCTTTATTCGCCTACAAGACAATAATGAAATTGAGTAACCAGATTAATAGCGGGAACATTGAAAATTACAGGTCAGCATGACCATGAGGAATGCAAAGGGCAGAGTGAAGATTCTGGGTGGCCTTGGTAGAAAGTTCCCCATCGAGACTGGACTGAGACAGGGAGACCCCCTGGCCCCTTGTCTCTTCAATCTCACTATGGAAAGCGTCATGCGTAATATTCGCACCAACCCAGGTGGGACAATCTTTAATAGACTGACCCAGCATCTGGCTTATGCTGACGACGTGGATATAGTTGCAAGACGGACGTCCATTCTCTCCGGAGCAGTAGAGGAGTTCGAGAGGGCTGCAGCTTTTCGGGGGCTGCAAATAAACGAGGACAAAACAATGTACATGAGAACCTCAAGAGACTCCACCAGCACCCAGCAAAGCACGTTTCCGCTCCTACAACACAACTTCCCCGCCGTTTCCGAATTTAAATACCTTGGTGCTATGATCACCAGGGATTATGACGTTACGGTGGAAATAAAAGCAAGGATCGCCGCAGGAAGTAGATGCCTGTGGAGCGTGCAGAGAGCTCTGAGATTTAGAGGACTGTCCAGGCGAGCTAAGCTCACAATATACAGGACTGTTATTAGACCAGTCGTTACTTACGCCAGTGAATCCTGGGTTCTCACACAGAGCAACGAGCGACTCTTGAATTGCTGGGAGCGAAAAGTGTTGAGAAAGATATTTGACCCGTGTGTGAGAGAGGTGAATGTAGGATCAGGAGGAATAGGGAATTGAGGGCCATGTACGGACAGCCAGGTATAGTGGCATTTATAAAGCGGGGAAGGCTGCGTTGGCTTGGGCATATCCAGAGGATGGACAATAATAGATTTCCCAAGAGAGCCATGAATGGAGTGCCTGGGGGGAGAAGGCTCCGAGGAAGACCTCGACTGCGTTGGCTCGACGATGTCGAGGAGGACCTCAGGAGACTGGAAGTTCGTGGATGGAGAAGGAAGGCTTTGGACCGCGGGGAGAGGAAGGCGGTTGTCGAGAAGGCCCTGGTCCTTGAAGGACTGTAGACATATAAAAAAAAAATTGAAAATTACCATCTGATGAGGTTGAATAACACCACATTAACTTTTTGTTAACTTCGTTGTCTATTCTTATTCTTGATTGTACTTGCAATATGCTTTCCAGCGGTAAATCCCTTTCTTATGATTATAGGAGGAGCCAGTTGAAATTAAAAAGCGCGGGCGAGGGTACCAGGATCGCTACAGAAGGAGTGAGAAGGTTGCCTTGCTGAAGTGGCTCGTGGAACACAAAAAGTTCAAGAATCTGAAAGGCGTCCTAGTTTGGCGGGAGATCGAACGGAAGTAAGTCAAGTTCAAGTATGCCGTAAGAATCTGGTCCTTATGAAGTTCAGATACTAGACCGTCACGAGCTCAGGTAGATGGCAGAAAACCCAAAGGTATCACCGTGGAAGAAGTAGAAGGGAAGGCGAAAGTATAAAAGTACCCAACCAGCGCCCTCTCTGGGTGACCCGAGGAACAAAAACTACGTAGAGATCTTCCATCTGGAGCAGTTGTGTGGAACTCAATTCATCTCCCACTCGGTATCAGGCCTACTCATGGAGGTCCAGGTACCGATGCTGCGCAGCTCCCTACTGGCAACCATCCTGCCACCAACAAGCTGCCAGCAACAAGCTCATCTTTTCCAAACCCAGGGCCTTCTAACCTGTTGATACAACACCAGTAAACTACCAACAGCCCCCAACTAATCTCAAAATGTGGCCAGTGACCCAAAATCCATACTCCCCCTGACAGTTTAGTGTCTATTTAAATATAACCCTATCATATACAGGGTGTCTCAAAAGTTGTTCACCCCCCTGCTAAAATCGTCCAGATAGTGGTAAATTTTTTTTTTTTTTTTTTGAATCTTCATGATTTTTCCCAAGGATCTCAAATATGACCATATTGTGCATTGCGCAAATTGTGCGCAACGCACACCAACTTCGTTATTTCAAATGAGACCCCCCAATTTTTTATTGCAGATTTGGATTCTTCGCAAAATTTCATGAATTTTAGACCCTTCACTTGATTTTTTTGGTTGCGCGCAATCCGTCCCATGAGCGCGCAAAGTCGCCCAACTACCAAATTGCGCAAATAATGGATTCACGTAAACCCCCAAGTGTGGCACATGTTTTTTCATTATTTTTCGACGCTGAATCACGTGGTGGTATCCATTTTTGAATTTGATTGGAATTTTCGAAATGATACTAAGATACTTCACTTAGTTCTTATTGTCCTGAAATTTGCACTTCATGATGGTCACACTAAGTGGATTAGATCGTGTGGCTTGGTTCTCTTAAGTCTTCTAAGCAGATCATCTGTGTTGAGTAGCTGGATGACATCCTCATTTACATGATCTTGGAGCCTCAAAATGTCATTCATGGCTGGCTGCGAATGACCTCATTGACAGATTCTATCTTCAGCTCGTACTGAAGTCTGTCATTTCTAAAGTATCTGTATGCATCAACGCAGCATCGCAGTACATTATTCTGGAAGCGCTGAATTATGTCTCGATTGCTCTGGGCTGTGCACCCCCACAGTTGTGCACCGTAAGTCCAGACGGGCTTTAGGACTTGCTTGTACAGTATAAGCTTATTGTGGACAGACAATTTTGACCGTCGGCCCATCAGCCAGTATATTTTTCTGAATTTAATCAAAAGCTCAGCTTTTTTCTTCTTAACGTAGGACTTCCACCTTAGTTTGGCATCCAGCGTCATTCCAAGATGTTTCGCTCCATTGGCATACGGTATCACCTTGTTATCGAGAAAGGCTGGCACATCCTCTTATTCGTGAAATCAACGTTGACTTAGTCTCATTCATTCTAACTACAGAGAGATACAGAAATTTAGCTTGGTAACTACAGGGAGATACAGAAATTTAGCTTGGTAACTTTTAAAGATGGGTGATAGCAGAGGTATTAGTCAGAATAGGACCTAAGTCTACAATTATTATTTTTAAATAAAAAATAAGTGTGTTGAGCAAAAGTCACGAGAAGAATGTATTTTCCTATTCAACAATAAATTGTAAAATAGGAATCACCTGTTGTTTAGGTAATTGATGGGTGGGAAACTAAACTTGAATTTCGGTCCTGGTAGGTAATTAATTGAAAACTTGGCTTCTTTATTTTTTTTTCACTCGCCAACACTTCCTCCAATAAAGACGCTTAGTTTTCAATGTTTCTTTGGATTCCGATTTGTTGACGTAGAAACTCGAATCTGCCTCTTAGAACGGGTTTCGTGAAGATGTCAGCTAGTTGGTTCTGTGTTGCTACGTGTTCCACGTCGATTTCTCCATTCATATATTTTTCGCGAACAAAATAGTACCGAATTTCTATGTGCTTCGACCTTTTGTGAAACTCGGGATTCTTCACCAACTTTATGGTACTAGCATTGTCTATCTTGAGTTGAGGTTTCTCGTGGAGATCAGCAATTTCGCGTAACAGTCTTGTGGCCCAGATGATTTCTTTCGTACCCTCACATGCAGCAACAAGTTCAGCTTCAGTTGTAGAGAGCACAACACATCTCTGCTTCTGGCTCAGCCATGAGATTGGTCCTCCTGCGAATTTGCATACGACACCTGATGTTGATCGCCTAGTTTTTGTGTCGCCAGCATAATCAGCATCACTGTACGCATCAAGACTGTGGCAGCTCCTTCCCTTGCATCCGTCAACGTATGCATCAAGACTTCTCGATGCATATTTCTTATACATCAAGCCGTACGAGAGAGTTCCTCTCAAATATTTTAAAATTCTCTTGACTGCAACCCAATCAGCTCTAGTTGGCCTTGTCACCTTCTGAGCTGCTGTGTTCACTGCATAGGCAATGTCGGGGCGAGTCACAACTGCCAAATACATCAGCTTTCCAATTGCTGATCGATATGGCACATTTTCTTCCAATAGCTCGGATTCCATAGAATCTGGCCCTGTCTGTTCTACTGGTGTGGCGACCGGATTTGAATCCAGCATTCCGAACTCTTCACACACCTTCGTAGCATAATGTTCTTGGCTTAGAAAAATTGAACCGTTGGAATTTCTAGTAACTTGCATGCCAAGATAGTTTTCGACGGATCCTTCTGTGACATGGAAGTCTCTCTTGAGGTTGTCCATGAACATTTTCATCTCCTCAGGGTCTTCTCCACACAAGATTCCGTCATCAACGTATATTGTCAAAATCAGCCTCTTCTCCCCCTTTTGACGATAAAACAGACACGAGTCTGCTTGACTTTGGATTAGACCTTGAGATCTGATGAAATTCGTAAAACGAATATTCCAGCATCTTGGAGCCTGCTTTAGACCATATAGGCTCCTTTTCAGCCTACATACTTTACTTGTTCCATCACTGTAACCCTCTGGTTGTTTCATGTAAATTTCCTCGTCCAATTTGCCGTACAAGAAGGCAGTTTTGACATCGAACTGCATCAAAGCAAATCCCTTGCTCGCAGCAACTCCAAATAGAGCGCGAACAGTGTCAAAACGTACGACAGGACTGAAGGTTTCAGTAAAATCCATTCCAGGTACCTGAGAATATCCTTTCGCAACTAACCTTGCCTTAAATTTATCAAAGTCACCATTGGCTTTGGTCTTAACTCTGTAAACCCAGCGGCAATTGACCAGTTTCTTTCCTGGAGGCAGGTCAGCTAGCTCCCACACTTGGTTCTCAGCTAGTGATTTCATTTCATCGTCCATAGCTGCTTTCCATTTAGGAGCTTCCTCCTTTTCCATGGCTTCTTTGAAGGTTCTTGGCTCATTGCATTGTGCAATCATTGCAACGAATTCTCTGTACCTTTCTGGGGGCCTAAGAGTGCTCCGATCCCGAAGATCCATAGTTAGTCTCTCTTCCTCCAAAACACAAGAGTCCTCTGGTATGTTTGTTACAGGAGTTCGAGTATCTTCAGAGACTTGTGCCGTATCCTGATCACCGGATGAAGGATTTTTCTCCCCCAACTTCATTAAAACCTCATTATCTGCTTCCTCCGTTTCAGGAAGAATGCTAGAAAAAAGAGGTTCGGTTTGAAATACGACATCACGGCTTGTCACTACAATCCTCTTTTCTGGTATCCATATACGATAACCATCTTTGATGTCACAGTAGCCAACCATGAAACCTTTATTTGCCTTTTTATCCCATTTCCTCCGTTTTTCTTTGGGAATTTGAATATAACATTCCGTTCCGAAAACTCGGAGTTGGTCAATTGAGGAATTTCCCTTGTTGAACCACAGTTCATATGGTGTTTTTCCTTCAATTGAAGAAGGTCCAGTCAGATTCAGTAGGTATACTGCTGTGTTAACGGCTTCAGCCCATAGCGATTTGTTCAGCTTGGCAGCTACCATCATTGTCAATCCACATTCGCACAATGTGCGATGCTCCCTCTCCGCAGCTCCATTCTGTTGTGGAGAATAAGCCATGCTGAGACGATGAGCAATCCCTTTTGACTCCAGGATATGCTTTACTTGAGCATTCAGAATTTCTGTGCCATTGTCACTCAGTACCTGCTTGATCTTATGGCCTGCAAGTTCGGCTTCTGCTAGAAAGTTTTCTAAAACTGTGGGAACTTCCGACTTATTCTTCAAAAAGAACACACGGCGATACCTTGTGAAATCATCCTTGAACAAAATGTAGTATCTTGCTCCTCCAAGTGACGTGACTTCCATTGGACCACATAAATCGATGTTGATTTGGCCCCCTGCTTCTTTCGGTCTGTACTTTGATCTGTTTCCAAATGGCCTTCTTTGTTGTTTTCCAAATACACATGCTTCGCATAGTGCATTGTCTGGCTTCAAAATGATCCCCCTGGTTTTGAGGAAGTTATGTACGTGCCTTTTATTTTGATGGCCAAGGCGTTCGTGCCATAACTGAAGCGAATCAGTGGTCGTCAACAAAGCTAGCGGAGACCTCTTGGGTATTTTAGTACGCATTCTCATAAGGTAGATGTGGTTTTCATTCAAGTCTCCAACGGCGACTGTTTTGCTGTCTTTGGTAAATCTGCATCGATTTCCATCAGCAATGAAAGCCATCCCCTTTCTGACAGTCATCCCGACAGATAGGAGATTTCTACCAATCTTTGGAACATACCAAACTGACTGGAGATGGTTTAATACCCATTTGCCATTTATCAACATCTCAACCTGTACGTTTCCCTGACCATGGGCTTGAATGATGTTGTCGTTCCCTACTAAAACATCTTTTGGGTAGGTAAATGCTTCGTAAGTGGAGAAATTCTTCTTCTCAAAAGTCATATGAACAGAGCATCCACTGTCAGCTACCCACTTATGATTTTCGTCAATCTGTTTTGATGAAAGTAGGGCTTCGTTGGTGAATGCAGCTCCCCCACAATTGTTATGTTGCCTTTTGTTATCCTTCTCAGGGGCATTTCTTTCTTTGTTACACTGATTTGTCCAATGTTCTTTGGAGCTACATTTCGAGCAATGACGTTGTTTTCGAGGTTTTTTATATTTAGGCTTGGTTTGCCCTAGGAGGGCGGAACTCTCAGAGTTTCCAGTTTTTCCTTTTTCAGGAAGTCTCATTTCAATAAGCCGCAACCTTTCAGTCAAATTGTCAAGCGTCCGTGATTCCACTGGTACACTTTCCCATACACTTTTGAATTCAAAGTATTCGTGTGGTAGTGTGGACATGACTCGACTCATCAGTACCATTTCAGGCATCGTTTTACTTGTCAGACGATCCAGCTCATTGTTGCAATCGACAAAAATCTTTTGCAGCTTCGATACGTGGGAGACAATCTCTTCACTTGGATCCATCGAGTAAACGAAAAATTGTTCTAAAAGTCGGTCGAGTCGTTGACCAGAACTTTGTTCGTAGATCGAGAGCAATTTGTCCCAAATAGCCTTAGCTGATTGGCAGGTATTCACCATTTCGGAGTTACCTTTCCCAAGGCTTTTGAATAGGATAAGTTGGGCATGAATGTCATTCTCCTCAAACTTGGCCAAATCCCTCTCGTAAATGGCTTGTGTGGCATCGTCGGGCTGAGCAGGTGCCACAGGCTCTTTCAACTTGCCTGTTACCACATCAAACACTTTGTTGTGCCTCAACAGAAGGGATATTTCCCTTTTCCACCTCGAAAAATCTTCGGCTCCTTCGAGTCGATCGATTTGTAGTTTCAAGTCCATATTCCGCGCAAAGGAAACGTCACCTGGTACCTATAACCTTTTAAAGATGGGTGATAGCAGAGCTGTTAATCAGAATAGGACCTAAGTCTACAATTATTATTTTTAAATAAAAAATAAGTGTGTTGAGCAAAAGTCACGAGAAGAATGTATTTTCCTATTCAACAATAAATTGTAAAATAGGAATCACCTGTTGTTTAGGTAATTGATGGGTGGGAAACTAAACTTGAATTTCGGTCCTGGTAGGTAATTAATTGAAAACTTGGCTTCTTTATTTTTTTTTTCACTCGCCAACAGTAACTGATTCACTGTTTGTTTCCCCAGTCGCTATAATTGCAGTATCATCCACAAACGTAACGAGGGTATTACCTTCTGTTTCTGGTAAGTCAGAAGTGTAAAGCAGGTACAGTAGTGGGCCCAGTAAGCTGCCTTGTGGCAACCCAGCTTGTATTATTTTAGCTCTGAAAAAGCACCATCCTGTCTTATACAAAAATATCTGCTGGATATGTAGGACTGCAAGAGTGTTGCGTAGGATTCTGGCAGCATTTTACGAAGCTTGTGAATCAGTCCTTCATGCCAAACTTTATCAAATGCCTGAGTCACATCAAGGAAGATCTTCCTATCATAATATGTATAGTCAGTTTTAGCTAGTTAAGTGGTTTAATGAACCAGTTACCGTGAGATCACCGAATTTAAGGCCAGTCAGCCTGGGAGATTATCTGGATTGGTGACCTCTAAGGGGTGGTATTGCAGGTTTTGATGATTTTCCAGCTTTAATGAACCCCTGTCCACTTCAGCAAAGATGGCAAAATCCCGCCAAGAACCAACCAACTCCAAAAATTCGTCCGAACATTGTGTGAAACCTTCCAATCCACTTCCGACATGGTCTGTTGGGAAGTATTAAAGGTATTTTCGCTTCTCTACTGGAGATTCAACAGCAGGAAATGAAAGCTGTTCGACTTACCAGTGGCCTCGTCACAGTTGTCTGGACCCCTGCCCTTGAGGTAGTCTCGGTGCGTCCAGTACGTTGTAACACCCAGAGCGTTAAGAGGAGACTAGCGCGAGCAAATATGATGCTACCCAGTTGAGGAGGTGAACTCTCAGGAGAACCCTTTTAGGGCCCCCCTTTGTTGCAAGGGCTCTGTGTTTTGTGAGGAGGCTCCACAGGGCCCATTAGTAGCGTGCAAAAACTCTCTAAAACTCCCTTTATTCCCGTTAACGTATATTAATTTGCGCCATTTCTACTCATCCCAGGAATTATCACATCGTCACAAGACTACATTACAAATTGATCAAACGATTTCTAAATTATTTTCATGTTTTGATTGCTTTATCCTTTTATTACAGGAAAGTGTTACCGGGCAGATCCCATGAAAGCATGAAAAATCATTTCCTCAAACACTTGTTGAGGTCTTTGGATGGCTTCCCCTTTCTCACGGATGAGGACAAGAGGAAATTGAGAGGGGAAAGTGTCGAATCTTCCGATGAAGACGAAGGTTTCTTCTACCACGCATCGAGCCACAATTTCCGAAGATGATCGGCAGTGAGTTGTGCAGGATTCAAATTATAAGTTTAGTATTGCAATGAATGGGTAGAAGACCATCTACAGCCCAAAACATGAATTCCTTGAAAATGTCATCAAAATTGGATGAAAACTATGGTAGTTATGGTCTGGAAGGGTCTTAAGTTTGCACGTGCATGTAAAGAAGTTGAAACTCCAAATATTGGCTTATGCACTCTTGCCGCATGGTAAAGGTGTGTCGGTACAGCTGTGCCAAGACTGTGGAGCTGAGTATCAACTTGTAACAGTTCAGTTCCTCGTAGTCATCCACTCAGCCCTTACTGGTCCAGCTCCGAAATGGGAAGCAAACGTGGATATTTTAAATAGTGTAAAATATCCATGAAGCATGTGACTGAAGGTTTGTTCGGAGAAGCGGTCCCAAACCAGATTGGAACTGAACCACAACCATTGGAACTGGAAAAAGGGAGGGAATAGAGATATAAAGTTATTGTTTTTTCATCTATTTGAAAATTCAAAAGGTTTTTTATTTCCGTAATCCACCAAGTGGTAAAACAATCGTCAGATAATATTAAATAACGTTAAACAAATAATAAGTAACAAATCTAAACGCCAACAATAACCAGATCAGATTAAAAAACTCTTCAATTTTATATAATTCCGCCTCAACAAGTGTCTTTTTAATTCTTCTTTCGAACTACTTCTCAGGTAGTCTCTGAATCGAGTCTAGCCAAAAAAAGGGAGCCGTGCTGGGTAGGATTGTTGCTCAGTGATGACGCCAGATGAACCATCGGTGGTCTCAAGTCATTGCACTGGTGCGTAGTATGAGTATGACAGTGTGAAGATTTTTGCAAGCTGCCCATATTCCGCCAGACATAACATAAGCTACTATACACAAATAGACCGGGCAAAGTGAGACAGTGGAGCTCCTTGAAACGGCCTCTATACGTGTCGCTGGACCCCATATTAGAGAGTTTTTGGCAACCACTAATGGGCCCGTGGAATCTCTTCACAAAGCACGGAGTTCACAGGTGACGATGGATTTGCCTCCCGCCAACAGCGGGCGACGATGAAAGGGTGGGCACCCTGGGGGCCCAGACAGTCACCCGTTCCTAGAGGCCCAACGTCACAAGCGCCTCCCTTCCCCCCCCTGTCCAAAGTTAACGGGCTTCCTCCTTCAACTGTTGCTCGCGCTAGTCTCCTACTAACAGGGCCCATCAGATTCTGGCACCAAAAACTCTCTATTAACTGTGCCCTTACCAGTTCAGTTCCATGTACTAGGAAGCCCCTTTGCTGATTCAGTTCCACGTATTGAGAAGATGTCGTATCATGGAACAGCTCTTGACTGGGAAAGAATCTTCTGGATTGGCTAGAACGGTTCAGTTAGCATGGAATGGAACTTCAGTCACTGTAACTGTTGGAGCAGCTCCAGGGAAAAACCTGGACTGACTCACCCCTACCTCATGGCATTTCTCCGTTTTCATAACAATTTACTGTCAACTTTGGTTCTATTTTTCAGCCGACTCGTCTCCTCCGTCGTTAATCCTGTAAATCTTCAAACCCACCAGTAGATCGAATGGAAAAATATTGAACCAAAATACCACCTATTGTATGGAGGCCTAATTTCACCAAGTGCGATTTCATTACAAATGTAAGTGCTGAGCGTCATCATTTTATTGTTTAAAAATCACTCTTGTTAAGATGTAAATTTTTTCCAAATAAATTTACCTGCAGCTGCCTGGAATTGGGCAAATCCTCCAGAATTTCAGTAATTTTTGTTTTGCCAGGAAAACGGAACTGTTTTTTGTGAAAACAGGAAACGAAACATCACATTACATAACCATAGGAGTTTATTTTACGAGTAAATAGTTATTTACAAGCAGAAACTGCAAAGAAAGTCTGATTAGTAGATACTTGTACGTTTATAGTGGATAATTACGACAAAATATATTTTTCTACAATGGAAGCTGTAGTTCATTCATGAGTTCTTCCGAATATAAAACCTAAATTTGTAAAAACCGAAGTTAATTCGAGATGTTTCAATTGAAAGCTTTGAGGTTGGGAACTGCGATGGTTTTGTTGATGGGAGCGACGGTTTGAACGGCGATCCAAACGTGTTTGCCCACGGCGACCGCCATGTTGGTGATGACGACGCCAGCTTTCACCAATTCAGCTGAAAACAGAGTTAAAAAAACGTTGGAGTATTTGCATAGAATTCCAGGGGTCTGGGGAAGAACACAAGGAGATCTGACTACACCTTTGGATGTCATCAAAGAGTTGAGGCAGGGGAAATCTAAAAGCACCGGGACTCTTCAATTTCTGTCTGGAAGGAAAAATTCGAGGGATCGCTGCCTCGATGATATTCATCAAAAGACAGCCTTTTCCCTACGCCAGTCTGTATAAATTACTCCACTTCTGCGAGTTTGCATAAACCCTAAGATTGGGCGCTTCCTGGTATTTAGGAAAAGACCCCAGTTCCAAAGGCGTTTGGTTAACAGCAGTTCAGAACTGATCCTATCCCCCCCCCCTCTCCTTTCAGAATGCTGTCCCATCCAGAACTGGTTCTGGATTCCTTACCCAAACGAACCTAAAGATTCTATATTACCAATTAGTTGTCAACCCAAGGAACGATTATAAAGGAAAAAGAGGACATTTCAGACCCATTTGAGATAACCAATCCCATTACTATCTCTCCGAACCATTGCTGTATAGATTTTCTTCGTATTTCTCGATGGAATACTCACCGATGAGGGTCGGGCAGTCTTCGGAAGGCTTGCTTCCTTGGTAGAGGAGTGTGCTCTCTGTGAATGGGACTCCTGAAGAGAACGTGGCGTCATCTATGCTCAACAGCCAAGTCTCGCCTCCCCTGCAGGTACCTGCGGGTGAACAGTAAGAAAGTTGAAGCTGCTGGTTCACAGGAGTGATTCTCAAACTTTGGGCGACTTTTACCTCAACATTTTTGGAAAAATCTACTGTTTCTAAAATTTAAGAAAAATAACTATTCTTGAAATAGAAACGCTGTAAATGATCACACATTGGTTAGTTCTTTTGCTGTGTAGATCACCTGTCTGCATCACCCGTGAGCACCTGTCACGAGTTCTGCTAAACCTTCATCCGTGCAGGTTAAACTGTCAGGTTGACTCACCTGTTACCGTGTGCTTCCAGTCCTTTGTGCCAACAGCTATGGAAACCAGGTTGAGTGACTCAGACTCGCTGCTCGTGTGCCTTGTGTCCACACCGAGCCCCGCCTCTTCCGCCAGGAGTGGGGCGTTGATGAGGTTGAGGCTCGTCGTGGTTGGCAACCCTGAGGCTCCGAGCATTCCAGACAGGACAGCCGTCTTCAGGAACCTCATGTTTCTCGTGAGCTCCCCTAAAAACAAAATCACACATGAATATCCTCTGATATTCTCTGTTCTCCACTATGATCAGACCAAATGAGCAAAAATTGCTTTTTAGATCTGCTATATTAGAATAGCGGAATCTTCGTTACACTATTCTAGTTTCGGAACACAAAGACCCATAGATACCCATCCAAGTTGCTTACCTTGAGTTGTGATGTTGACCGAGTAACCAGCCCAAGATCGCACGTCTCCTGCTATTTTGGCTGCTACACTACCCAAAGCTTTGCCCAGAGTCAGCCAAGGAGTGTTGGCTGGATCTCTCAAATCTGAGATGCTGGGAGCGTTGACAGCCCCTGTTACTTGGTATCCACTGTCTGGATCATTCAATGCGATGAACTGTTCAGCAATTTCTACTGCTACTCTAACCTGTGGACCAATTTGAAAGCTTCAGTGGTAGAAGTCAGTAGCTGAAGTCAAACGAGTAGAGCGATCCACATGGGTACTGTCGTGAGCCAACGTATTTTTCAGTCTTCAAGTTAGAGGTGAGGCTATTTAGCAAAGCCAAAACAACCTCTTCTTCGAAAAGGGAAAATTGAAATAAAAAACAGTCCCCCTCTCAACTTCCTTTGCTCCACCAAATGTCAAGCTGCCCAATGCCAAGGAAAATACCATGATAAAAGTTTGGATGTCCCAGTAGGAGGAGATTCCACCCTAATGGAGATCCCCATCTCTGTAGTCCCCACCAAATGAAACAACTCAGGACAGTCCCACTCCTGGCTAACGAGGATGTCCTCACCTCCAGCCCCCTACACATTTCTTTTTGGATTTTAGGGCCCAGATGGAGTCTTCAGTCTGGAGTGTATCCTCTCTGGTCTCCCTCTTTCCGGCCTAGCAACAAGAAATCGGGGAAAGATAGCTCATGACAATACCGTAACCTCAATCTGTGCTGAAAAATCTGAGAGTGGTGTAAGCAATATTGCGTAGGTGTCTAACTAGTGTAGCTCTCCAGTGTCTACAATTATGGTTGTACGTTCATTTCGTGAAAGTGATGTCCCAAACAAGAAGCATATGAGGCTAATAGCTGACTATCTACTTGTTCATATTGTAATTGCCTGAACAAACGTGTTAAATCCTACTTGGAACTTCAACCCAATATCAATATCAGGGGGTACAACCAGTAAAATGTGCTCCAGTGCTGTGATAAGGTGAACAACATGGAAAGCTCAACGTTTCCTCTACGATCTTACTCCATATGGAACTTTAGTGGTTCTTGCCAGTTGCGGGTTGTCCTTATATTTCTTCCTAGCCCTTGCTTCTTGTAAGGCCAGCTTGTACCTGGAGGCCAGAGTGTGGCGGACCTTAGCCATATCCTTTTTTGGTGACCATAAAACGACAAGAACGATCTATGAGTATTACTTCCAAAAAACATGTTCTTCGGGTGTTATTTGTATCTGATACACTCGACACGTTGTTGATTATCATGTGGTGAAGTTTGTTAGTGATTAGGTTTTGTTGTGTTGAGAAAATACTTATTACAATTTGTGATATTGTCGATCTGTGTTGATGGTCAAATAAAAATTATAACAAAGGTTTTGAGCTCAGGATCGCTCTGCTAAAAATGGAAGAAGAAGATAACAGCAAGATAAAGATCGGTGGAGTTGTGAAGCTGAATCGAAAAAATTATAAAACTTGGTCATTCAATCTACGTTTAGAACTTGAAGACCAAAATCTTTGGGAAGTCGTCTCCACTGAAGATGAAACTAAATTTGCTACATTCTCAGAAGAGAAAAAGAGAAAAGCTTTCAGACTGATTGCAAGGACAATTACCGAAGAAATACAACAAGATATATTGGATTTCACTTGCCCTCGAAGCCTGTGGTCCAAATTGGCTTCAAGATTTCAACCAATAACACGACTGCGAAGACTACAAGCATCCAAAAGTCTATACTCAGCAAAAATGTTACCAAATGAAGACATGGAATCGTACGTAAACAGAATAATGGGGTATGCTTCTGAAATCGTAAAGGCAGGGAGTTCTAAAATCGATAATGAACAAATTTGTAACGTAATGATAAATGGTTTACCAGATGAATATGAAACATTAATTAGTGTAATATGTACTTTTAAAGACGAAGAATATATCCCAGAAAAACTAGAAAGTTTGCTTTGTGGGGAATATAAAAGGAAAACTCTAAAGAAACATGAAGATAATTCTCCAGAATCCAATGCTTTATTTGTTCGACGAAATTTGGATAGCAGAAATCTTGATCGTTATAAACGATTCGACAATCCACGAAAGTGTTTCGTATGTGAAAGAGAGGGACACATAGCAAAGTTTTGTAGGTTTAGAAAAGACCAAAAGAATGACCTGTCAAACAAGGATGAACAATCAATGAATGCTACCTGTTTGAACGCCGCCTGTTTACCTCGAGACAATGAGTGGTTAATTGATAGTGGAGCAAGTAGCCACTTTACTCCATATAAAGACGATTTCATAGAATATAAAGAATTGAATGGTCACAAATCAGTTTCACTGGCATCTAATGTTAGTTGCAAAATTGTAGGTATCGGGATTGTAACATTTACATCAAAAACCAGCTCAGGGGAATACAACATAAAATTGCACGATGTATATCATGTTCCTGATTTTACTTTTCGTCTACTATCCATCGCAAAAATGGAAATGAAAGGATATAATATTGTGATCAAAGGAGGTAAATGTGAAGTTTTTGAAAAAGAGAAAGTAGTCATCGAAGCAGTTAGAGGGGATTCCAATTTATATGCATTGAGGAGCCACAAAACTGATAATTACGGACAGAAAAGTAATAATCAGAACGCCATAAGCCTATACGCAAAGAATTGGCATGAAAGACTAGGACATGTCAATAAAGATACTATCAAGTTAATGCATAAGAAACAATTGGTCAAAGGACTTGATGAGGGAACAATGAAAGGAGAAGAAGGATTATGTGAGCCGTGCATGAAAGGCAAAAGCAAAAGGAAATCATTTCCTAAAATCGGAAATCAGTCCACTACTCAATTGCTTGAACTCGTTCATTCTGATGTATGTGGACCAATACCAATAGAATCAAATGGTAATTGTCGCTATTTTGTAACATTTATAGATGATTTTTCCAGACGTGCTATGATTTTCTTTCTCAAACAAAAAGATGAGGTTTTGGAATGCTTCAAGAAGTTTAAGGCGATGGCTGAGAAACAGACAGGTCAATCCATCAAGTGTTTGAGGAGCGACAACGGAAAGGAATATATGAACAGGAAATTCGAGGAATTTTTAGATAGTCAAGGGATTCTTCGTCAATTGTCTGCTCCGTACAGTCCACAGCAAAATGGATTAGCTGAGAGATACAACAGAACTATGCTAGACTTGACAAGATCGATGCTTGTTGCAGCGAACGTTCCGAAAACATTCTGGGCAGAAGCTGTAAGTACTGCATGTTACATTCGAAATAGATGTCCTACTTTGGACAGCAATCAAATTCCAGAAGAGATGTGGAGTGGGAGGAAGATAAGCGTCAAACACTTGCGCCCGTTTGGTTGCAAAGTATTTTTTCATGTACCGAAAGAGAGAAGAAGAAAATTGGACGACCGATCTAGCATGGGAATGCTATTAGGATATTCCAGCGTTACAAAAGGATACCGAATTTGGGATATCAAAAATAAGAAAATAATCATCAGTAGAGATGTGACATTTGAAGAAGAAACATACCCATTTGAAACGATTTTAGATAAAGTTGATTACAAAGAATTTGAAGATAATTATGATGATGTTGGATCGAAAAATGACAGAGTGTATAGTGAAAGACCAGAAGATGAATTTGCTCCACTGGACTATTTTCAAAGTTCTCAGAGAACAGAGACGGTTGAAGAGATCTCAAATGAAGATGTAAGGAATGAAGATGAACAAGATGTTGAAGAGACAAGTCAAATCAGAGAAGAACAAAATAATCATGAAAATTCTAGACCATCAAGACATGAGATGAAATTAAGAGATCGCAGCTCAATTAAAAGACCAAACCAATTCTGTTCACTTTCAACAACGAACATTTTCGAACCAAAGACTTACAAACAGGCAATGGAAGGACCAGACTACGAATTGTGGAAAGCAGCTATTGATGAGGAGTTGGCATCATTAAGCACCATGAAAGTGTGGGAATTAGCCAATCTACCGCCTGAAAAAAAAGCTGTTGGTTGTAAATGGGTCTTCAAGGTGAAGTTGTTGGCAGATGGTACAGTCGAAAGGTACAAAGCAAGATTAGTGGCACAAGGATTTACGCAAGTCCCAGGAGTCGATTATGATGAGACTTATAGCCCAGTTGTGAGTCTACCTGCTGTTCGCCTTATTCTGAAACTGGCAATCAACAATGATTGGAAGATCCACCAAATGGATGTTAAAACTGCCTACCTCAATGGGGAACTAAAAGAGGAGATCTACATGGTGCAGCCTGAAGGAGCAGTGAGCGCAGGATCAGAAGGTAAGGTCTGTCGGTTATTGAGAAGTTTATATGGCCTTAAGCAGTCTGGAAGATCGTGGTACGAGACATTGAATTGCAAGCTTCTTGCGGAAGGAATGAGCAAATGCCAAGCTGAACCATGTATATATTATTATGACACACCCATAGCAAAAAGTATTGTTTTAGTGTACGTAGATGATTTGATAATAGTTTCAACAAATGAGAAAGGAATTGAGGAGATAAAAGCTATATTGAAGAGGAATTTTGATATGAAAGATTTAGGCGAATTAAAGTATATTTTAGGAATCGAAATCAATAAAAGACAGAATGGTTCTATTGCCCTTAATCAATCAAAATACATAAACGAAATCCTGACCGAATTCAAAATGGATCAATGCAGGCCTGTAACAACCCCAATGGACCCCAAACAACAATTGAGTAAAACACAGTGCCCAACAACAAAAGAAGAGAAGGAATTTATGAATGAACAACCCTACAGAAGATTAGTCGGAAAACTGATGTATTTGGCACAAGCTACCAGGCCAGATTTGGCATTTGTGGTATCTAAACTAGGACAGTTTGCTGCAAATCCTGGCAAAATTCATTGGGCAGCAGGGAAAAGGGTTCTTAGATATTTGAAAGCTACTATAGACCAAGAACTGATCATAAATAAAGGGAACGAAGAAATTTTAGGTTTATCAGATTCTGATTGGGCTGGTTCAGTTGATGACAGAAGGTCAACCACAGGATTTGTCATCCAATTTGGAGAAACACCTATCATTTGGAAATGCAATAAGCAAAATTCAGTAGCCCTTTCTACGATGGAGGCAGAGTTCGTCGCATTATCCTCTTGTTGCATTGAAATGATTTGGTTATCACACATTCTAAAGGAACTGAAATACCCTATAGCAGGTGATCCAGTTATAAAATGCGATAACCAATCAGCTATTAATTTTGCCAAGGGGAATAGCGTAAACTCCCAAACTCGTCACATCGATATAAAATTCCATTTTGTTCGCGATTTAATTAAATTTCAAAATTTTAAATTAGAATACGTACCGACAGTGGACAATGCAGCGGATCTCCTAACGAAGGCATTACCACGCCAGAAGAATGCACTTTTCAAGAGTATCTTACTGGGAGAGAGAAGTAAAGGAGAAGAAGAGAATGAAGAAGAAGGCAGAGTCTGATACACTCGACACGTTGTTGATTATCATGTGGTGAAGTTTGTTAGTGATTAGGTTTTGTTGTGTTGAGAAAATACTTATTACAATTTGTGATATTGTCGATCTGTGTTGATGGTCAAATAAAAATTATAACAGTATCTTCAACAGTATTGTCAAACTGTCGAATCAATGTTGGCTTTGTCGTAGGTGCGATGAACTGAATGTTTTGCCTAGTGCCTGTTTTGCCTACAGACTCTGAGTGGATACTCAAAGGCTCGATTGGGAGAGCTTTTGTCTAATCCAGGGTTTGCAAACGATTTTGCTAGCGCTTATCCAGTGTTAACAGGACTCTAAATGGACATAGTTTTATCCTCATAGATTGCGTCCTTTTGACCGTTTCCACGTTTTAAGCAGGGCTGCTGTATCTCTAATTATCATTAATTTGCTGTCTGAAACTGGGGCACGTTGAACAACATTCGAAGTAATGTTCAAGGCAACGAGTTGAACATAACCTACATCATGGAGGCCACAGTTACCTGAGCTTCCGCCGTTGATGCCCCCAGATGAGGAGTCGCGAGGACTTTGGGGTGTCTGATGAGTTCCAGAAGGCCCGGGGATTTCGGTGGTTCTTCGGAGAACACGTCCAGCGCTGCTCCTCCGCAGTTTCCAACCTGAAGAATGTCAATCATTAGAACCTCCAAAGTTCCGTTTATGTGGATGATATTGTCATTACAGTTTATTCATATCGTTTATTGGTCACTTTGAAATGATATTAAGACCATTTTCCTCAATCTATCATCTCTGTTCTCTCAATAAATAAAGACAAACTTGAAAATTTTGGAAAAAAGTGAGGTTTTGGTATGAATCAGTTCGTCTTGACGAGTACTTTTGGAATTCATAGATTTTGGAACCCTCTAAAACATGGTTGGTCTTTTGGACAGAGTTTTAAAAGAGTTTCCTCGATCAAAGTTAGTGTCGCCTCGTCACGCCAAAGGGGTTTGTGTACAGAAATGTCAGATAGGAAGGATTTAACCTGCCTGGGTACTTGCTAAGTTCTCATGGGCAGTTTGTGCTCAGCAGGAGGAGCTGTAGGTGCCAGGGAAGACTCAGAGAACGATATCTTTTGAAAATCAGGCACTATGATAGTATCATTGCATCATTCAACTACCTATCGACCTAAAATATGTCCAAGATTACCTTCAGTGCAGCCAGAAGTCCCTTTTCGTCCACAATCCCTCCTCTCGCCACGTTGATAATTTTGACGCCTTTCTTACACTTGCTCAAACTCACTTCGTTGATGAGATCTACAAAATAGGGTACATTAAATCGTGAATTTTAGAATTTCTAGCAAGGTTTTCAACGTAAATGTGATGATGTGAAGCTCACTTCTGGTTTGAGGAATCAACGGCGTGTGAACTGTGATGTAATCCGCCACCGGCCACACCTGTTCCAAATTGACTACTTCCACGTTTGGAATGGAGCCTGAAAGCAAGACGATTCAAATACCGCGTAATTGTTTTGAGGATACACCATGGTGCAAAACTATCGCTTAGCTAGCTTCATTCGCTGAACTTACCGGCTGTCACCATCGGGTCGAATCCCACGATCTTCATGCCGAAAGCTGCCATCCTGGAGGCCACCTCCCGCCCGATCCTTCCGAGCCCCAAAACTCCCAGAGTTTTGCCCGACAGCTCCTCTCCGGTGTACAATTTCCTGTCCCATCGCCCTTCTTTCAAACTTTGACTTCCCGGGGAGACGTTCCTGTCAACATCAAATTCGTCGTTAGAAGAAAGTACTTACCAGCAACATGTTCCAAAAATTGACAAAATATCAAACATTTTTATCTAATTTATAAGGTTTGGAAAAGAGCTATTATCGAGACTACTTGATGGACCCAAATTGGAAATACATTAGGTAAGAGGGTAGTTCATGGTACGAGAGTGGTTGACCTACCACCGGCTTTTCCGAAAAAGGAAAATATCAAAAATTCGATCCAAATTTAACCAGCTTTTGAAAACAGGGTGCATATTTCCAGCAACCTTCTAATAGGTAGTTAGAATTTACATTGAAAATACTGTCGGTAATGCAGCATGATAATTTTTAAAAATTCAAAACAAAAATTCAACAATTTTTGATTGGCACAAATATCCTTGTTCTCCCATTTGCACAGCTGATACGTTCGAGTTGATTTTAGTACCTACCGAATTATTGATAACTAGTAGATTGAAGAAATGTTTCTACCTTGCTAAGCTTGTGATGAGAGCGCAGGTCAGCTCACAGGCGCTGATGGAATTACCTCCGGGGGTGCTGAAATGAATAAAAAGAAGTTGCAACAGAGGTGAAGGTAATTAGGATCAAAGCCTACCTAGTTAGTAACAGTTGGCGTAGGAAAAAATGTCAGCTAAGAACAGCCTGTACTGATTGGAGGATTTAAGAGACGCAAAAAATGTTTTCTTCTGCTTCTCTGGATTTATCCTATGAGGTTTGCTGCATATCTCTCCATAGGATAGATTAGACTCTGCTGTAGATCTCTCCTTGGGTTGGATAAGACCAGCTGAAGTAGCTTGCTGCAGATCTTTCCTTGAGATGGATTAGACCAGCTGAAGTAGCTTGCTGCAGATATTTCCTTGAGATGGATTAGACCAGCTGAAGTAGCTTGCTGCAGATCTTTCCTTGAGATGGATTAGACCAGCTGAAGTAGCTTGCTGCAGATATTTCCTTGAGATGGATTAGACCAGCTGAAGTGGCTTGCTGCAGATATTTCCTTGAGATGGATTAGACCAGCTGAAGTAGCTTGCTGCAGATATTTCCTTGAGATGGATTAGACCAGCTGAAGTAGCTTGCTGCAGATATTTCCTTGAGATGGATTAGACCAGCTGAAGTAGCTTGCTGCAGATCTCTCGTTGGAATGGATTAGACCAGCTGAAGTAGTTTGCTTCAGATATTTCCTTGAGATGGATTAGACCAGCTGAAGTAGCTTGCTGCAGATCTTTCCTTGGGTTGGATTAGACCAGCTGAAGTAGCTTGCTGCAGATCTCTCCTTGGAATGGATTAGACCAGCTGAAGTAGTTTGCTTCAGATCTTTCCTTGGAATGGATTAGACCAGCTGAAGTAGCTTGCTGCAGATCTCTCCTTGAGATGGATTAGACCAGCTGAAGTAGCTTGCTGCAGATATTTCCTTGAGATGGATTAGACCAGCTGAAGTAGCTTGCTGCAGATATTTCCTTGAGATGGATTAGACCAGCTGAAGTAGCTTGCTGCAGATCTTTCCTTGGGTTGGATTAGACCAGCTGAAGTAGCTTGCTGCAGATCTCTCCTTGGAATGGATTAGACCAGCTGAAGTAGTTTGCTGTAGATCTCTCCTTGGAATGGATTAGATCAGCTGAAGTAGTTTGAGAGAAAATTCCTCTTGAATAAAAAATTGGGCACACGTTTTTTCGATATTTATTAGTGGTGATGTCATTTTCAAATTTGACTTGATTTTTTTCCAAAAATGTCGACTGAAAATCCGGTTGTTTCAATAAAAATTAAAAAAGTTAAACTAAATTTCTTGAATCGCTATTAGCAAATCGACTTTTGTGAACATTTCCAGTCCTACTCGGGATTATATGAGGCGTACTGCAGGGTGCACATCCGTATTAACCCTCGCAGCTCCACGAGCAGACTTACCTCCAGCAAATTGCGGCTCCGTGATGAGTCGTTTCATAAAAGCAAACTGACGATAGAATGAAGGGAGTTTATCGATTTTGGGGCGAGTTGACACTTGTTACATACTGATCTGATCTGAATTGTTTTGATGAAGACGGAGATGAGTCAACCTGTATAGGTACTTACGTCCAACTTGATAACGTAGAAATTCCAAACAAAAATCGGTTAGGCCTTTGGGCACACTATTCGTACCAAATAATAAAGGAAACATGTATCCAAATTTCGTGAACTCACCCGACGTCAGCGGCCTCTAGTGGTCGTTGGACTAACGAAATTTCAGGTCCGTTCCCTCCCCTGCCTTCATAGGCTGGCATTGTTAGGGATTTAAAAAAATAAAATAAATCAAATTGAATGTCGAAATTGGAACACGCAGGAACTCAAAAAACTTGCACTGCACCAGTCAAACAATCGTAAAAATGTTAAAAACTCATTGAATTGCTTTGCTGTGTACCTACTGGCACAAATACACTTTCACGACTGAACTCTTAATGAACTGACTCAATGAATGACATTTTTATGGAATATTTCGATTGATGAAACAAAAACTGCCGAATTTGCTGACGAAGACCCAAAATCTCGTCTGCCTCAATTCGATGATAACCCTCGCGGTTCAGATGAGACAGCGGAAAACGGGTGGTCCACGAGGCAGATGGAAAAAACTGGGTAGAATTTGTCTACAAGAATAGAAGAAACCTTCGGATAGAAGAACTGAGGTTCTACCTGTACACCAAGGGATGAGGAAGAGTCAGGTCTTGAGGCCGATTTTGAACTTAATCAATGACCAGAAGAAGACCAAATTTCACAATTTTGTTTTGTTATTTTCAATAATGAACCTTTAAAATCGACCAAGAAACAAAAATTTTAACCGCTCCCTCAAAATTTGTTGATTTACGTTTCAAGCTCGGAAAATTTCGATGTAAAAGTATTGTTTTTCCATCAGTTTAAGATATTATTGACATTTTGGAATCGAATGAGACCACCCGGAGCTCTGTAGGACTAACCGTTCGCTCCCTATGAGAATTTAAGGGTTGGACTTACGATAAATCAGCAACACGAGTGTGAATCGCAAAAGAGGCCTAATCTCCGTTCAAATTTTAGCTGACCGAAGTACGATTGTTTTTCCGGAAACAGGAGGCCAGAGCGCTGATTTCGTTTAAAAAAATGCACGTTTTTTCCGCGTTCAAACACGAATTTCTCCCCTAAATTCGGTTGTAGAATATGTTTTGATTATACCGTTGGAAAGCTGAGATTCTGGCGCAGTTTTCACTGTTCTTGCATCTTGAAAAAGTATGGGTTCTCGTAGTTGAATTTGCGATTGAAAAAATGCAAGGTTTCCAAAATTACGTAAAATTCTCTTTTTAGAGGACTTTTGCATGTCTCCAATCTTGACTCAAAAAAAAGTTAAGGCATCTATCCGATAGGAAATTTAATGCTCTTTCAAACGGTATCCTTAAATTGTAACTTACACAGCAAATTAAAGGAATTATAACCGATTTAATGACATAAGGTCAAAATCACGAAAAAAGTTTGAAGTTAAAATAACTCGAAAACGAAGGGTTTTAAAAAAAAATTGCTAGGAGACATTTTTTGTTGCAAATTAGTTGTAGAATCGACTGGTACCGTATGGCAGACCAGTTAGGCTTTTTTTTTATTATTTTTTATTTTTATTTTTTAAGAGTAGGAGGTCTTAATTGAGTTGATATACAAACTCCTCCCACTGCGACCAACAAGATCTATTGTGGAGTGCCTCCAGGCTGTATTAGCCTACTAAGAAGGGTTTACTGAAAATCCCTTCTCCCCAGTTTTTGGCAAAGCAGAGAAGATCGGTGTATGCCACCTTAGAGATGGTGTCAGGAGCTAAGACATCACTTCCGAGGATTGTGTATCTAGCTCGACCCAGTGCTTCACAGTGGCACAAGATGTGTTCGACATCTTCCGTTTCCATGTTGCAGAAGCGGCAAATGTCCGTTGTTAGTTTGCCTATCTTCTTTAGGTGATAGCGAAGTGGGCAGTGACCTGTTAGCAGACCCACAAGAATTCTGACGTCCTTCTTAGGCATAGCTATGAGTTCTTTAGCCCGTTTCTTAGAGAACGTCACCAATAGTTTTGCCTGTCTCAGGCCTGGGAGGTTCTGCCAGTATTCTACTCGCTCATTTCTTTCCCAGTTGTTAACCACATTCTGTAAGCAGCTTTTGGTGGTTCCCAGGAATGGTTCCGGCCCAATTGGCAGGGACTCTGAGCCTCTTTTCGCAAGACGATCAGCAGTTTCATTACCCTCATGACCCTCATGTCCAGGAATCCAGAGTAGGGTGACCTGGTTGTCCTGGGCCACAGTTTTAAGGGTATTCAGGCATTCCCAGACCAGCTTCGAGGTTATAGTGTATGAAGCAATGGCCTTCAGGGCAGCCTGACTGTCTGACAAGATGTACACTTTGGCTCTGTTAATATGCTTATTCAGCATTTCCTCAGCGCACAGTTGAATTGCATGGACCTCTGCCTGACAGATTGTGGCATTCGTCCCGAGAGACTTTACAAGGCTGGCCGTAGGGCCTTTAATGCCTATGCCAGATCTTCCACACATGACTGATCCATCTGTATACCACACAAGAGAGCCCGGTGCAAGGTTGGGCATCCCCTTTTTCTTTTAGGCTTACACCCTGTATAACTTCTGGTGAATATTGAAAAAGAAAAATATCCGACCGTCTTAATCAGCGTTTTTTTGTCGTTTTAATTTGTGTTAATTTTTTAACAGATTCTATCAATAGGATTTGACTAAGATTTTGCTTACCTACCTACAACTGAATCGTTTTTTCAAAGGCCTAAGTCCACAAAAATGCCATTTTACTTGTTCTTCATTTTTCTGTTCTAAAACCCTAGGCGCATCGTTTGAAACGCAATTGAAAGGGCGTGCGAATGAGGTCTCAGACAGAATCGAAATCGCTTTTGAAAATCCACACTTTTATTCAATAGCGGCATATAGGAAGTTTTTTGATTTCCCACAAGTTTGGTTGCAAGGACTTACGCCCTTATAAAAAAAAACCGATTAAACTATTTTCAACGAAAATAGTAGTAACATCATGAGCATTATTTTGAGTTGTTAATTCATATAATTAAGGTAGGTTCTTTATTATACCTAATCGAGAAAGAAGGTATTTCTAATGGAATTTAATTTTTGACAATCCAGGAAACTATCAAGGATCTTTAAAACGCATGGAAACATACATTTTTGTAGTTCAATGAGTGAGGAAAATAGAAGGTTCACGTCACTCCGTATGTTTTTCGTTATCCGTTGCCCAACGTTCAAAGACTTGAGGCACGGAGTAGGTTTGTAGTTGAGAGCTCGTTCACCCTCCTCGACGCTCAATTGGCAGTAATTCACTGTCAAGGACCCCACAGATGCCCCCCTTGAACTGTCAGGGCTCTCGATGACACTCGACCATTATCAAGTTATGTAACGACGTTTACTACTCATTATCTCTTCCGAATGCTCACCTTAAAACCCTCCCTAGAGCTTGTTATCGTCGCCAAATTCCCTCATCACACCACACCTGCTTATCTTTGCAAATTACAATTTTAGAAACGAAATCTCGTAGCTGCCACACCCTCAATTCAAAATATTCCAATTCATACATTTTGTTCCCCAATTACCAAAGTTTTCTACGTAAAAGTCGCACTTTGCACCGGGATTCACCAAATTCATTTTCAAATGTTTTCATATCTTGGCTGCCAAACCATCAACTCAAAGTAACCAAATACATACCTACATTTTTTAAAATAATGTTCTAATTTTTCAATCATCAAACTTTAATCCAATATTTGCCAAATTTGTTGTTGAATGAATATGTAAAATAATCAAATTTGATTCCAAGATTCACCAAATTTTGTGTTCAAACGTCAATTTTATTCTAATAAACAGTATTTTTCAGGATTCACTAAATTTGTTTATCAAACTCGAATTCTATCCAGGAGTCTCCAAATTCATCGTCAAATTTTTGGTGCTTCGAGAATTATATAATTGGAGACTTACTTCATTTTGGACTCTACTTCAGTTCTACAATAGAGTTTTAATTGGATCTCGATTGCTCCTTCAGCTTTGATTCAAAATACCCGAAATTCCGTTGATTAGTATTGGATCACCATGGTGCCCAATCAGATGGTAGTATTGGATCACCATGGTGCCCAATCAGATGGTAGTATTGGATCACCATGGTGCCCAATCGGATGGTAGTATTGGATCACCATGGTGCCCAATCGGATGGTAGTATTGGATCACCATGGTGCCCAATCGGATGGTAGTATTGGATCACCATGGTGCCCAATCAGATGGTATTATTAGATCACCATGGTGCCCAATCAAATGGTAGTATTGGATCACCATGGTGCCCAATCGGATGGTAGTATTGGATCACCATGGTGCCCAATCAAATGGTAGTATTGGATCACCATGGTGCCCAATCAGATGGTAGTATTGGATCACCATGGTGCCCATCCAGATGGTAGTATTGGATCACCATGGTTCCCAATCAGATGGGCATGAGAGACCATGACTCGGCAGTTTGTGGTTGGGAATAAGGTAGTTTTTGTTCCACAAAGGTGCCAGACTGGTGACGGAGGTGGCGCCACTTGGATTCACGACTACCATTACGAGATATATGGGGAAACTTCCCTTGAAATGCTTTAATAGCAATATTAGGCTCCTACCTACTGAAGAACCTACCTATTAGCACTTATCTACTCATGTTCATGAGTACTTGAACCTTGATCAATGACTCTGAAGCAAATAATGAACTGATTATCTGACTATTTCAACTTGCTTCACTCTTCGGACATAAAAATTGTGTAATACAGTCATTTGTATGGATTCTTACTTGAGTACGACAACTCCTCGCCTCGTGGCAGCTTCTGTGTCGATGTTGTCCACTCCTGTACCAGCTCGACCGACTACCCTCAGTTTGGTGGCTGCTGCGAGCACCTCAGCCCTCACTTTGGTGTCTGATCTCACGATCAAAGCATCGTATTCCTGTGAAAATGCAACAAAAAAATCAATAATGACACTTTCTTGCGACATTGAGAATCCCGGATAGGTGGGTAGTCCTACTGAATAGAATGAGACCAACGTAAGACTGATACGACAGTTGATTGAAGGAGAATTCCACCTACGGGTGAGTCTTCAGTAGGATCTTGAACATTGTACATTGCCATCATGAAGAGATGTAGGTGGTGTGCATTAAGAAGGTATTGGTGATTTTGCAACCTAGCGGCACTTAGCCGAAGTAATGATTAGGCTTCCTCACAATACAAAGAAGGCATGTCATATTTGTGTTTTCCTAAAAAAGTTAAATGATGTAATATTGTGTAAAAAATGTGGTCTCGCAGTATAACTTTTACGTCACCCACTGGTAAAACAGGCTCATAGCGGGGAGGCTGTAGGAAATATATTGAAAAAACCACAGTTAGTCCACTAATAACGGTCGAGATGAACGACACCAGCCTCCATTCGTCTCTCACCCATCTAGCTATTGTGCTCCCTCGTCTTTCAGGATGTAAGGCCCTCTCAGCATACAACAAGCACCCATTCCAGGCCAAAACTCTATATATATATATTTTTTTTAACTCCCCTCAAAGACAAAATGTCTTTTGTGACGGAGGGGGCACGCCATAAACGAAAATAAATAAATCAAATATTATGGGGAGGACGCCCAGGACTCACCCGACGCCGGCCCTAGGGATGAGGGATGATGAGGAAGGTGGGGGAGGGAGAGAGGGATGAAGGTAAGTGCCTCTGTAGAAAGACCACCAATTCAGATATGAGCCTAGCGAGACGCGGGTGGTGATACCACAGAGCATGCCTACCGAGATGCCCAACTCGCGCAACTCCGTGGCACTTTTCCAACACCACACCCCGCGCCATGACAATGCTGCAGCCATCACCCTGATGTTGGGTGCCACTCCTTTCAGCCCGGACACCGCTCAGTTCATTTCAAACCTTACCTTCCTCTTCAACGATTAATTCAACCGTTTCAGGCCGGGAAGATCATCTTACCTACCAAACCTCCATCATTTACTGATTTCGAGCCAGCCTGATCCCTCTCCCTCACTTGAGTCGTTAGAGTCGACAATTTCCATCTAATTTTTTCTCATCTTCCTTTGCCAGAGTAAATTCCAAAATCCAAGTTCAATTTTTTATCAAATTTTCCCAAATTCTCTGAATTCAAATAACTTGTTCAATTTTGCCAATTTTACGTAAACCTAACTATATTAACTTTTCGAACACAAGTCAGAAATTATCACAACATTTGTGACTGCAAATGTGAAGCCCAATAAAAGCTTCAACTTTGTGATAGTCGTAAATACAAATCCTGGCAATGATTTTTTTAACAATTTCGGGCAGTTCCAAGACGTAAGATATTTATAAATATGGGAGTATCCCGAGGCTTGTAGTTCAAATCACCAGCATAAAACAAGTTACGTACAAGTCCCTGATTACAAGAATGGAATTATTTGTTTTCCCAATTATCCGATGGGTTCTGGATTAGGTATTGAATTAGGTATCACAGGTGGATGGCTTTATTTCCTCTGTGGTTCAGACAGCTGTCGACAAACATCTGTATCGCCCCGAGATAAACGAGAGCCGATAACGTCGCGTCACCAGTTTTTCAAATTCCCGATAAAAATGACGTTCGCATCGTTTTGTAACTGTTAGGTAACAGAATTTGTTTTCCGATCGACAGCCTTGCCTACGTAACTCCAGTAGGTACTCAACTGGTAACACCACGACCCGTCGGATTATCACTTCGAAATGAGGCGAAAATTATTTTTTAACGATTTGAATTACGTACATTGAAAACATGCTGGCACCTACGAGCAGGTAGGACTATCAACGGTATTTTCCAAGTAGCACACAGGTGTCTAATAATGAAGATCTACTTATGGATTTTACAACATTTTTACATAACTTATGTATAGGAGTTTTAAACCATAAAAACTGCTGTCACCCACCATTTTGAATGTTGAATAACCTTATCATCAGCAAGGTATACCTACCTTATCATAACTTCGCCAACCATTCGTTATCTCAGTTTCAATTTGTTCAATTTTGCTTCTGAGTCTACCAAGGTAGCGGAAGCTTTGTTTTCACTTTTCAAGGATGAAAAAAAAAGTTCTCCAAAATCAAAATTTTCACTCGTGTTTTGCGTTTTAGACCTTTCTGGACAATTCTTGTTCCATGTCTGTCTGTCTGTCTGTGTGTCTGTCATGAAATCCTTGTAACGGGTCATAACTATACGAAGTTGGTTATTGTCCGATTTCTATGAAATTTTCAGGGATTGTGCGGGTTGGTGTGTAGACGGTCCCCTATGAAAATCATCATCCCCGGACTGATAGAAGCGACTGCGCATGCGCAAACGTGAATTCCTTGTAACGGCCATAACTTCTACATGTTCCATCCGATTTCGATGAAATTTCTCAGGATTGTTCAGATTAGCGTGTAGATGGTCCCCTATGAGGGTAGTGGAAGGTACTTAGAGATTGCTGTTTTGAGATTAGCTACTGTGCATCGGATCATCTATACAATCGGGTTATGGATACGAGGAAGCTATGTGCCACACCTACTTGGCAGACGTTTTTTGTTTCTACGTAAGTGCATCACAGTTTTGTTTCTCCTAATCTTGTAGCGTGAAGTGGAGAATAAATTCGTTGATGATACAACTGGTTGCTTAGGTAAGCCTTCTTAACAAACTAGAAAGAATGTTATTCATAAAAACTAGACGGAAGGGTAGGTACCTTTGATTAGATATGACGATATGTGTGAATCTCCGTCAGAATATTCCCTTTGATAACAGCTGAAGACGTCTGCGACACCAGGAAAGGCATTTAGATGAAAATTCATTCACCCTTACTCCTGTTTTGTATTGCACTTTCGACGCATGTTGTAACACTAACCAGACCATTTGAGTATGAACCGAAACGCATATCACAAACCCTCATCATGATCAAGGCAATTCTACATGCAACATGCAATATCAGATTAATTACATATTATCTAATCAAAGGTTCATTAGATCAATAGATTAGGTATAATTAGATGAATAAGAGATGGGCACGGCGGCGACTTCAATCCGTACCTACCTACCCACCTTCCCATCTGAATTCCCTAAGATCATTATTTTCCCTTTTGGTTTATTATTTTCAATAATGAACCTTTGGAATCGACCAAGAAAAAAAAATTGTTAACCCCCCCTCAAAATTTTGTCGGTTTACGTTTCAAGGTACGTAGAATCCAAAAATCGAATAAAAATTTGGCCGTACGCGGCACTTTCCCCACTTAGCATTGACCGATTTTGATGAAATTTGGTATGCAGGCTCCATTTGGGGTCTAGTTGTGCCCCGAAGATTTTGGTTGATGAAAACGCCCTAACTCAAAAAATTTTGATATAAAGGTATTGGTTTTCCATCAATTTAAGATAGTATAGGATTTTTAGAATTTTTTGAGACCACGCGGAGCTCTGTAGGACAAACCGTTCGCTCACTACGAGAATTTAAGGGTTGGACGTACGATAAATCAGAAACACGAGTGTGAATCGCAAAAAAGGCCGAATCTCCGTTCAAATGTTAGCTGACCGAAATACGACTGTTTTCTTCATGTTGGATGGTTGGTGGCTTAGCAGACGAGTGATCTATATAGGAAAATAGAAAAATAATAAACCATCGAGTAATAATTTGCAGCGTTTTGGTTATTACACACACCATTTTTGAGGTCGGTCCATTTTTTTGTTAAAAAGGTTTTTATTTTATTATTTTACCGTTAAGTATATAATTTTTTTTAAAATTGAGTGTGAAGCGTTTATTTCATTAAATTAAACTTGAATGTGAAGCGAAATTAGGTTGATTGGTGGATGGTGACAATGGCTAAGTTTTGTTCTTTGCAGGCGGGTGATCTATCAGAAAATAATGAACCTTTGTGTAATAATTTGCAACGTTTTGTGTCATTCTGCAGTAGGAACCCCAGGGCGTGACGTAATCAGTTTCCCTCGATGTTCGCGGTATTTTTTGACAGAGGCTTCACTTGTTTAATCATTTTCTTCTACAATAACTTTTTCCCCTTGGGTATTCCTGGTGTTAAACGTTATTCTAGGGCCCCATTATAGGATTTGACTTGAAATTCCAGAATCTAAAATTGAGGAAAATTCCTCATGGCAATGTTTAAAAAAATGGAATTTTTTCTCGAAGATTTTATTTTTGAAATTTGTATTGTAAAAATATCTCAAAATTGGTTGACAGGATATTTGAAAATTCGCTCATCATACCATTATTTTTCATAGCTATTAGGCACTATGTTATTGTACTGCGCCTCTGTTCAAAGATTAGTTTTAGGACGTCCCACAGTAAGACTGGGGCGTCCTTAAGCGATTAATCTTAGGTGAAAAAGGACAACACTCAACAGAAATCAAATTAATCACTCTAGAAACACAACAGAAACCACGCAGTAATCCGTTCTAGACCATTCTGAATCCAAATCCGCGAAAAAAAAAACACTATAGGTGTATGTCTGTGTGTGTGTATGTGGCTTATGTGCTCTGCCCAGGCCTTAGTTTTCAACCGATTTTCTTTTTTTATTCGACGCGGAAACCTATCTAGTTGTGCACTACGTCGCCGAAATTCGAATTTTGCCTTTTAAGGGGCGTGAAAGGGGGGGTTATTGCTTAAAAAACGTGCGTTTTCGGACATAATCTTGTGTACTCTGCCCAGGCCTCCAGGAATATGTTGGTTTAATAAGTAGGTAAGGTAGAGACCAGTTTATTAGGTTGGTGGTAATAAGGGAATGTGAAAGTACGATCATAACTATCAACGATTGCGTCACGATCATAACAGATTTTCTGACTGGAAGGAACGTTTCGTCATAAAAATTGCCCTCGGGTGACCTCGTTATCTGCAAGGTACCCCCAGTGAACTGGAGAGCCGACCTCCGATACACGTGATCACCGTGTACCTACAGTCACATTTGTGCTCAGCTGAACCCAAGAATTTCCATCCGTCCTCGAAGGATTTGCTGAAAATGCACTGTACTCTGCTGAACGGTGGAGTATGAGCAGATTTGGAGTCTTCACGAGCCCTTCGATGATTATAAATATCTGCGCAAGATTTGCCAAATCTATTTCTGCAGGAAATTATCCTGAGAAAACCACAAACTAGAGATTATGTTTTTTTTTCGGCAGGCAGGTGAGAAAATTCCTAAGATCCATAGGTGGAGTTGGATCTCGTAATATATTTGGAAGGATCCGCATCTTTCGGTTATGTGGGATTCAAACCCACTAAAAAAAACACCTCCTTTTCTCCCACGTAGGAGCTCAGCCCGGAACCGTTTAACACGTTACTTCGGGCTGAGTTCGGGGGCGTTTAATCAGTTCTGGGTGAGGGGGCGGACCAGATGCTCCCTCCTCTCTCTTTCTCGTTCTAATAGTATCTTCCTTGTCAGGATGCTTTCTGTGTACTCTGCCTCAGCAGTCCAGCTCCTTTCACCTTCAACAATCCGGCTGACAACATCCTCAGGTGTTGAACTCTGGGGAGCTAACTCCAGGACTGCCATCAGCTGCTCTCTATCAGGTACCCATTCAGTGCATTTGAAGAAGGCGTGGAGCACATCATCGTCATCATTGTTCTGGCAGTGTAGACATGTTGGAGCTGATACCTTCCCAATGTTATGCAAATAGGCATAAAAAAGTCCATGTCCTGTAAAGAACTGCGTAAGGAAGAAGTTCACTTCTCCATGTTTCCTTTCATTCCACATCTGAATGTTTGGCACCAGCCATGCAGTCCATCTTCCTCCATGTTCTTCCGTCCATGTATCTTGCCATTTTGCGCTCCCTTTCTTCCTTTGCTACGCAGACCCTGTTTCCTTCATCCCTTCTCTCAAAGATTCTTTACCTCTCTGAAGCCATCGGCTGAATGGGTATGACACTCGTGAGGACAAAGATAGCAGGTTCTGATACTGTTCGGTAAGCACAGGCGATTCGTAGAGCTCCTCTACGCTGCACAGCTATTAATCTCTGTCGGAGATAGAGATTATGTCTGGAGACTCGCGATTGTTCACCTCAGATTTTCCAACATGAAGCCAATTCGTACTGTCATTCTTAGGATGCTAAGTTATGCTGAAGATGATCCCCTTGATTCATCTTGGTAATAAGCATAAAAGACAAGTTTGGCAAATTTGTTTTTGTGAAAAATTGGGTTTGAGCTCATGTTACCAACCACTAGAAGCTAGTTAATCTGCAACACGAATCAGAACCACCAATTTCTAACTTTATCAGGATTTGTCCAAGCTGAGCTGGAGAAGGTTAGCAGTATTATAACATCAGAAGTATCATTCATCATTGGATTTTCGTATTCCTTACAGCATGATTTCGGCAATTTAATGTCTTTGGATCAGATTGAGCTCAAGTTACTGACCACCACAGACCAGTTAATCTGCAACATGAACCAGAATCACCAATTTAGATCCGACTTGGACTGACTTTCTCAGGATTTGAGCAAGTTAACCCTTAATTTCCCACTTGTTCAAAACATTTGTTTTTTCGGATTTTTAAATTAAATTTTTGGTGTATTTTGACAAATCTATCGAACATTTGAGCAGAAGGTTCCTCATAAGCTCTACTGTAGTCTGTTGGCTCAAGAATGATCTTTCCAAGGGCCACACTAGCAGAATTTGTCTAGAAACACAATTTCGTTGGAGTAGAAGAAGGAAACTTGGAAAAATCCTTGGTGGGATGTTGAGCTCTGTTGTTTCTCATAACGTACAGAACCAAAGAATAAGGCGGGGAAGGTTCACTTCATAGAGGGAGGCGCCATCTCTGATGAGGAAACTCGACTAACAACCTAGAAGGTGAGAAATGAGGGTAGAAGGTACCTTGAGGGCCTTACAGTCTGTCAGCTCGAGAATTATCGAGCCAACGGCTATCAATTTTGGATTAAAAATGAATAAATTTTGACGGTAAAAATCGTACTTCCAAAAAGATACCTCAGGATTTTAAGGGTTAAGCTGAAAATGGTCAGCAGTAAATTTCCTGACGACAACCTCAGAAGTCGTGCCACTCATCATGGGATTTCATTTCTTACAGAACGATTTATAAAAGAATTGTGGCAAATTTATTTCAATAGATCAGAATGAGCTCAAGTTACTGACCACCACAGACCAGTTAATCTGCAACACGAACCAGAATCACCAATCTCGATCCAAGATGGATTGACACTCTCAGGGCTTATTGAGGTTATGCTAGATGGTCCCTGATGAATTTTTCTAAGACCACTTGCTCTGAAAGTACCCACTTAATCTCAGGTAAACAACTGAAATTCTAGCTGTTTGCTCAGTAAATTCGTACTTATTTGGTTTTCTTGCCCGCTACTTGTCAAATACTGAGCGGAGAGATCTCAGTTCAGATTGAAATAGGATTCCATGTTCAAATGTCGGGTTACATTTCGTTAAAGTAGTTGGAATCGGAACGTACCTACATCTCAGGTGTACAACTGAAATTCTAGCTGTTTGCTAGTTGGCCAGGTTTTTCATGGAAAGCTTGACAGCTGGAATGATTTCCGTAGTTTTTTTCCAAGATGATCTCTTTAAGTTCTAGATTGAAGTCAGTCCTATATTAAAATTGCCTAGACGTCATAATTCAGCGAGGACTTGATATTTTAGTGGCAGAATGAATGAACACCATTTGTCCAATGGTATTCACGGTTATGAATAGATTTCACACCCTTCATCAAAGGAGTAGGTACAACAAATATATGCGCGTTTTCATTATATTATAATTGTATTTTTGGACTTTTTTCGGACTTTTTTTAAAAATTTGGACAACTTTGGATTGTCCAAAATTTCTGGCTAACGAACTTGACCTATTGTTTGTTGTGAGAAAAAAAGTCAATTCTAAAATTAAATTGAAAAATTCTAAATTCTAAAATTCTAAAAATTAAGAGGCCATTGCAATAGCTTCATTTTCCTTGAAAATTGGCTAACAAGACAAAATGCTCAGTGTACTTTGATGAGTACTCTTCTTCGTGGATGAAACAGTAAAATTTAAAAAATTGCAGAATCGTATCAAGCTGTGAAAATCAAAACTTACGGGAATTTCCTTGATGAGCTCCTCCTGAGACAGCTTGTACTTGCAGGTGACCTGCAGGCCGTGCTTCTTCAGCAGCTGCACGCAAGTCTCGTCCACAGCATCGCTGATCAGCACCTTCTTCAACTGTATCGACATGGTTCAGGACAACCGCTCGACTAGATTCGATCGAAATTCGTTTCAAATTCGACGAGTATTTTTCTTTTGAAAGGCCGCAGTTGAGCCGAAAAGGTACAAATTGATTGAACTTGCGGACCAAATATTCATGCGGGGCTTATGTCTGGAGGTGGTGTGTCGGTGGAGATCCAGCCGTGTGTGCTGGCGGTTATTAGATTCTCGAGATTCTGATCGTCGGATCCCCCTCTCAGCCTCTCGTTTCATCCCAAGATAACCTTGTCGACTCCCTCTTTTATTACCCAGACGAGGCATCGACGTGACCTTTTAATTACTAACGTTATGATGTTCCCTCGTACATTAATGAACTGAAAATTATTTCTTCCAATGTACCAGCGCGTTCCTGCACTACTTTTTTCGGTCGTCCCACAGTAAGACTTGGGCGTCCTAATACGATCGATCTGGGGTGAAGGAGGAAAACAATCAGCAACATTTATTGTTATTTATACGCCTAAAATTTTTTAAATTTATTGTTTTGTTATTGTTGAAAGCCTGATGCTATTTATTTATTTTAAAAGTTTTTGACAAAGTTGGAAACAATGAGAGTATGAGTTGGTTGATACACTCTCCTCACATGTAGCTGCTTTGAGCCCTGATGAAGGAAATAAATTTTCCGAAAGCTCGGTAATAACAGCATTTGTTGGATGACCCCATTCCCGATACTCGACAGTTTACGCATGCCGTGGGTTGATAAACACAACATCTTAATCCGTTTTAGACTATTCTGAATCCAAATCCGCGAAAAAAAAACATAGGTGTATGTCTGTCTGTGTGTGTGTGTGTGTATGTGGCTTGTGTACTCTGCCCAGGCCTTAGTTCTCAACCGATTTTCGTGGTTCTTTTTTTTTGATCGTCGCGGAAAACTATCTAGTTGTGCACTACGTCGCCGGAATTTCGAATTTTGCCTTTTAAGGGGGGGTTAATGCTCAAATAACGTGCGTTTTTGGGCAAAATCTTGTGTACTCTGCCCAGGCCTCAATTTCCAGCCGATTTTCGTGCTTCTTTTTTTATTCGACGCGGAAATCTATCTAGTTGTGCACTACGTCGCCGGAATTTCGAATTTGCCTTTTAAGGGGGAAAGGGGGGGTTAATTCTCAAAAAACGTGCGTTTTTGGGCAAAATCTTGTGTACTCTGCACAGGCCTCAATTTCCAGCCGATTTTCGTGGTTCTTTTTTTATTCGACGCGGAAATCTATCTAGTTGTGCAATACGGCGCCGGAATTTCGAATTTTGCCTTTTAAGGGGGGAAAGGGGGGGTTAATGCTCAAAAAACGTGCGTTTTTGGGCAAAATCTTGTGTACTCTGCCCAGGCCTCAATTTCCAGCCGATTTTCGTGCTTCTTTTTTTATTCGACGCGGAAATCTACCTAGTTGTGCACTACATCACCGGAATTTCGAATTTGGCCTTTTAAGGGGGGAGGGGGGGTTAATGCTAAAAAAAAGTGCGTTTGCGGGCATAATCTTGTAAAATCTGCCCAGGCCTCAATTTCCAACCGATTTGAGTGTTTCTTCTTTTGTTCGACTCAGAAATCTTCCAAATTGCACACTATATCACCAGAGTATCAAAATTAGCACGTGTAGAGGGCGAGTGGAGGGATTCCATGGTTCATTACTGAAAACAATTAATATAATAAAATAAAGAATAAAAAAAATATTATTTTGGGGAGATTCCAATACGGCGATTTCAGTTTTCACTCAGTTTCTTCAGTGAGACAACCTCCCTATTTTTGGTTCGAAAGAGAAAATATAGAAAATGAAAATAAAAAATTCATTATTGAGGGAGGTTGTCTCGTTGAAGAAACTGAGTTGAAACGGAGATCGCCTTATTTGGAAACACTATATAATAACGAAAAGTTGCCTTTTGTTGTTGTTGAATTTAGGGAAAATAGAGGCGATAGGCAAAACACGAAAGGTTCCGAGATTAAGCAAATGCTGAAGGGAAAATTTCCCTTATTATTATTATTTAATAATTAACCTTTTTTTCCGATTTTGTATTGCTTATAAAGGGTGTCTACCATTGAGGTGGACCAAGATTCGGTTTAGACTACATCGTGTACCAGAGATGGGCGAATTCTTATTCATAAATACGATTAAGAATACAAATCATATCTGCGATGTTATGAATACGAATACAGGTATGAGTATGAATACGAATACAATCGTATTCACACTTTGAATACAATTTTCCCCCTTATTCGTATTCTGAATACGATTTTATGATTTTTTCTATGATTTCCCTAAAAATCGAGATTTTTAAACGATTTTCCCTGAAAATCATACTTTTTTTATGATTTTCTCCCGAACTCTGGACATATTTATTCCCCAAAACTGTCAAAATAATCAATAAAAATTCGAAACGCTCACCAATTCTTGTAGGATTTTTCACGCAGAATCGAATGAGACCAACCCCAGGTCGCTACGACCTACAGTATAGAAACTATGACGTAATTTACGCTGAAAACCGTATTTTTTTTACGATTTCCACTGAAAATCATAAAAAAATTATGATTTTCAGCGTTGGTGATTTGATTCAGCGTTTTCATGATTGGTGAGCGTTTCGAATTTTAGTTGATTATTTTGACAGTTTTGGGGAATAAATATGTCCAGAGTTGGGAGAAAATCATTAAAAAAAGTATGATTTTCAGGAAAAATCGTTTAAAAAAGTCGATTTTTAGGGAAATTATGGAAAAAATCATAAAATCGTATTCAAAATACGAATACGGGGGAAAATCGTATTTAAAGTGTGAATACGGGGGAAAATCGTATTCAAAGTGTGAATACGATTGTATTCGTATTCATACCTGTATTCGTATTAATAACATCGCAGATATGATTTGTATTCTTAATCGTATTTATGAATAAGAATTCGCCCATCCCTGTTGTGTACAATATTTATTAACCGGGGGAGCGCGACTGCGCTAATTTTTGGGGCAGGAAGCGATTCGTCGAAACTCAAACGCCCCTCAGGGTCAGACGGCTCGTCGGAAGAATTCCGTTGTTTGTCAACTGGAACCAAATCGACGATCTGGAGAAACGGGGAAAAAAACCTTCTAATTTCCAAGTCGTCGACGATGGCAGAACAGGATACATCAGGCGACAATGGGCTATTAGAGGCCGAGGAGCTCCACATCCCCGAGAGGGAGAGGTAGTCGTGGCAAATGGGCTGGAAACTCGAAGATGCCTATCGAAATGGGTAAAGTAGGCGAGCTAATGAGAATTTCTACAGAGAATAACCTTCCCTACGCTAGAAATAACTCGATTCACGAAGGTTAGGAATAGGATCAATTTTCAATCCTGTTATTATACTTTTTTTTTCAAACTTGAAAAGTGAAAACAAAGCTTCCGCTACCTTCGTAGACTCGGAAGCAAAATTTCTGGACGTACGTCGTATACAGGGTGTTTCACGAAAAGGTTACGACCCCTTCATTTTCGCATACAGCGTAAAAAATTCCGACCAACGCAATTCTTGATGATTCTTTGCGAGGATCTCAGGAAAAATACTTATGCGCAAAAAAGTTGCGCGCAATTGACACTAACTTCATTTTTTCAAACGGAACCTCCCCTTTTGGTTTATTATTTTCAATAATGAACCTTTGGAATCGACCAAGAAAAAAAATTTTTAACACCCCCTCAAAATTTGATGGTTTACGTTTCAAGATACGTAGAATCCAAAACGCTGCAAATTATTACACAATGGTTTATTATTTTTCTATAGATCACTCGTCTACAAAATCACCAACCATCCAATATGAAGAAAAACATCAATCGTATTTCGGTCAGCTATAATTTGAACGGAGATTAGGCTTCTTTTGCGATTCACACTCGTGTTTCTGATTAATCGTACGTCCAAACTTTAAATTCTCGTAGTGAGCGAACGGTTTGTCCTACAGAGCTCCGGGTGGTCTCAAAAAATTCTAAAAATTCTATAGAAAACAGTTCAAGCATGATCGTGCTGCCAGTTTTTATTTTTAACTCCACCGTAGACGGCCCCAAGCCCGTGGTTCAAAAGGAGGTGAGAAAATAAAAAATAAACATGATTTCGACCACAAAACTGATGTTTTCGTGAAAGAAATGTTAATTTTTCCTCTTGAAATCGGATGACACCTGATGTGATTCAGCGTCAAAAAATGATGAAAAAAATGTGCCACACTAAGGGTTCTCCAAAACCTAATTTTTGCGCAATTGTGGAGTTGCGCAACTTAGAGCGTTCAAAAAGCCGGGTTGCGCGCAATAAAACAAATCGATTCGGGTATGAATTTTCCATGAAATTTGACGTAGAATCCGAATCTGTAATAAAAAACGCTGCAAATTATTACACAATGGTTTATTATTTTTCTATAGATCACTCGTCTACAAAATCACCAACCATCCAATATGAAGAAAAACATCAATCGTATTTCGGTCAGCTATAATTTGAACGGAGATTAGGCTTCTTTTGCGATTCACACTCGTGTTTCTGATTTTGATATATATATATTTCAATAAAACCCCATAAATTCTCGTAGGAAGCGAACGGTTTGTCCTACAGATTCTATTCTATAGAATCTTAAATTGAAGAAAAAACGTCTGCCAAGTTGGGTGGGCAGTATAGCTTCCTCACTCATTGTAACATGGACGTATAGAATCAGTTGGCGAAAACTCGGCGCTGCGCGACTCGGCGGGGGCTTCGCCCCCTGCACCCCCGGATGATTTCCGGTTAGAGCCTAATGGCTAAAATGTGACATACCTTGAAAAGGTTTTTGCTCCCTCTCCCTCTTTATCTTTCTTCCACTGTAATATTTAAGCTCACTCAGATGATCAGTGACCACTCAGGCACCTTCAGCATTCTCCATTGACCCTGCCTCTCAAATTTCAGCTTCCTGCGTTCAACAGGAGAGAAAATGGCCTTGGAGGTCACTCAGCTGATCAGTGACCACTCAGGCGCCTTCAGCATTCTCCATTGACCCTGCCTCTCAAATTTCAGCTTCCTGCGTTCAACAGGAGAGAAAATGGCCTTGGAGCTCACTCAGCTGATCAGTGACCACTCAGGCGCCTTCAGCATTCTCCATTGACCCTGCCTCTCAAATTTCAGCTTCCTGCGTTCAACAGGAGAGAAAATGGCCTTGGAGGTCACTCAGCTGATCAGTGACCACTCAGGCGCCTTCAGCATTCTCCATTGACCCTGCCTCTCAAATTTCAGCTTCCTGCGTTTAACAGGAGAGAAAATGGCCTTGGAGGTCACTCAGCTGATCAGTGACCACTCAGGCACCTTCAGCATTCTCCATTGACCCTGCCTCTCAAATTTCAGCTTCCTGCGTTCAACAGGAGAGAAAATGGCCTTGGAGGTCACTCAGCTGATCAGTGACCACTCAGGCGCCTTCAGCATTCTCCATTGACCCTGCCTCTCAAATTTCAGCTTCCTGCGTTCAACAGGAGAGAAAATGGCCTTGGAGCTCACTCAGCTGATCAGTGACCACTCAGGCGCCTTCAGCATTCTCCATTGACCCTGCCTCTCAAATTTCAGCTTCCTGCGTTCAACAGGAGAGAAAATGGCCTTGGAGGTCACTCAGCTGATCAGTGACCACTCAGGCGCCTTCAGCATTCTCCATTGACCCTGCCTCTCAAATTTCAGCTTCCTGCGTTCAACAGGAGAGAAAATGGCCTTGGAGCTCACTCAGCTGATCAGTGACCACTCAGGCGCCTTCAGCATTCTCCATTGACCCTGCCTCTCAAATTTCAGCTTCCTGCGTTCAACAGGAGAGAAAATGGCCTTGGAGGTCACTCAGCTGATCAGTGATCACTCAGGCGCCTTCAGCATTCTCCATTGACCCGCCCTCTCAAATTTCAGGTTCCTGCGTTCAACAGGAGAGGAAATGGCCTTGGAGCTCACTCAGCTGATCAGTGACCACTCAGGCACCTTCAGCATTCTCCATTGACCCTGCCTCTCAAATTTCAGCTTCCTGCGTTCAACAGGAGAGAAAATGGCCTTGGAGCTCACTCAGCTGATCAGTGACCACTCAGGCACCTTCAGCATTCTCCATTGACCCTGCCTCTCAAATTTCAGCTTCCTGCGTTCAACAGGAGAGAAAATGGCCTTGGAGGTCACTCAGCTGATCAGTGATCACTCAGGCACCTTCAGCATTCTCCATTGACCCTGCCTCTCAAATTTCAGCTTCCTGCGTTCAACAGGAGAGAAAATGGCCTTGGAGGTCACTCAGCTGATCAGTGATCACTCAGGCGCCTTCAGCATTCTCCATTGACCCGCCCTCTCAAATTTCAGGTTCCTGCGTTCAACAGGAGAGGAAATGGCCTTGGAGCTCACTCAGCTGATCAGTGACCACTCAGGCACCTTCAGCATTCTCCATTGACCCTGCCTCTCAAATTTCAGCTTCCTGCGTTCAACAGGAGAGAAAATGGCCTTGGAGGTCACTCAGCTGATCAGTGATCACTCAGGCGCCTTCAGCATTCTCCATTGACCCGCCCTCTCAAATTTCAGGTTCCTGCGTTCAACAGGAGAGGAAATGGCCTTGGAGCTCACTCAGCTGATCAGTGACCACTCAGGCACCTTCAGCATTCTCCATTGACCCTGCCTCTCAAATTTCAGCTTCCTGCGTTCAACAGGAGAGAAAATGGCCTTGGAGGTCACTCAGCTGATCAGTGATCACTCAGGCGCCTTCAGCATTCTCCATTGACCCGCCCTCTCAAATTTCAGGTTCCTGCGTTCAACAGGAGAGAAAATGGCCTTGGAGGTCACTCAGCTGATCAGTGATCACTCAGGCGCCTTCAGCATTCTCCATTGACCCGCCCTCTCAAATTTCAGGTTCCTGCGTTCAACAGGAGAGGATGTCAAGCATATTTGTCGTCAAGCATATGATAAATCATAGCGCTACTTTCCTGTCGCTTTTTCCTGTCGCTTTTTACTGTCGAAATTCACGTTTGCGCATGCGCACTCGCTCCTATTGGTCCGAAGGTGCTGAAATTTATAGGGGACCGTCTAGGACCTAACCCGCATAATCCCTGAAAATTTCATCAAAATCGGACCACAGGTTAGTATAGTTTTGCCCGGGACAAGGATTGACCACAGACAGACCGACAGACACGGAACCAAAATTGTTCGGGAAGCTCTAAAACGCAAAAAGCAAGTGGAAATTTTGATTTCGGAGGACATTTTTTTTCACTTCTTTCACGAATACAAAGCTTCCCTACCTTCGGTAGTGAGGAAGCAAAACAATACCTTTATATCAACATTTTTTGAGTTAGGGCGTTTTCAAAATTTCAAAATTTATTTTTGAACCCTTAGAATTGACCTACATCAACCAAAATCTTCGGGGCATAACTAGACCCCAAATGGAGCCTGCATTCCAATTTTCATCAAAATCGGTCAATGCTAAGTGAGGAAAGTGCCGCGTACGGCGAACGGACGGCCAAATTTTTATTCGATTTTTGGATTCTACGTACCTTGAAACGTAAACCATCAAATTTTGAGGGGGTGTTGAACAATTTTTTTTCTTGCTCGATTCCAAAGGTTCATTATTGAAAATAATAAACCAAAAGGGGAGGTTCCATTTGAAAAAATGAAGTTAGTGTCAATTGCGCGCAACTTTTTTGCGCAGAAGTATTTTTCCTGAGATCCTCACAAAAAAATCATGAAGAATTGCATTGATCGGAATTTTTCACGCTGTATTTTGCGGAAATGAAGGGGGTGTAACCTTTTCGTGAAACACCCTGTATACAATCGGGTTATGGATACGAGGAAGCTATGTGCCACACCCACTTTGTAGACGTTTTTATTTTATTATTTTCAATAATGAACCTTTGGAATCGACCAAAAAAAAAATTTTTTTAAACCCCCCTCAAAATTTGTTGTTTTACGGTTCAAGGTACGTAGATTCCAAAAATCGAATAAAAATTTGGCCGTCCGCGGCACAAATTCGGTACATGGGCTCCATTTGGGGTCTAGTTGTGCCCCGAAGCTTTTGATTGATGTAGGTCACTTCTAAGGGGTGAAAATCAAGGGTTGAAATTTGCAAAAGCGCCCTAGCTTGAAAACTGAGCCTATATGTGAATGTGAACTCGCTTTACTCAACAAAAGAGGAATTTTTACCGATTAAAAAAACTTGTCTTTTTTCGTCGGAAAAAGAAACCCCTAAGCTTTAGAGCTTGATTCATTCATAATGAAGGAAACGTAAGAAATCAAAACTAGAATGAGGAGATCGTAATACTATTTATTAACTGTTCTAACTTACATCAATGTGACAAGATAAATGTTCATGAATATACGAAAAGTCGTATATTTTATATAAATATTTTAAAATTTTTCTTTCTCAAAGATTTTTTTTTTCAAAAATTTTATAAATAAAAAAGTTTTTTTAGGACAAGTTGAATATTGGAACGGTAATTAAATATAAAGGAGATTTAAAAAGCGTAGCGGGTTCGGATGTCTTCGAGTTTCTTCGAGACCTCGTTGGGTTTCTTGTCGAGTCCCTCGGCGATGCTTTTCTGTTTGGCGTTCTCCAGGGAGTTGTACTGCTCGCAGAGGTCGCCGTCGATCACGTTCTGAAAAGAGTTGAATACGGAGTTATCAACATTGTAGGGGACCTCCTCGGTAAGTTAAAAGGGGGCCTTAGAACTTTGAAAGGGGACCTTAGGAAATTAAAGGCGGACCTTAGGAAGTTGAAAGACCATGGGAAGTTGTGAGGACCGTAAGAAATTATAAAGGGACTGTGTAATATTCTCTCTTACTTATAATATTTTCTGAAATTAGTACGTTCTCGTGAAGACTGTAATCACGTAATGAATCCTAATTTCGCAAACTTAGAAAGAGCGAAACATTCAAATATGATTTAACAAAAATAATAATGTATGAAGTTTAAATAAATCTCAGACAGGGACCTTAGGAAGTTGTAAGGGGGCCTTAGAAAGTTGAAGGGAACCTTAAGAAGTTGGAAGGTTGACCTTAAGAAGTTGAAGGGAGTTTTAAGAAGGTAAATAGGGAACCTCAGGAAGTTGAAAGGTTGACCTAAGGAAGTAAAAAAGTTGACCTAAGAAATGTAAAAGGAGAACCTTAGGAAGTTACAAGGTTGGCCTTAGGAAGATAAAAAGGGACCTTAGAAAGGCGGACCTTAGGAATTTAAAGGGAACCTCAGGAAGTTAAAAGGTTGACCCAAGGAAGGTAAAAGGAGGACCTTAGGAAGGTAAAAAGAGGGTCTTAGGAAGTTAAAAGGCTGACCTTAGGAAGGTAAAAAGAGGATCTTAGGAAGGTAAAAAGAGGGTCTTAGGAAGTTAAAAGGCTGACCTTAGGAAGGTAGAAGGAGAGTCTTAGAAAGTTAAAAGGCTGACCTTAGGAAGGTAAAAGGAGGGTCTCAGAAAGTTAAAAGGCGGACCTTAGGAATTTAAAGGGAACCTCAGGAAGTTAAAAGGTTGTCCCAAGGAAGGTAAAAGGAGGACCTTAGGAAGGTAAAAAGAGGGTCTTAGGAAGTTAAAAGACTGACCTTAGGAAGGTAAAAAGAGGATCTTAGGAAGGTAAAAAGAGGGTCTTAGGAAGTTAAAAGGCTGACCTTAGGAAGGTAGAAGGAGGGTCTTAGAAAGTTAAAAGGCTGACCTTAGGAAGGTAAAAGGAGGGTCTCAGAAAGTTAAAAGGTGGACCTTAGGAATTTAAAGGGAACCTCAGGAAGTTAAAAGGTTGACCCAAGGAAGGTAAAAGGAGGACCTTAGGAAGGTAAAAGGAGGGTCTTAGAAAGTTAAAAGGCTGACCTTAGGAAGGTAAAAAGAGGATCTTAGGAAGGTAAAAAGAGGGTCTTAGGAAGTTAAAAGGCTGACCTTAGGAAGGTAGAAGGAGAGTCTTAGAAAGTTAAAAGGCTGACCTTAGGAAGGTAAAAGGAGGGTCTCAGAAAGTTAAAAGGCGGACCTTAGGAATTTAAAGGGAACCTCAGGAAGTTAAAAGGTTGTCCCAAGGAAGGTAAAAGGAGGACCTTAGGAAGGTAAAAAGAGGGTCTTAGGAAGTTAAAAGACTGACCTTAGGAAGGTAAAAAGAGGATCTTAGGAAGGTAAAAAGAGGGTCTTAGGAAGTTAAAAGGCTGACCTTAGGAAGGTAGAAGGAGGGTCTTAGAAAGTTAAAAGGCTGACCTTAGGAAGGTAAAAGGAGGGTCTCAGAAAGTTAAAAGGTGGACCTTAGGAATTTAAAGGGAACCTCAGGAAGTTAAAAGGTTGACCCAAGGAAGGTAAAAGGAGGACCTTAGGAAGGTAAAAGGAGGGTCTTAGAAAGTTAAAAGGCTGACCTTAGGAAGGTAAAAAGAGGGTCTTAGGAAGTTAAAAGGCTGACCTTAGGAAGGTAAAAGGAGGGTCTTAGGAAGTTAAAAAACTGACCTTAGGAAGGTAAAAGGAGGATCTTAGGAAGTTAAAAGGCTGACCTTAGGAAGGTAAAAGGAGGATCTTAGGAAGTTAAAAGGTAGACCTTAGGGAGTTAAAAGGGACCTTAGGAGGTTGAAGGGAACCTCAGGAAGTTAAAAGGTTGACCTAAGGAAGGTAAAAGGGGGATTTCAGAAAATTGAAAGGTTGACCTTTGGAAGGTAAAAGGGGAACTTAAGGTGCGATTTCCCTGGCGCCTCTGCGGCGACCAGACGCTCCCCACTGCTTCAGTGTTTTTAGATGGAACCGATTTTCCTGGCGCGGCCGCGGCTCGTCTCGGCGGCTACAAGGGCCATTCTGGGCGGCTACATGACAGCCGACTGGTCCTACATGACAGCCTGCGACCCGACTGGTCTAGTGAGCAGTCCAGCCGCGCTGCCTTCGCGGCTAGGGTATGCAAACCCGAAACGTTTTTACATTTTTACTGTGAGTTACAGTATTGAGCCTGGCGTGTATGGCAAACTCAAACTCACAAGAAGATCAGTACCAAGCGAACATTTTCTCTTCTCATAAATACAACCCTCTGAAAAGAGAGACAATGTCTGTCTATATTTATGTGCAACATGCACTTAGTAGCCTTTTCAGGTGTGAAATAATAGGTAGGTATATACATTTCTCAATGTACAAACATGTCATGAGGAGTTTGATTCCAGAAGGTACTAACGACCATTTTTATCGATATTGAGTTTAACACTTGCCCAAGGTTTTAGGGGGGTTGTTCTTCGCAAAAATGCGATAGTTTTGAAGCAAAAGATGATCTATTCCCTCGAAAAACAAGGGTGAATATTCCGTTTAGTTTCAAAAGGTACTGTATCCAGCACAACGGCGGTCTCTTATCCGTTTTGTTTCAAAAAGTGCTTTATTCACTTCGTTTGTTTTCAAAAAGTACTATATTCATAAACCTGATATTTCAAATCTCGTTCAAAATTATTTTAAACTTTGAACTAATTTACCTTTCTCTCAAAAATATTTATTATAATTTAGAAATATATAAAGAATAACATCATTGGTTTACAGCACGTTTCTCAGGTCGTTATGGTTTTTTGCAATCAAACTCCTCATATCCACTTCGCATCCATAACCCGATTGTTATAGATGATCCGATGCATAATATTTATTCTCAAAAATTCAATCATTTAAATTTATAGGGAACCAACCAGAGTTTCAACCCCACAATCCCTGAAAGATCGAATTCGGATGGATAATGTGAATTCGGACAGTAACTTCATGTAGTTCTGCTCGTTACAAGGATTCAGAGACCAACTTACAGACAGACACGGAACTAAAGAAGACGACAGACACAAAAACCAAAATTATTCAAGAAGAAACGTAAAATTTGAGCGGAAATTTTGATTTGGAGGACTTTTTTATCCTAGAAAGGTGAAAATAATAATTCCTCTACCTGGGTAGACTCACAAGCAATACTCTGCCAAACTAGCACATAGCTTCCTCTTCAATGAAATGCACAGGGGCTTTAAATTCATATGGGATCATCTAGGATCTACCTCTCCTACTCGCTGAAAATTTGATCGAAATCAGATCAAAACTGCAGAAATAGGTAGGTTCTGGGACTCCGGCTCCACTCGATTTCATTCTAACCAACGAAACGATGAGTTCAAACTATTTGAAGTTCAACAGAAAGAACGATCTGAAAAGTTGTTCATAATTTCACAGTCGATGAGAATATTGTAAAATCCCTCTTCTATTCTTGCCAAAAACATGGTTTAGTGAGGCTTCCTATCCATCAACAATAGTTCCTCCTCTGCCAGTGAATGGGCCACAACAATAATCTCTCGCAACATTATCAAAACTGGTGTGGTGTGGGAGGGGGGGGGGGGGGGGGCGCCGCGCCGCTGAGAAAATGTTGTTCTACAGCGCGGCCGGCGGCTGAGTAGGCACATGACAAAATCGCCAGCCGCCGGCCGCAGACGTGCCAGGGAAATCGCACCTTTAGGAAGTTAAATGGTGTCCTCAAACGGGCACTCACGTGAACAGGGATTTGAAATATGGTCTAAGTGACTAAGGGCTTACATAAAACTCATACAAAAAACATCTGACAAGAGTGTGTGGCACATAATAAAGGTATATAATCCACGGATCTGAGTGTTGAACTACCTCTATGGCTTGTTTTACATTTAGGATAAGCCTTCCAAGATAAGGGATTTAAATCTATGTCCAAGATCATCTCTAGTTAACCCACGTTGGTGAAACTGCCCCTTAAATGGTAGTAAAGGTTTTACTCCTTCAGTTCAACGTTGAAAGGACATTAGAAGGTTTGAAAACGTGTCTCGTTACTTACTTTCACTGGGAAGTAGTAGGATCTGAATGACAGATGATCGCGGCCACACAGGGGTGGGTTCTCTGAGCGCATGTGCATCTCGAGATGCTGGAAGAAGTCCTGGTCTTCGTGAGAGGTGAAGGGCACGAGAACCCCCACAGAGCCGGACAACGTGGTGTACACCAGAGACTCTGAACCACCAGGGATCAGTGTTGCTTTCTGGAAAAATAAGATAATACCTGTCAAGCACTAAGTACAAGTAATCTAAGTAAGTACTCACTATGAGTGCTCTCATTAAGTACTCTGTATGAGTGCTCTCTTTAAATACTCAGATGAGTCCTCTCTATAAGTACGAAGTATGATTGCTCTCTTCAAGTACTCAGGTGAGTGCTTTCTTCAAGTACTTAGTATAAGTAATGTAAGTAAGTATACACTCATGTACTCTCATTAGTGCTCAGTATGAGTGCTCTCTTCAAGTACTCAGGTGAGTCCTTTCTTCAAGTACTTAGTATAAGTAATCTAAGTAAGTATACACTTATGTACTCTCATTAGTACTCAGGATGAGCGCTCTCATTAAGTACTCAGTATGAGTGCTCTCTTTAAATACTCAGATGAGTCCTCTCTAAAAGTACTTAGTATGAGTGCTCTCTTTAAATACTCAGATGAGTCCTCTCTATAAGTACTTAGTATGAGTGCAATCTTCAAGTACTCAGGTGAGTGCTTTCTTCAAGTAAGTACTCAGGTGAGTGCTCTCTTCAAGTACTCAGGTGAGTCCTTTCTTCAAGTACTTAGTATAAGTAATCTAAGTAATCACTTATGTACTCTCATTAGTACTCAGTATGAGTGCTCTCTTCAAGGATGCAGTATGAGTGCTCTCTTCAAGTACTCCAGTGAGCGCTCTACATTAATAAGCAGTATGGGTGCTCACTTCAAGGATGCAGTATGAGTGCTCTCTTCAAGTAATCAGGTGAGTACTTTCTTCAAGTACTCCAGTGAGCGCTCTACATTAATAAGCAGTATGGGTGCTCACTTCAAGGATGCAGTATGAGTGCTCTCTTCAAGTACTCAGGTGAGTACTTTCTTCAAGTACTCCAGTGAGCGCTCTACATTAATAAGCAGTATGGGTGCTCACTTCAAGGATGCAGTATGAGTGCTCTCTTCAAGTAATCAGGTGAGTACTTTCTTCAAGTACTCCAGTGAGCGCTCTACATTAATAAGCAGTATGGGTGCTCACTTCAAGGATGCAGTATGAGTGCTCTCTTCAAGTACTCAGGTAAGTACTTTCTTCAAGTACTCCAGTGAGCGCTCTACATTAATAAGCAGTATGGGTGCTCACTTCAAGGATGCAGTATGAGTGCTCTCTTCAAGTACTCAGGTGAGTACTTACTTCAAGTACTCCAGTGAACGCTCTACATTAATAACCAGTATGGGTGCTCACTTCAAGAATGCAGTATGAGAGCTCCCCATAAGTAACCAGCATGAGTGCTCCCCATAATGTCCCAGAGCCAATCAACAATACTTCAGAAATCGACTGTACAACTTATCATCTATCACTTTCCCCGCTCGGCACTAAAATGGACATAACTCCCTCATTTTCCACGCAAATTCAAATCTGATTGCACTGTTGGAAAGAACATTAAATTTCTCGTGTGATGAGCTCTTGGCCAGTTCCGAAAAACTGTACACTAGGATAGACTTCCTTACTCACTTAAAAATTTGTCTTTCTTGGGACGTGCTATACCCTAGGACCATCTACCCAAAAAGTGTCAGGTGGGGGGGGGGGGTTATTTTCCACCTTCCTCCCGATCCCTACTCCGCCAAAAAGCGAGGCTAAAGCATGTTCCATGTTTCTTGAATTTTAGCCTTCTAAATTCCAAAGCCTTCTAATTTTAGTTTCTAAGCATAAGGCGAGTTTTTTCTAAACATTTTTGTGTTTTTTTCTCCTAAAACCAGGTATTCCCCAGAGACTCAGAAAGCTCAAGAGGGAAACGTTTTGCAATTTAGATAAGTATTGTTGATCGGCACAGGGAAACCTGCTTACTGAGAACGATTAATCTCCAAGTACTAAGTATACACACTCTCAATGGACACAGGGTGAGTACCCTCTCTACTTAATTTATATAAGAAAGAAGGTAATTATTAGACCTCAATCCTTGGGAATCTTACCTGGAGGGAAGTGACGACTTCTCCGACGTGGAAATTGGAGACGAAATCAGCTTTCTGAGAGGCGCCATTGAGAAGGCCGCGATCCCAAAGGGCTTTGTTGCCTGTCGGATCCTCATCTACGTCATCAGTGACGTTGTTAGGGAGGCGGATCTACAAAAACATCGATTTTCTTACAATCAAATTATACAAATCGTTGGTACATTGGGGAAAAACGAAAAATTCAAGAGTGTTTTTTTTCCTATTTTATTTTTACTAAGAGCTACACAAAAAATAGTTTTTGCGATGTCCTGATGACTCTACGTAGGAATCAAAAAAGACTATCACCAAAAAATTACTTATTGCCTTCCTTCAACAAAACTAATGATATTTGAAAAGATTTGAATAAACACAGCGACTCTCCAGGCCCTACTTTATCATGTATCAGATCACTAGCTATCTACAGGAGCCACGTACCACAGCGATGTTGCCGAATTTGTCCGCTGTGGCGACAGTGTTGTAATCCAGGATCGTCGAAGTGGTGATCCATCTTGGCTGAGTGTCGTCCGCGAAGATAATCAACTGGTTTTCAGCGGATTTATACCTGAAAAACAAATTTCAACGTGATACAAGAGTATAATAGTCTCGGCTTCTGCCAAGACGCGACTTATTTTAACCCTTTGAATCCTCCTTTCTTATCTTTTTGTTGATTTCTTTTAGAAAAGAGTGAAGCAGTTGCAATCAACATGAAATGTTTGTTCTGCAAGTTATAGGAATTCAATTTTTAACGTATTACATATTTCAATGATTAACCACCATCATGTAATCAACAGTGGGGGTCCTAAAACTCAAGAAATCACACAGGAGATACTCAAACATATTTAAGGTCGACGTGTTAGGAGAAAATACCCCAAAAAATCACGTTTTTGAGCGCTTTTTGACGATTCTGGACCACTGTGGGGCGAGTTGAAGACAAGACTGGGGGGGGGGGGGATAACGGAAAGGTACCCAAAAAAATCGGTAATGGTGATGTTTGTAGGTACCAACTTTTCACACTTAGGGCAGGTCCGAAAAAATCTGTAACCTTGATAGTTACGTAACCCTATTGTGAAAATAGAGTTTGGTTCAACCTTGGGGTTAAAAAGATGAGCGTCCAAAAAAAAATGTCGGGGTTGGGTTACCTTAATCGATTATTCTATTATTTATATTCTATATTTTTTCTATATTATTTCCTTTAATGCACCAAGGCGCTATGTCCAAAAACGGAGTTTTCAGAAAAACACAAAAGAAGTTTTCACCAGTGCACAATTCCTAAAATGACGGCTTATTCCACAAAACTCTTTAATTTCTCATTACATATACTCTTCAAGAAGATCTTCCAAAAATAGTTTTATTAAATTTGAGATTTTCTGAAATAAAATAAAAATAAAAAATGTGGGAGATGGATGGACATAGCTCTTTTGGCCAAGTAAGATTAGGGACATGGATCCTCTAGCCAAGTTTGATTGTGGACATGACCCCTTTGGGTAAAGAATTTTATCACGCTCTCGATCATAATTTGGCGTCACCACCGGTTTTTTGGTGACAGACTGGCACCAGAGGTTGGTGTCGGCAGGAGGTTTCGTGTTTTGGTAGGCGTTGTTGTATATTATAACAATTTGGAGCACAAAAATTGAAGGAACTCTCGGTTTCAAAGGATCGCCAAAATCGTCTTCTTTAACTAGTACCTATCTGTTCGTAAGTTGCCTACTGTTTAATAAAAAAAAAATCACGAAAATTCAACGTACTAAATAAGCTATTCAAAAATGAACTATCATCAAATTTGTTACTTAATTATCACAAAAAATGTGCCACGATTTTAAAAAACACTGGGTATAAGTTAACAACGCAGCAAATTACTACACAACGGTTGGCTATTATTAACCATCTGCATAGAATACTACCTACTTCCAATAAAATCGGTATCCTGTTTGGTTGCGAAGAATGCACAACTGAGTGCTACACAAAACTCATTTCAATGAAACACTCGCATTTAATACGCTCAAATCTGAACGGCAATTAGGCCAATTTCCTACAGTGAACAATCTTTTTGGATTCAGTTTTGGTTTTCTGGTTAATTTCAAGTCCAACCCTTGATTTCTTAAGGCTGTGTCCGCGATTTTAGTACAATTTTTTTTGGATAGATGTCAGCACCTTCGAGGACAAATTTAAGTGGCTTCCCTCTTGTAAACAAATGGAATACTTAAAAACTGCTTACACAGACTTATTTAGAAAGTAATTACAATTTTGGTTAATTATGTTTGAAAATTTTAGACTCAATTTTGAGTAACAATGATTAAAATAAACCATGTTAGAGGCAAATTTTCGAAAAACCCGCAAATAGGATATTAAAGAAAGGTATGACAATCACAATCCGCTTATCAGAATTTAAAATTTAACTACACGTTCATCGGCATTAGTAAAATTGGCTAAAATTAATAAGGCAGTGAGGATGGAGAGCCCCTCTTGAAAATGTTCTAGAGGAATTGAAGTGGGACCTTACTTTCGGCAGGTAGTAAAAAGGTGTTGGCAAGAGAGACTCACCCGAAGGGTCTGACCTCCATCCAAGCTTTTCGGCTTGAGGAAAACTTCAACAACGATTTGAAAACGTTTTCTAGCCGCATGAAAATCTCTACGCGCGGTCTCCTTATGATAAATGGTTTGAGAAAATGGGGATCGAGAGTTCTTTTGAATGTAGTTGGAACAACAATGACCTCTTCTATGACTCAGTTGTATGTTGGTTTTTTTTTTATTTGTTCGCCCATTAAAATTTGAATATAACTATATTTTATCCAAATTAAAATACCTACTCGTAAAACGCGGTTTTAGTTTAATTAAATAAGTGTGTTCAAATTTCAAAAGTAATGAGAAAATGGTCATTCAAAATGTGATCATTTCAAGACGCTACTTTGGCGGCGTATTTGGGAGCTAAAACTGGGAAAATTAGCCTTAAAGGGAGAGAACGTTTTTTTTTCTCTAAGAAACAGTGTCCGCCTTCCTTAAACGCAGTGCACAAAGGAGCTACGTCCGGACAAAGCTCTAGTGTCCACAATACGATTGAATTTTATAGCTATCTTATTGGGACATAGAACCATTGTGCATTCCTCTTTTCGACAAAGCACCGAATGGCATTTACGATTATTCGAGAGAGGACATAGAACACTGTCAATTTGTCCTTTTTTAAGCCATTTTCAAAGTTTTTAAAGCTACAACCATGTATCCTAATGAAAGAGTATGGTCCTATGATGTAACTGACCCATTTATCTCAAAAGTGACATTTTTGGACATAGCGCCTTTGTGCTTTAAGGTATCGATTCTATATAATATATAGAATCGGTTTCCATGGCAACCGACGCTCTGAAGTTCGTTTTGCTCGTGGATACTTGAAAATCAGACAATTCCATGGTGTTCCCCTACATTTTACACCTGAGAACACTGTCGCCAATTTTCCCCGAAAAAGTGCATTCAGCTTCGGCAACACTGTCGCTCAATTCATCTTCATCTCGCAAAATGTAAACAAAATGATTCTCACTGTCGCGATCTGGTTCATTGAAATGTAACTCGAATGTCGAAAAACAACGTGATTATTCTCATTATTCTTTATTAATGGAAATGAAAAAACGATAATAAATATACGATTTTACATCCTTATTATTTGCTTTTCAATAATTGTTTGCGCCGTCTGTGTTCGTTCCAAGTTCAAATGAAATACAATTAGTATGAAAATCAGTGATTTTTTGTAGTTTCACCTACATAAGTACCCAGGGTGTGCGCCTGGGTAGGAAAAACTGTTTATTGTTATTTTTAATCTAAGGTAGACCTCATTCAGGGAATTTTGGTACCAACCGCGACCTTCTAGCGTGTGTAAATCTTTTCCTATGAATTTTTAAAGCATCGACCGTTTATGACGTCACAGTTGGCTGGGGGATCCCGCCCAGGCGCGCGACGTCATAAACGGTCGAAACTTTGAAAAATCATAGAAACAGACTACTCACGCTAGAAGGTCGCGGTTGGTGCCAAAATTCTCAGGATGTAGTCTACTTTCGATTAAAAATCTAAAAGAAAATCAAGGCGCACCCCCCATTGCAAAACAGAACCTACAGAAATTGATAAGGCCGCTGTATTCAAAAGGAGCTTTCCTTCTAACTATCTGATGATTTATATCCATCTGTTTTCTGTTCGAATAATAGATAAACTATTTATACTATTATATTATCGGAGAAACGTAGATAGCTTTGGTTATTTGAAAGACAATGGCAATTCCATGTGGAAGTTTTTGGGGGCAGCTTTTGACGCAGTTTTCGTTTCCATCTGAATTTTGTGAACACTAGATAGGTGGTTCAATACTGGATTATTCCCTTGCCCAGGCGATATCTCATTATTTACTGTGAATAATAAATAAGAGTCGTTGATACGGAACTAAGGATCGAGTAACGTGGTGTAATCTATGCGATACTTTCATTAAAATACCTTCCTATCTGAAGACTGATTTTTTGTTTATTATTTTCAATAATAAGCCTTTGGAATCGAGCAAGAAAAAAAAATTTAACCCCCCCTCAAAATTTGATGTTTTACGTTTCAAGGTACGTAGAATACGAAAATCGAATAAAAAAATTTCCGTCCGTCCGCCGTCCGCCGTACGCGGCACTTTTCTTAGCAACACTGGACCGATTTGGTTCAAATTTGGTATATGGGCTCCATTTGGGGTCTAGTTGTGCCGCGAAGCTTTTGGTTGATGTTAATCACTTCTACGGGGTGAAAATTAAGGGTTGAAATTTTCAAGAGTGCCCTAGCTCGAAAACTCTCGAAATAAAGGTATCGTTTTTTCACCAATTTTAAATAGTACAGAATTTTTAAAAATTTTTGAGACCACCCGGAGCTCTGTAGGACAAACCGTTCGGTCCCTACGAGTACTTGAAGGTTTTCCTTCGATAAAACAGAATCATGAGTGTGAATCGCAAAAGAGGTCTAATCTCCATTCAAATTTTATCTGACTAAAATGCGATCGCTGTTCATTTCTTCGATTTGTATACAAATTTGCCTTCTGCGTAACCAGTAATCAAATTTCCATATGAAGCTTTCTATTTTTCCAATCGAGTGTGAAGCCATTATAGTGTGGTAGGTAGTACCTACCAATAGTTGGTAGGTAAAAAAATGTTGGTAGGTAAAAAACGCTGCAAATCATTGCTCACTGATCAGATCACTGATCAGCTGAGTGAGCTCTGAAGCCATTTTCAATCCTATTGAATGGAAGTGCTCTTCCAGGCGTCTCCAGCATTCGAGGAGATCTTCTTTACTCCTCACATCACTGATCAGCTGAGTGAGCTCCGAAGCCATTTTTAATCCTATTGAATGGAAATGCTCTTCCAGGCGTCTCCAGCATTCGAGGAGATCTTCTTCACTCTTCAGATCACTGATCAGCTGAGTGAGCTCCGAAGCCATTTTTAATCCTATTGAATGGAAATGCTCTTCCAGGCGTCTCCAGCATTCGAGGAGATCTTCTTCACTCTTCAGATCACTGATCAGCTGAGTGAGCTCCGAAGTCATTTTCAATCCTATTGAACGCAGGAGCTGAAATTTGAGAGGGAAGGTCAAGGGAGAATACAGATGGTGGTAGGTGCTATTGATGGAGAACCAGTGATCTATACAGAAGGGTGATCTATACAGAAAATAATAAACCTTTGAGCAATGATTTGCAGCGTTTTTTAAAGTAGATTTTTTTTAAGTCTCTATTAGAGATGTTGACTTTTTTTCCTTTCCGTATTCGTTTTGCTAAGCTCTAAAAACTTGCTGGATTGGATTTTTGAAGCTTTGTGATCCTGATTGTTGGGTTCAGTAACAAACTTTTCTCAAAGTTTATCTCAGTTCCGCATGAATACGTTTGTCGAACAAAGCTTTAGATAATCGTTCCAGCAGATTTGTAGAGCTTCTCAATACTAACATTTAAGCGAAAATTCATCAAAATTCTCCGAATGGTTTGGAGAATCTATTTGGTTTTTATTATCCATGTCTGCCTGTACCATTTGTTTCTGACCGTGGTGGGTAAATAGGACTGACAAAAAATATCGAGTTCACTAATAACAACAACAGCTATCGGTTAGGTTTAACAAAATCATAATTTGCGTGTTTGCTGTTACTAACTTTGGTGGTCTGTAAGTACGACCCACAGTTATAAAAAAATTCCGACATTTTCATAGCCTGTTCCGGATAATATGTACCTAGTTTGAAATAAAATTATATAAAAAAAGGAATTTTTTTTTTGGCTGGAGTGGTCCTTACAGCAACAATAATTAATTGTATTAATCAAAATGTCAAAAATGAACGAATTACGGCGTTTTTGTAGTACATTTTTTTTTCGGCAGGTAGGTGAGAAAATCTTTAAGATCCACAGGTGGAGTTGGATCTCGTAAGATACCCTGAAGGATCCGCGACTTCAAGGTTATGTGGGATTCAAACCCACTAAAAAAACACCTCCTTTTCTCCCACGTTGGATGATCAGCCTGGAACTGTTTAACACATTACTTCAGACTGAGTCCTGGGGCACTTCATCAGTTCTGGATGGCGGGACGGACCAGGTGTTCCCTTCTCTGTCTCTCTCGTTCTAACAATGTCTTCCTTGTCAGGATACTCTCTGCGTACGCTGCCACAAGACTCCAGCTCCTCTCACCTTCCAGCATCTTGCTGACGACAGCTTCTGGTGTTGGAATTTGGGGAGTTAATCCCAGCTCTGCCAGCAGCTGGCTTCTTTCAGCCGCCCATTTGGTGCATTTGAAAAAGGTGTGCAGCGCATCATCATCTTCTCTCTTCTGACAGTGCGGACATGTTGGGACAGTTACCTTTCCCATTTTATGTAGATAGGCATAAAACAGTCCATGTCCTGTGAAGAATTGTGTGAGGAAAAAGTTCAACTCTCCATGCTTCCTGTCCGTCCATTTCTGGATGTTTGGCACTAGCCGTGCGGTCCACCGTCCTCTATATTCTCTTGTCCATATCTCTTGCCAGCTTACCATCGTGCAATCTCTTTCTTCCTTGGCTATGCGGGACCTGTCTCCTTCATTCCTTCTGTCGAAAATTCTTTTTCTCTCTGAGGCCATCAGCTGGATCGGTATGACACTGGTAAGCACAAAGATAGCGGGTTCTGACACTGTTCGGTATGCACAGGCGATTCGTAGAGCTCCTCTTCGCTGCACAGCTATCAGTCTCTGTCGGAGATACGCCACGCTCAGTGCATCCGCCCACACCTCCGCTCCATACAAGAGAATTGACTCCACCACTGTCATCATCAAGCGTCTCTTGCATGGTCTAGGGCCATTTATGTTTCTCATAAGGTGACAAAGAGCTGCCGATTTTTGTGCAGCCCTGTCTGCAGTCCTTTTTAAATGTTCACCAAAAGTGATTTTTGTGTCCAACATGACTCCTAGATATCTGGCTGCTGGTTTAGTTGTTATTTCAGTGTTTCCGATCCGCATTGGGATGATGGTAGGTATGCGCTTACGGGTGAAGATGACTACCTCTGTTTTTGATGTAGCTAGTGCCAGGCTATGTTCTTCCATCCACTCCGTTACTCGTGTCATGATCTGCTCCAACTTGGCTTGGGCTGAATCCATTGTCCTTGCGAGTACTACTGCTGCCACATCATCAGCATATCCAACAAGGAAACAGTCCTCAGGCATTTCCAATCTTAGGACCCCGTCGTATGATGCATTCCACAGTTGAGGACCTAGTACAGATCCCTGAGCAGCCCCTGATGTGATATCCTTCGTTCGTACCCCTTGAGCAGTCTCATATGTTAGTGTTCTGTTCTTAAGGTAGCTGTCCATAACATTCAGTAGATAAGGTGGAACCCTGAAATCAATGCTAAGGGCTTTTAACATATCCGACCATCTTGCAGAGTTAAAGGCATTTTTCACATCAAGGGTCACCAGGAGTGCAAGGTTTCTGTTGTACCGGCTGCCTTCCTGTGATCTTCTTACTGCAGTCACCACATCTGTCAGTGCATGGACAGTTGAACGTAGTACATTAAATGTACTTAAATGTAGTTCAAATTTTGAACTGATCATCCCGACTTTAATTAATAATTCACGCTCGCAAAAAAGGCATAAATCAATTTGAATCAAAATAAATGAAACTAAGTCGGTACATGTCGATTTCACTGACAAGAGAATCGAGTACATTTCATGGGAAAAGTTATTCCGAATGTTAATGAAGCCAAATACCTAGGCATGACACTAGACGCCAAACTTAGATGGAAAGCCCATGTCAAAAACAAGAAGGAAGAACTCCTTCTAAAATTCAGAAAAATGCATTGGCTAATGGGGAGACGGTCGAAGTTGTCAATCCAGAACAAGCTTACATTGTACAACCAAGTCCTTAAGGGGACACATTGTATGTCATTTCCGCACTAAGGCAGCAATTTTGGTTTTTTCCGTGATATTTGTTCAATGGTTCGTCCGATTTTGATGAAATTTTAAGGGACTAATCCTCAATATATTCTGGTTGGATGGTAGAAATCTCTTGGACGGTAAAAACTCAGTCAGACCATCCAACAAAAAGTTACAATTCCAAACTTGAGCTGTTCTAAACCTAATTTTTTAAATATAAATGTTCCTTTTTCTCTCAGAATACACAAGCTATCGGCCTGAAATTATGTCAGCACCATCAGTACACTTAGTGAAGCAAAGTCGATGAACAAAGTTTTTATGAAGTTCACAGAAAAAGTTATGAAAGTTTTACATTTTTAGCAATATTTTGAATTTTCAAACACTCATATTTAGGCTCCATGGCGTTATTCGGCAAAACCCTTCATCATAATTATAGGTACATACTAGAAGAACACCCTGTCAAAATTTGGTTCCAATCGGATGAATAGTTCCTGAGAAAAAGGAACAAATAAGTCAAAAACGTAATTTTACAGGAGAGCGGTTTGAATCAAAAACGCGCAGCCGAGTTTGGGCGGTCAGGTTTATCGAAATTTGAATGACTGTTCCTGCCTGTTTTCAACCAATGGAATTGCGGTATCAACTCTCGATAGTTCAACATCGATATATATCGAATAAATACATCGTTTAGCATCGAAACCTCAAAGAATGATAGCCTGAGTGTGTGTTTCCAGGAGCTCGTCTTATTTTTGTGTCTCGTCTCATTCGTGTTGAAGTTTTCAGTCGAAAATGCCGAGATCGACGCGGATTTTTAGAAAAAGGAAGAAAGTGTTCAAGGGAAGTATTTTTAGGTCAGTTGATCAGTCTGCCGAACGTCATCCAAGTTCTTCTCTCAATCAAATGGAAACAGAACCAGGCTTCCGAGCGCTCCTCAGCACTAGTGACTCCCTAGGTTCTAACCCACATTTGGAGCACTTCTACTCATCGGATTTAGAAATTTTTTTTAATTTCCGGAATTGAGTCTATTTACAAATTATGGGAAAATTTTTTTTTGTGCGTCCGGACCGAAAATTGAGATAATATGTCAATTTATTATGAGTCCCCTTAAACCAGTCTGGACATATGGAGCTCAGCTTTGGGGCGGTACGGCTCAGTCAAATCGAGACATCATCCAAAGATTCCAGAACAATGTGCTAAGAACGGTGGTCAATGCACCATGGTACTTTCGAAACGAACGTCTCCATCATGAGCTTCGGGTCGAAACAATAAACGATGCTATATTCAAGCTGTGAGACACCTACAGCGGCCAAGATGTCACATCAACGAGGAAGCTGTCCAACTCCTTGATACAAGTGACATTATCAGAAGATTGAAGCGTACCAAACCAGTCGACCTAGCTTACTTGTGAAGCAGTGAAGTGAAACATCCACCATAATCAACAAAACTCAGTGATGTATCTAAGTTTTGAATATATGTCCATATTTTCAAAATAATATTGTTAATAAGTTATACTTGGTGCAATAAAGAATATTGAAAAAAAAAAATAAATAAATCAATTTGAATTTTTGGCAAACCAATTTGAACTTTAGGCAAATCCATTACGTTTCGACAACTACTGGAGTCCTTGTCCACCTTTATTCCTTCTACTATGTTCAAAGTGATTTTTCTCTCTCAATAATAGAATCCCTGTTACTGCAATACCTGAGCATGAAGACGGACTCTTGGACGTCGCTGACGTAGATGCGCCGCCCCATGGCTTCGATCCTGACGATCATGTTGGGAATGTGCTTGTTCTCGCATTTCCTCAACATCTTCTTCTTGCCCATGTCGTAGAGGCGGAGGAGACGCCCGACGCCGACCAGGAGTCGGCCGTGGAAGGGACAGACGGCCGTCGGGAGTCCGTCGACGACTGTGCGATGAACGAGCTCGATGTCCATCCCGTTGTCCCCCTTAATCACCCTGCAGAGCAGTATAATGTTACATGATATCATGTATTATTATTGGTTACATACTGTGCCATTAGAGCAGTTTCTTTTCAAGGCCCAGTTTTTCAAACCGTAGTTAACCACTACGTGACCATGGGAGCCATTTCTTTTCGTAGTCAGAGTTAAGTTAGTGTTGTGATCAGCGACCTCTTCGCATTTCTGTCCACCTTGTCAATAAGGAACAATAACAAAAACTCCGAAGCCAGACAAAAATACGCGTTCTCAATGGGTTGTAAAACGCCGGCCAAAGCAGCCTCCCTGACTAGGTAACGGAGTACCCAACGGGTGGGGGGGGGGGGGGGATGTTGTGATCAGCGACCTCTTCGCATTTCTGTCCATTCGCTTCCTTAGCTCATGTGGTAGGAACTCCGATTCAGAATCGGAATGATAGGAGATCGATCCCCGGTCAAGGGAAGTTAATTTTTGATGATTCAACAAAATGGCGCAGTCGTACCGGACCCGAATGGTCTCCTCAGCATTTCTCAGAGAAACAATAATTCATCAAGATTAGGTCATCAAAACAACTCCCTCCCAAGACACGAGTCGAGCCACCGCATCTTCGGACAAACGTTGAGGTCAGCAGATCCCCCACCTTGTCAATAAGGAACAATAACAAAAACTCCGAAGCTAAACAAAAATGCGCGATCTCAATGGGTTGTAAAATGCCGGCCAAAGCAGCCTCCCTGACTAGGTAACGGAGTACCTAGAGTAACGAATGATCCCTTCCCAGTCCAGAGCCATTTTAAGATATCTTATCGATCCGTGGAACTGGACCGGTAAGGGTCGAGTTTTTGTCACTGCGTGGAACCATTCCAAGTTGATACTCGGTTCCTCAGTCCCAGTACAGCTGTACCGACACACCTCTAGTCGGCCGTAGTTGGAGTTAAGGGGGTTGGGTACCCAAAAAAAAAACATTTTTTTAAATTTTTTTATTTATGTGAACTTATTAAGGAACATTCTAAAACCATCCCCATGTCTGTAAGACGTATACACGGGTTGCTATACATTTTTGAAGTTGCGCGAACGGAGCATGAACGGACAATGGAGTGAGAAAAACGTTGTGTTGTTATGGTTTTGAAAACCTTCCTTCATTCTTCTTTTCATTCTTTTTCTTTGAAATTCCTTCAAAATCACACAACATTATTTGGTATTAAGGAGGAAGAAAAGTGTGTAAACCTGTTAGTATCCAACTTACATGGACCGAGAGAATTGAAGGAATTAGGTGCAAAGTGGACACAACAGTTGTTCACATCGCACAGGGCGCTTAAAACTTCAAACGCCTCTACTGAACATTTACTTTTTCAACTATGCTGGACCCTGGTTGGACCTGGTTCTATGCGTCGGAATCTAACTTTTGTTTTTTTGTTATGTTGGCAATTAGTTTCTCTTGCGATTGACGGATTCTTTTCTGCCTGTTGTTTTTAGCATCTACGTAGTAAACTTTCAAAGTAAATTTTTCATGCATAGTTTTGGCATATCACTTCTTATCACTACCAAAAATCAGATTTTGTGGATGGATCAAATAAAATCCGTCAATTTTCTCTAAATATAGTTGTAAATCGTTAGAAAAAAACGGGAAGACGCTAAATAGCTCAATAAGGGAGAAAATGGGACAAATGTGAAAAAAATAGTGACATCTTTCATTACAAAAGATCAACTTTCTCATACCTCTACAAAGTTTGTTATTGAGCCAAATGACGAAATTCGACAGTTTTCGAAAACTACAGTTCCTGGCGGTTCTAATGGTACATAGGTAATAAAGTTATTTTATGAGTAGATTGACCGACGTAATTGTGGGTTATGTAAAACCGTGTCACTGTGAAAAGTGCCGAGCCACTGTGGGTACCCAACCCCCTTAAGGCAAATTAGCGGGCCGCCATTCTTCAAATTTAGTAAGAAAAACGCTCCATTTTGACTGCTCTCATCTTCTACGGCCGCTATCGCCAACTACGGTTTGAAAAACTGGGCCTAGTAATTGGGATGACTCTACATCCAAGTTGAACGGGAAACTCACCGGTACGTGTCGAGGTAGCCTGCAGAGATAGAGCGAGGATTCAACTGATAATCCTTGGCAACTCCCACCACGAGGAACAAGTGGTTGTCCGGTTGATTCGCAAACTTCACCAGAGCCAAACTGTAAACGAAAAGTATATCAACTCGAGCAAATATACGAATTCATGGATTGGTACGAATATTGGTGAGGTTTACCATGTTTCAGAAAGAGAGTTCAAGAGTAGTTATTGGATTTACATCACAACCTCAGAAGAACATTCTCATCATAAAAATGGTTACCAGTGAGCCCTTGAAGCCCCAAATCTGGTTTTTTAGTAAAACATTTCCAACGTTTACATTTACAAAGTAAAACATTTCCTTCTGATAAATAACTTATTTAGGGCCGGTTTATCAGTCACATTTAACCCCCTGGTAAAGCAGATTTATCCAACGGCCGTCAGGTAACTCCCTCGTACGCATTTATTAGTCCCCAGATAGCCGTTACCCGTAGTTTAAAGTTAGCTGGTCGTCCGAGGACCGGATAAAAAGTTACCGGAGGGTAAATCGAGGCTTTTTACCTCAAAGAGTCAGTTCTCGTGTTTTTGTTTCACAGAACGTTCGTTTTTGCAAATTGCGTCGTTGATTGCTCGTGAATTATGCTACAATCGGAAATGAATGTGTGGGGCTCTTTTTCAGACAGCAGCGACGAAGATGTTGCTCTGGTCGAATTCCTGCAGTGGGGAAGAAGGCGGAGGGAAGGAAGGCGGCAACATGGTTAGATCGCGGATTGACCATTTGGAGAAGTTGTGCCGTGAAGAAAATTTAAATCTTCCGCCACTTTTGAATTTGAGCGGTGACAGCGCTACTGGCCACTGCCTTCTCCTTGGGTCCGGAACCAAATCATATATTTTGGCGAGAGATTCTCTTGATTAATGAGAAAGTTAATTTCTTTATTTTATTTGTATTATTTTCAAAATTTTGGAACTGATTTGGACTCACAAAACGGGAAAAGAAACATTGGAAAGCATGGAAAGCACGTGTACGGTTCGGAGCTGCCGCCGCCTGCTGGAAGAAGTGGGAAAATTACGTTTCCTTTGTTCTCTCGTTCGCCGTTGAATGCCATCTCAACTCTCTTTGTTCTCTCGTCCGATTTTTTTTGCCGTTTTGTACAATTTTCCGAACGAAAATTCTACCGCTCTTCCAGTTTTGTAAAAATCATCTCCCTGGATACCTCGGGGATAAGACGTCTTCCTACTGCGGCCTCCTCCATTCAATGCTGAAAAGGGTAAGACCTACCTACCTGTAGCGCTGTTGGTTACTCCTACCCAAAAATTTAATGAAAGATCCATAAATATTCAACAAAGGTTTCGTTCGTTCTGTATCAGATTCAACCTTTCGTCTACTTGATCGCCGAAGGAATCATTACTTCGGAAACCAGCAATTTGGAGTCAACCCAAAGCCGTCATCGCCCATCCGAGGATTCAACATCATCGTACCGGTAGGCGCATAATTCTCGTCAAATTTCGAATGTTCTTGATTTGCAAAAGAGGTAACAGCGAAACTAAAACGCAGTATGGTTTCGTTGTTCAGTTTCAGGTACCTACCGAACCTGACCAACCAAAACTTGAGAAGATTTCGCTCCTTCTTGGACTCCCCTTTCTCCGCCTAGAGGAATGGTTCTGCTTACGAAATATTTATGCCTTAAGTACCATCTACTTTAAACCTATAAAATTCATTTCCACGGCCGTCGGATCAGTAAATCTACATATTTGTGTAATTGCTAAGATCTCACGTTGGTATACATCCCTACAGAACCTATTCCAATTCCGTAATACCTACACTGGTTATATCTGTGATGCCCTGAGAATTTATTTAATTTCATTATTCGTGCTGTTTGGGCACTGAACTATATTGGTGAAATAAACCAGTCATTGAAAGAGGATTTTCGTTTTTTTTTTTTCATTCTCCTTGGTAGAGAATTTCATTCATACTGAGTTTTCCTATTCTGGGGGTTCACCCCCACCAAAATTTTATGTATGTATCACAGATATAATTAATGGCGCCCAACGTATTGCTAAATTCAAGCATATTTGCTATTTTCATGTTCTAAATAGATATATATTTTTTTTTTTCTTACAAAAAAAAAAAAAAATTTCTTTTTGATCGACATTGTCAAAAATGACCGATCAAGCGACAATCTTGAAATATCAACGTTCATTAGTAGCAGGAAGAGAAGAATTATTCTCTTCCTTGAATGATTTATATAATAGATTTATGAAAATTTCTGTTGAGAATGTTGAGCAGTTTAAATCTAGATATGAACGAGTTTTGAAAATAGAAGATCAGTTATTTTCATTGAACGTTAAGATTAGGCAGTTCAATGTTGGTATTACCGATCCAAAGATTATAATTGAACTGGATAAAGTAACTTCTTCGTTTAAGGATCTCATAAAGTGGGACAATGAGGAATTTCACCGAATTCTGTTTGCATTTTTCCTGAATAGTTAATGGTGTAGGATAAATGAAAATCGGGTTGATTTAGGAAAATAAGTCTCCTGTTATTTTTGGGAGACAATAAAAATGTATGATTTCAAAGAATAACCAGGAAAACGGACCTCTTCAATAACAAATTGTGTTATCTAAGAGGAAAGTTATCAGACAAAAACAGGGGAAACCTAATTTTCCCCAACTTGATTTTTCTATTTTTTTCTTCAGTTTTTCGCTTTCGAACTCTACTGGTTTTGTGAAATGTTGCATCTGGGGACATAGATATATTTCTATGACATAGATATATATTTCTCGATCTCAGTGCTTCAAGCGGCCGTAAATGAACTATTTTAGGATGACATCATCCTCCCGGTTCTTTTAAACGTTCGTATTTTCTACACTGTTTTGTTTATTCTAAATTAGGAAGTACGGGCTGAAAGTATGCCGTAGGTGGTTTTTCGAGGTGCTGAATCCGATTTTGGGGTCAAAAATAGAAAATTCCTACATGGTGAAATTTTTAATGAGATTTCGATTGGATAAAAGAATAAAAAACCATGTTGGTGTCTTTCGGCGACTTTAGTGGCGTCAGTAAAAGCTCTGCCTGTAAAATTGACAAGCAGGTGTCCCTGGGAACTGCCAGGCTATCCGCCCAATTAATCAAAATACCAGCAACCGAGGGAGAATTAATTCAATCTCGGATGGACTTTTATTTAAAAAACAAAAACCGCCAAGTTTCCTGGAGCTATAGGTGCTATGGGCTGCACGCATGTGAAAATTTCACAGTCTTCTTGATAAGCTGAATAAACAATCGATTATTCGGCCTAACAGACAGTTAATTTTACCAGCCAGTTAATTTCGCACTGATAAACAGCACCTTTATAGTATCCATAAGGTATCCCATCGTAAAAGTTAACAGAGGGATACACAAACCTCCGTTAACTTTGGTGACTGATAAACCGACCCTTAGTGCACATTTTGCAACTCAGTAAATTTCTCATTTCATTCCCCCTCTTCCAAATTTTCCTACTCATTAACATACAATGATATAGGCTTATTAATTAACCCAAGTTATGACTATGAATTCCGCCCTGAAACTTGCTTCACTTCCACCTCTAGACGATTCCACTCATCAATTACCTGATGGCAGCTTCGTTCTGCTCCAGAGCGGTGACGGAGTAGGTCTGCCCGGTGACGGGATTCATGAACCTGATGAGGGACGCCCACATCCCAGCGCCAGCCTTCGGAGCTCCGTAAATCCTCTCAGGAAGGTCTTCCGACAAGAAGTCTTCTGCCATTTCTTTGGCCAATTCCTTCTCATCTTCGCCCGCAGCTTCTTCCATTTCCTGGGGAAAAACGAATTGATACCCTCGATAAACAGTGTTTACAGACATGAGTGCGGAAAATGAGTTCCTCAATCTACTCCCAAAGCAAAGCATCGCAGTTTTCGGTGTTGTAACAATTATTGTACGTCCCAGAGCAAATTAAAAAATGTAGGCCTGCTACTTGTGGCGATTGTGTCGATGACCACAGAGGTAGCGTCCCGGCTTACTCGTGGTGGTTGTGACGACACACCAGTTGTAAGCGGGATTTGCGTTCGACAGGGTTAAGGTTTCGTTCCGCGGCGTAGTTGGTAGCAGCACGAGGTTGTGACGCCACGTGCCGATCCCAAGTTCACCGAATGACACAAAACCTAACGTGGCGAGCTCAGGTGGGAAAGGGGAAGACAAACAAATATCGAAACAATAGTTAAATTTACAAGGGGTAGCGTGTGGTATTTACCTGTGACGAGGCAGTGAAGCGGCCAGTCGGATTCCTCGGGATGATGCAATCTGAAATGTTAGCCTTAAGGGCGTCCTACTGAGAAAATGGCGTCCGCCAAATGCGACGCTGCCGAAGGGGCCTACGAAGGTGTCTGAGGGACGCCTCGGAAAAGATGGCGGAGTGTGACGCGTCACCAAGCTCCGGTTTTCACACTGAGGAACCAGGTAAATGAGAAAAGATATTCAAATGCAGAATTACAACAATAAAAGGCAAATTTATTAAATAATCAAAAGGTTTTCTGACTAGGCACACCGAAGGGTGTGTCGAAAAGAAGCCTGATGGGCGCAACAACACAAGTAAGTATGGCACAAGATTAAATGTTCAATAGGATAGATTTGCAGATAATATTTCAAATGTACAATTTAATAACTCCAATTTGACTTTGTGTTTCAGGTTTCCAGAGTATATCAGTTCAACGTTCCAGGTTTTCAACAAAGGTGAGTATGGTAAGTATAGGTTAACTTTATGTTGCAGGTAAGTATTTAGCGTTAAGTTACAACTTTCAATATTACGACTTTTGTCCAACTGTTTCAGAATTACTTCTACGCACTGTCCTAACTGCATTGGCCAATGGTTTAAAGGTAAGTTATAGTTTTCACTCACACGTGTCAGGGCCCTGAGGTATCCTTCCAGGTGTGATGTGGCGGTTGTGGTGGTTGTGGCGACGGACGTCCAGTGAATCCAAGGGTTCTTCAACCGGATCAATTCGGCGCGAGACGGCAATTTCGATGGTCAGGGATCTTACGAAAAAGCGTCTTGAAAGTATTTGGGGGGGCGGTTTTGACTCTAGCAGGCTCAAGTTCACGGGCAGCAGGGCTCACGGTGACTCTTACTGAATATCTAAGGGGGTCTGCCTGTGGAGGGGGCTGCTCGTTGGTTTTGTTCTGGATGGTCCCCCTCCGCTCCCTCGACGGACGGGCGCCTGCCAGGTGGAGACTTCTGATTGGCTCCCCCCGCCGAGGGAGGGACGCTCTGGCTGGAGACGGCGTCTTCATGTTGAGGGGGGGGTGACGTCACCTTTTGAGCTGACCACGGATCCGAATCTGACAATCATCGCCGCGGGTGGCTATGACAAATTCGGATCGGAAGGGAGTTAACGAATTAACCCAGTCTCTTCACTGGAAAGGTTCCCCAGTGAGTGGAGACTCACAAAAAGAAATATAGGAAGCTTGGGATTCAAGATAACCTTTAAGGGGGGTCTCAGTTGGTCGCCGTTTCTTCCTCTTTGAGGGTTAGTCTAATCTTTTACGAAGCGGCGCTTGGTAGCCCCCTCCCCCCCTCCGCATGACCACCCATCCCCCCAGTTATTTGGTCAGTTTTCAAATTTTCCCCAGCTTTCTCAGGAAATAATCATCCAATTTTCTCGTTTTTTGTGTCATTCTTCTTATTTTTATAATCTCTACACCAATGCACTTGTTTAATTCCAAAAGTAAAAAAAAAAAGTAAAAAGTTGTACCTGAATTTGAAATTTTCAAGGATTTTTTCTTAAATGTATTAGTGCATCGACCCAGGGAATTGAAAAACTAAAAGATTGCTTCTAATTTCTTCTTTTTTTCTGACGCAAAACACACTGCGAAAACGATTTTTTTAATGTGGAGGAAGCTGAATTTTATTGTAAGCTTTCCACAGCCATCTTGATAAGCTGGGTAAATAATCGATTATTCGGCCTAGCAGCCAGTTAATAGTTACCAGTGGGTTAATTTCGCACTGATAAACAGCACTTTTATAGTATCCATAATTTATCCCATCGTTAAAGTTAACAGAGGGATACGTAAACCTCCGTTAACTTTGGTGACTGATAAACCGACCCTTATTCAGATAGTCAAGTCCCCCATAAATTAAGGGAACATTTAATACCTATTTTTTGAGGGACTTTTTAAAATTTTGGTTGTGGCAGGGCAGTAAGAAGTAGGTGACTTATCATTATTCATTCTTACTTTGGCCATTTGTATTCTCCTTTGCTGCTTGGTTTCTTCGGTGTACGCGTTGTGATCAGTCTCTATGAGGATGATGTTGCCGGAGTCAGGATGAACGACAAACTTCCTGGGGGTGTACTCCAGAGGGAAAGAGACCTGGTTGAAGACGGCGCCGAGCTTCTCGAGCGCCAAAATGAGCAGAAGGCCGCCGCCAGCGCCGCCTCCGGTGTCTGGAGAGACGGCGACGATGCCTTCTGGACATTGCTCTGAGGCGAAGCCGCTGGCGTGCTCCAGAGAGTTGTAGGACAGAGGAGTCAGGTGGAAGCGGTTTTGGTAGCTGTAGCTGAGCCAGGATCGACTCGACATGGCAAGCACCTGCACCAACACACCAACAAAATCCATTAGTGAAGATTCACATTGAGCTACATGAAAATTTCATTCACATTTAATGTGAGGTTGGAAAGCGAAAAGGGGCCTCTTGTCGGCGTTCGTCGAAATGGAGTTATTGCTATTTTCTCAATCTGTATAGATTTATGAAGAATTTAAGACCAAAAGCATGGTATTTCAGTGTTATACAGGGTGTCCCATGTTAAGGACCGAAAAACTTCGGGAGTCGATTCTACAACTAATTTTAGTAAGAAAGTGTCTCCTACAAATTTTTCGTTAGACGCTTAATTTCCGAGTTATTTTAATTTTAAGATTTTTTTCGTGTTTTCGACCTTCGTCATAAAACACGAGCCATAAAAAGCCATAAAAATGACCATAAATCGCTTAATTTACAAGCTATTCAAAATCTAATTACACCGTTGGATAGGGCGTTAAATTCTCCATCTTTCTAGTGGTTATACAAAAATTTTTGTAAGGTCGTGAGGGGTGAAAAATCAACTCTCAAAGTCATTTTTGTAAAATTGTCAAAATTTCCTACTTTTTCTTTTGATTGTTAAGATTTTACTTCCACTTGATTTTTCACGTACCTCTACATCAAAAACTGCGCAAAGATGTCAGCTTTCTAATGGTATAATTTGTTTTAATTTTACTCCGCTAATTAGGGGTGAAAAATACGTTTGAATGCTAAAAAACGTGGTTGCGCTCATGGAAATCAAGGTTTCTGGTTCGTTGGGCCTCGGGCAGGTTCGACGAATTAGGGGTGGAATTCTTCGTCATTTTCAACGCTATTAGACTCATTCCATCACCATTGGTATGTGAAAGCTCAGTATTGAATTTTGGTAGTTCCGAATCCTGTTTTTTAAATTTACTTGGTATTCATGCACGAATTATAAAGATAAATAAAGATAAGTAATGATATTTTAGGGAAAGTAAAAATGATATTTATGAACAAACATAATCTCATCTTCATCGAAGTACGTTATTGACCAAGTAATCATAAATGAGCTGACAAACGAAGTCAAAGACGGAGTAGAGGATAATTTATTAGCTCATTTATGATTAGTAAATAACGTACTTCGATGAAGATAAAGATTATTTTTGTTCATAAATATCATTTTTACTTTCCTTAAAATATCATTATTTATCTTTATTTTTTATTCCACATCTACACGCTATTTTTTATGAAATATCTCCTTTTTCATACAATCAAGAAAGTTGCGAGAATTGAACATTCAATTCGTGCATGAATACCAAGTAAATTTAAAAAACAAGATTCGGAACTACCAAAATTCAATACTGAGCTTTCACATACCAATGGTGATGGAATGAGTCTAATAGCGTTGAAAATGACGTAGAATTCCACCCCTAATTCGTCGAACCTGCCCGAGGCCCAACGAACCAGAAACCTTGATTTCCATGAGCGCAACCACATTTTTTAGGATTCAAACGTATTTTTCACCCCCAATTAGCGGAGTAAAATTAAAACAAATTATACCATTAGAAAGCTGACATCTTTGCGCAGTTTTTGATGTAGAGGTACGTGAAAAATCATGTGGAAGTAAAATCTTAACAATCAAAAGAAAAAGCGCTTGCCCCGAAAGCGCTTGCCAAATAAATGTTTAAAAAAATAAAATTAAATTAAATTAAAAAAAAAGTATATAGACGTTCTTTGCTTCTTTCTTCACAACAACCAAGAAAACGACTGCAGCAGGAGTACAGAACATACTTTAATTTATTATAACTCCTGCCAACAATTTAGTGTCAATTAATACCTTTCAGGTTGTATCCGTACATAGCCTTTATCAATATTCCCCCAATACTTATCAATGTATAACCACACAATAAATAATCCGATTTTCCCGAAGTCTTCTGAATTTCCTCCATCATCAAGGGGGTCTCAGTCGGTCGCCGGCCATTCCTCGTTCCGGGTCAGTATTTCACAAAAATGAAGGCGCAAAAACTTGAAAAAAGGTACCTAAATTTAAAAATTTTCAAGGATTTTACAACATAGATATTCTTGTAATTATTATCTTTCTGCGGTTTACGAATAAATAAAGTATCCTGAAGTCTCCCTTCCGTTCTTCCTTGACACAATCCTTGCGTTGAAAATGCGAGTTTGTAAAATAATCTTCTGCACACGATGATTCGAGTCTAATTTATGAATGTCACAAAGGTGTAAGATTTTGGGTCAAAGACGTCAAAAAAAATGACTTCGAAACCCAAAAAATCTCGAATGATGTGGCACAAAACGATCGTGCAAAATTTATCACATGGATAATTTGCTGGCTTGCTGTGCAATGGTACTCATCTACTAACTTACGAACATTGAACATCTGGGACTAACCCACATAGATAAGTATACTTGGCAATTAACGTGTTATCGACGGTGTAACGGTGAGATGTAACTTCAATTTGGGAGAAAATGAGCTACATCAATTCCTCGTTTTTGTGACGGGTTTCATCTGCAGCAGCGCTCCAATAGATGAAAACCGCACAAACAATGAATTAACTCGAGATAAAATACATTAAATGTATGTTTGCCATGAATTTACATATGCCATTAGGCGATCAAGAAGTTCCAAACCAAAATACGCCGTTTAATTTATTTAATCTTGAAACAGTTCTCAATATAGAGCTCATTCTCGTATAGTTTCTAAGAACAAATCTTCCTCATTTTCCAAGTTTTAGTGATTTTGAAAGGTAATTATTGGTCTCGAGGAAATATTGGTTGGTTTTTGGAGGTACTGTCAACTGGTACAACTTTCGCCACCCCGTTCAACAATGTGCCACAAACGTTTTTCACAGTCAGCGCTACCTAGCGATTCCTGGGATGAAGATATTAATTCAGGAAGAATCACAGGGGCAGGGCAACAGTATAGGCACAGGTTAACCAACTCAACAAGCTTATCAGTGGACATCAGCGACAGTGATAAAATTGTATCTGTTCCCGGTTTTTTTCGTAAGTTGAATTTGTCCAAAAAGTCTCCTTTGGGTACCCCACTAGCGTTTGGTTCACGTTTCTGGTAAGTTTATCTTTTCAAACCTATAATATCAGCAACGAATTGCCATATTTGCCTTTTTCATGAGTATGTTATTTCCTTTGATATTTACAGGAAAGTAAAAAATGGGACAAACAGGGTACAACTTTGTGCCACCAACTTTTTCCCGTTTATGAATAGATATTTAAAGTGTTCTGTTCTATTTTTTGATCACGTGGACGATCCAAATGTCACAGTTCACGAATCAAACCAAATTACGGAACCCAAACCTTAAGGGGGAGATCCTAACCTTTTCCCCCATATATCTCCGCATCAGATAGGCCTACAGGGACTATTTTTTGTAATTCTTCATATTTTTAGTCAAGAAATAGAGCAATGAGCTTACATTTTAGATTTTTAAATGTTATCATATATTTTTGTTGGTATCATACATTTGAAAAATTTAAATACTCCAAATATCTTCACTCCGATTTTAGATTTTTAAATGTTATCATATATTTTTGTTGGTATCATACATTTGAAAAATTTAAATACTCCAAATATCTTCACTCCGATTTGTTAAAACTAACCTCCTGATGGTTACCTAAAAATCTCAAAATTTTCGGTTCATCCGTTCATCCATGGTTTTGGAATTACTTACTTTTGAATTGAGCCATATAAATCAGGGTTATATTTTTGTTATAAAAAATATATTTTCTGTGTTATGCTTACTGAATTTTATTAAAAAATGAAGAAGATAAGGTTTCGAGTTTTTTTGAAATCACACACTCCCTAAAAAGTTGAAAAATGTTGAAATTTTTTTAGAAACAAGCTTGTTTTTGGTTCCTTTTCAAAGTTAACATGATGAGTAACAAAGAAACCAGGGCAAGAAGTGTCCACTGCTCGATATTCGTAAATTTTCAAGCTAAAAAAAAAAGTGGTACATTGTTGTACCCTTATGGGGTACAAGAATGTGCCACGAAAAAACATTTCTCTCTATTCTTGCATAAGAGATAGAATTTTTTCATGGTGGTATTTGATACTTGGAAAGTAGAGGTACGTTGGGTAAATTTTTCAATAATATACGATGATAAGTAAAGTATTTACACGTAAAAAACCTCAAAATTGGCACAAAGTTGTACCAGTTGACGATAATTATTGGATCTAGCGAAAATATGTTACTGGAATTAAATAGATTTTTGAAGAGTCGAATTATGCAGCCACTAATTGCTAAGGACACCAGATTTCGAGTTATAGCAATATAATGTACCAAAAAAACCCTGATATTTTGGGCAAAAATGAGTTATTTCTGAAGAAGCCACTTTTTTGGGGACGGAGGTCGTCATAACTCGAGAACTATTCGCCCTAGTGATCTGAGGTTCATCTTATTCGATTGGTTCATGAAATCGACGAAACTGGTCTGCTGACCACAACTGTGGGCAAAATCCGGAAAAACGCGGGGCGCAATTTTTTTGTTTGCTCATAAGACGGGCATTTCAACAATTCAGTAAATCATTTCTGAAGAAAATTGAAAAATCCAGAGGAAAAATATATCTATCTCACAAACACATGTTCATTTTAAGATATCGCTTATTCGTTTTATCCTCGAGACTCAATAATCGATTATTTTCGATATCAAACATAACCTACTCAACATAACCTTCTCTAACCCGATCAGCTGGTCGTGAAGGGGCGCCATTTGCGCTCCTATCCAGCAAGGTTATTCTGTTTTCATACCAAGTTTCTTGTTATATAAACAGAACGATGGTGATAATATTCTTCAAAAGCAATTATGTAATCGTTATTATTATGTCTCCCTTGTGGGTTAGATGTCTGACAAGAAATTCCATACTCAGTATGTGTGTTCACTCTCAGGTGACGACCTGAGAAGGTATGAATATAAGATACGTCTCTGCGGTGGTTTAGACCCCTTTGAGCAGAGTGTTGTTGACTGTGAAGACGATTTTCCTGAAATAACTCGCGAAGATCTCGTGGAGTATCTTGTATTGAAGACGGATTTCATATCCCTGAAGCAACTGAAGTGCTGCAAATCTTTGGATGCGCACAACTTCGTTACTTCAGGGCATGTGAAATCCATCTCATGCAAGGTACTCCCAGTAATTCAAATGTTATCCAATTATTATTAGGTTGATTGAAATAATAAAGATGTATGCCATGTTTTGGGCAGGTAGTAGATTCAACAACGGTTGTTTGATGAAAATAATGTTAGGATAGCATCCCCTGCCCATTGCTAAGTCAACATTGTTATGAAACTTTGAAAAATCATGGGAAAAGATCTACTCATCATAGAAGAATCCAGTTGATACCAAAACTCTCAGTGAGGGCTCTACTTTCAATTAAAAATTATAATAAACCACTTTCCCAACTCTAGCACGCACCCTACTTCAAGCCATGAAGCAATATTGTATGAGCAAATTTTCAAAATTAGGTTCCATATATATATATTGACCTAAACGTTTACTCCGTTTTATGGTTCGAATATGGATAGATTAACATGCAATGGAGTCATAACTGGCCCCATGAGTTAACTTGTAAGTTGAAAAACAACACTAACGCATTATTATGGTTGCATACATCCATATGTAGTGGTCATGCCATGAACATTTTGACACCGTGGTGGCCTCATTAATTTCACTTCCAAACTGAGGTATGTAGTGAGTTTTTCTTTCAAATTTCAGATCGAAGTACAGATAGCAAGGTTTTTAGGTATTTTTTAAAAGTAGGTAGTACCTAGGTATTTTTTAAAAGTAGGTAGTACTTAGGTATTTTTTAAATAGGTAGGTAGTACCTACCTATTTTTATGTACAGAATACCCTACGAGCCAAACACCGCACAAATCGGCAACCCTAATGAAAAAATTTTTGTTTACAAGGATGGGAATTCAGTCAGTTCATTGAACATGGTTGTCAGGAATGCTGGGAATCAGCGACACCAAAAGGCTGATATTCTCATTTTTTCGGAAAGTTCTCTTGTCTTTCCACACTGTTTCTAATCACTTTTGACAAACCAAAAAATTAAACACCGCTTCCGGGACGAGAAGAGCAACTAATAACCGCATAAATTGGCATAATGAAAAACCGTCCATACAATCTTTGTTTACAACGGAGTCAACATGGCCGCCTTTCAGCGAGATTCGAATAACCGTTCGATTAGTCAAAGAATCGATACATCCATTCTGTGTGACGTCACACGGATAAAAGCAATTGATAATGTTGTTCACCTAGGGTGGGTTTCCGGGTTGTTCGGTCTCGTCCTTCACCATCGAGAAAACCACTGAGCACAGAAATCAGGATTTTTGGACTTACGGCTTGAGATCCATGCATGGATATTGTGAAGAGTTTGACGGGGCGGTTGCCGAGGTAACGCGTCCTCATGTCGGACAGGTCTCCGGTGACGGGATCCAGGACGTTCCTGAGCAGTACGCCGTTGTTGAGACCGATGTTGAGGTACAGCGTGGGAGGTGACCCCTCGCCGCCGCCCATCTCGACGATGCAGAGAGACTCGGGAGCTGCCGGCACAGCTTGAGTGGACAATACCGACAGACAGTCCTACGAAAGAACCATAGTAAGCAATCTATTACACACATTTAAACGACTAGTTAAGTGTAGTATTGATGAGTATGAAGTAGCTCAACCAGTTTTCAGCTATTTGAAAGTTGGAAGCTGGCTAGAGTATCGACCTACACAGCTTACAAACCCTAGCTTATAGTTGACTCTCGCGCACCCATCAACTCCAAATTTTGATTTTGAGTGTTATTTCAGCGACACTATCAACAGAATTGACTTTGTTGATATCAGATTACTGAAATGCTCAATGTGTCTCCTATGGCTGACCATTGGTAGTCAAAGAACTACAAGGTGGATGAAAGGAGACGCAAATTATTACATAACCTAATAGTAAGGCTTGAAGAATTGGAAATAACCCAGTATTCATAGATTTGCAGCACAAATGTTGAGATGTGTCGCAGACATGCTGTGATAAGACATAAGGATAGAGGTCACACAGCAGCGCTATGACACTTCTGCTTCCATTTCCTTCCATAAGCACTTCCGTCACTGTCACAGTGACACCACAGGAAGACCTGTGCTGACACTACAGAGAGGAGCAGTTGTGCTGGAAGGACAAATCGCAATCACAAATGATCTAGCTTTCTGAATTTCCCGAAGAATTTCGGAGTCATAAAATTTTGATTCCAGAGTGTTATTTCAGCGACACTATCAACAGAATTGACTCTGTTGATATCAGATTACTAAAATGCTCAATGTGTCTCCTATGGCTGACCATTGGTAGTCAAAGAGACTACAAGGTGGATGAAAGGAGATGCGAATTATCAAATATATAACTAATGAGCAATGCTTGGAGGAACAGTAGAGTTTGAATGTCTCAGAATTCATAGATTTGCAGCACAAATGTTGAGATGTGTCGCGGACATACTGTGATACGACATAAGGATAGAGGTCACACAGCAGCGCTATGACACTTCCGCTTCCATTTCCTTCCATAAGCACTTCCATCACTGTCACAGTGACACCACAGGGTAACCTGTGCTGACACTACAGAGAGGAGCAGTTGTGCTGGAAGGACGATTAATGCTGAAGCAAGCATTTAGAATTCATCTAACAGTTTCAGAGTTACCAAGTATTATTTAAATAGTATTATAAATTCGACTGTGCTATATCCAACAGAATGCAGAGAGCCCTATACATCATCCACAAGTGGTGTACAGCAGAAGGTTTACGTGTAAACCCAGAAAAAACAGTACTGATACCTTTTACCAACAGGCGAAAGCTAAACCTCAAGGTACTCAACCTTGGTGGAACAAAACTATCCACTAAAACGGAAGTTAAGTACCTAGGAGTTACCATAGACCATAAATTGACATGGAACTCACACATAGGAAAGATTGCCAACAAGGCAAGATACATCCTATGGGCTGGACAGAGAATGTTTAGCAAAACCTGGGGACTCAAGCCAAAGATGATATTATGGTTGTATACAGCCATCATCAGGCCCATAGTATCCTACGCCGCTCTTGTATGGTGGCCCAAAACCAACCAAATGGCTGTCCAAAGGATACTCAACAAAGTCCAAAGACAAGCATGTTTGGGAATCACTGGCGCTATGCCTACTTGCCCTACTGCAGCAATGGAGGTGCTTTTGGACCTTTCGCCGCAACATATTCATGTACAAAGAGTGGCCTTCCTGGGGGCTGCAAGGCTGCTGCGGCTGGGATACATAAGACCAGGATCCACTGTCAACCACCACAAAATTCTTGGGAAAGATGAAGGTGGAATGGCTCTGACAGTCAGTGATCTTATGACAGAAAAACTAAACTTCGAAATACCCTTTAAGGTGGTCATCAACGATAGAGACTACTGGAAAAAGGGGATGCCCAACCTTGCACCGGGCTCTCTTGTATGGTATACAGATGGATCAGTCATGTGTGGAAGATCTGGCATAGGCATTAAAGGACCTTCGTCGAGCCTTGTAAATTCCCTTGGGACGAATGCCACAATCTTTCAGGCAGAGGTCCATGCAATCCGAATGTGTGCTGAAGAAATGCTGAACAAGCATCTCAACAAAGCCAAAGTATATATCTTGTCAGACAGTCAGGCTGCCTTGAAGGCCATTGCTTCATACACTATAAGTTCGAAGCTGGTCTGGGAATGCCTGAATACCCTCAAAACAGTGGCCCAGAAAAATCGGGTCACCCTTCTCTGGATTCCCGGACATGAAGGTCATGAAACTGCTGATCGTCTTGCCAAAAGAGGATCAGAGTCCCTGCCAATAGGGCCGGAACCGATCCTGGGAACCACCAAAAGCTGTTTACAGAACGTGGCTAACAACTGGGAAAGGAATGAGCGAGTAAAATACTGGCAAAACCTCCCAGGTCCAAGACAGGCAAAACTGTTTGTGACGTTCTCGAAGAGACGGGCTGATGAACTCATCGCTATGCCTAAAAAGGACGTCAGAATACTTGTGGGTCTGTTAACAGGCCACTGCCCACTTCGATATCACCTAAAGAAGATAGGCAAACTAACAACAGACATCTGCCGCTTCTGCGATATGGAAACGGAGGATGCCGAACATATAATATGCTACTGTGAAGCATTGGGTCGAGCTAGATTCACAACACTCGGAAGTGATGTCCTAGCCCCTGACACCATCTCTAAGGTGACCTACACCGACCTTCTCCAATTTGCTAAAAAGTGGGGAGAAGGGGTTTTCAGTAAACCCTTTCTTGTAGGCTAAAATAGCCTGGAGGCACTCCACAATAGACCTCATTAGGTCGCAGTGGAAGGAGTTTGTGAATCAACTCACCAAAGACCTCCTACTTAATTTAAAAAAAAAAAAAAAAAAGCATTTAGAATTCATCTAACAGTTTCAGAGTTACCAAGTATTATTTCAGCGACACTATCAACAGAATTGACTTTTTCGATCAGATTACTAAAATGCTCAATGTGTCTCCTATGGCTGACCATTGGTAGTCAAAGAGACTAGCAATTATTAATGTATTTGCAATACGTTTTTGCAGGACAGATGTTCATCCTAAACTTACGGATGGTCCTAAGGATATGATGCGAACTCGGTTGTCAGCCAAACCAACAGCAACGAATCGCGACATGTGTTCTCCAGAAGGCGCGCTGCCGAGTGCCATGCAAACCACGTCAGCAGGCATTTTCTTCCTTTGATTGTACTCCTTCAATTGTCCAGTCTGAAATGACGAGAAAATGGTTTTAGGAATGTCGGAAATATACATAGCCGAAGATGGAAACACTCTATGAGTGGAAATAAATTCTAGATGTGGAACAAAATGCGGATATGTCGCTGAATAGGGTGTCACCTTCTAGGATCGTTGGAATAACGAGGGCTCCCACAACCAACCTCAACTATCATCAAAGAGCCCTTGGAGATCGAAGGCAGATGAAGTTGAGAACAACTGAAAGGCACGATCACTGAACGGCGCAAAAATAGTTTTTGTCCTAACTAGATAAAACAGCAAATCCGAATCTGCCAACAACGCTAGATTCGGCATCTGAATTTCTAGCTATACAAGATCGTCAAATCTAACAGGAATCAATGTTGAACTTACAGGGTCCATTTCGAAATACACCAATTCCCCGCTGGTGAGCGCAATGACGACCTGCCGCTGGTTCACAGCGCATTTGACGATCTGTTCTTTGCTGGGGGTTTTCCAGTCTTGAAGTCTTTTATCCGATCTGATGTGCCTCACTCCGTCGGGATAGACCTGGAATAGAGAAGACAGGCGGTACAAACATGCGATCAGATTACATTTCTTTGGACAAATTGTAAGCATATAATTCGATTAGACATGAAATACACAATTTTTACCTAGGGGAACAACAAAATTGGAATCAGAAGTAGAAATTGATGTGAATTTTTTAAGAATCGAAACACGGATGTTGAGATGTGTCGCGGACATGCTGTGATAAGACATAAGGATAGAGGTCACACAGCAGCGCTATGACACTTCTGCTTCCATTTCCTTCCATAAGCACTTCCATCACTGTCACAGTGACACCACAGGAAGACCTGTGCTGACACTACAGAGAGGAGCAGTTGTGCTGGAAGGACAAGTCGCAATCACAAATGATCTAGCTTTCTGAATTTCTCCAAGAATTTTCGAGTCTGTAAGTTTTGATTCTAGAGTGTTATTTCAGCGACACTATCAACAGAATTGACTCTGTTGATATCAGATTACTAAAATGCTCAATGTGTCTCCTATAGCTGACCATTGGTAGTCAAAGAGACTACAAGGTGGATGAAAGGAGATGCGAATTATCAAATATATAACTAATGAGCTATGCTTGGAGGAACAATGGAGCTTGAAATGTCTCTGAATTTTTAGATTTGCAGTAAAAATGTTGAGATGTGTCGCGGACATGCTGTGATAAGACATAAGGATAGAGGTCACACAGCAGCGCTATGACACTTCCGCTTCCATTTCCTTCCATAAGCACTTCCGTCACTGTCACAGTGACACCACAGGAAGACCTGTGCTGACACTACAGAGAGGAGCAGTTGTGCTGGAAGGACAAATCGCAATCACAAATTATCTAGCTTTCTGAATTTCTCCAAGAATTTCGGAGTCATAAAGTTTTGATTCTCGAGTGTTATTTCAGCGACACTATCAACAGAATTGACTCTGTTGATATCAGATTACTAAAATGCTCAATGTGTCTCCTATGGCTGACCATTGTTAGTCAAAGAGACTACAAGGTGGATGAAAGGAGATGCGAATTATCAAATATATAACTAATGAGCAATGCTTGGAGGAACAGTGGAGCTTGTCTCAGAATTCATAGATTTGCAGCACAAATGTTGAGATGTGTCGCGGACATGCTGTGATAAGACATAAGGATAGAGGTCACACAGCAGCGCTATGACACTTCCGCTTCCATTTCCTTCCATAAGCACTTCCGTCACTGTCACAGTGACACCACAGGAAGACCTGTGCTGACACTACAGAGAGGAGCAGTTGTGCTGGAAGGACAAATCGCAATCACAAATGATCTAGCTTTCTGAATTTCTCCAAGAATTTCGGAGTTATAAAATTTTGAGTCTAGAGTGTTATTTCAGCGACACTATCAACAGAATTGACTCTGTTGATATCAGATTACTAAAATGCTCAATGTGTCTCCTATAGCTGACCATTGGTAGTCAAAGAGACTACAAGGTGGATGAAAGGAGATGCGAATTATCAAATATATAACTAATGAGCTATGCTTGGAGGAACAATGGAGCTTGAAATGTCTCTGAATTTTTAGATTTGCAGTAAAAATGTTGAGATGTGTCGCGGACATGCTGTGATAAGACATAAGGATAGAGGTCACACAGCAGCGCTATGACACTTCCGCTTCCATTTCCTTCCATAAGCACTTCCGTCACTGTCACAGTGACACCACAGGAAGACCTGTGCTGACACTACAGAGAGGAGCAGTTGTGCTGGAAGGACAAATCGCAATCACAAATTATCTAGCTTTCTGAATTTCTCCAAGAATTTCGGAGTCATAAAGTTTTGATTCTCGAGTGTTATTTCAGCGACACTATCAACAGAATTGACTCTGTTGATATCAGATTACTAAAATGCTCAATGTGTCTCCTATGGCTGACCATTGTTAGTCAAAGAGACTACAAGGTGGATGAAAGGAGATGCGAATTATCAAATATATAACTAATGAGCAATGCTTGGAGGAACAGTGGAGCTTGTCTCAGAATTCATAGATTTGCAGCACAAATGTTGAGATGTGTCGCGGACATGCTGTGATAAGACATAAGGATAGAGGTCACACAGCAGCGCTATGACACTTCTGCTTCCATTTCCTTCCATAAGCACTTCCGTCACTGTCACAGTGACACCACAGGAAGACCTGTACTGACACTACAGAGAGGAGCAGTTGTGCTGGAAGAACAAATCGCAATCACAAATGATCTAGCTTTCTGAATTTCTCCAAGAATTTCGGAGTCATAAAGTTTTGATTCTAGAGTGTTATTTCAGCGACACTATCAACAGAATTGACTCTGCTGATATCAGATTACTAAAATGCTCAATGTGTCTCCTATGGCTGACCATTGGTAGTCAAAGAGACTACAAGGTGGATGAAAGGAGAAGCAAATTATTACATAACCTAATAGTGAGGCTTGAAGAATTGGAAATATCCCAGTATTTATAGATTTGTATGTTGAGATGTGTCGCGGACATGCTGTGATAAGACATAAGGATAGAGGTCACACAGCAGCGCTATGACACTTCCGCTTCCATTTCCTTCCATAAGCACTTCCGTCACTGTTACAGTGACACCACAGGAAGACCTGTGCTGACACTACAGAGAGGAGCAGTTGTGCTGGAAGGAAGAATCGCCATCACAAATTATCTAGCTTTCTGAATTTCTCCAAGAATTTCGGAGTCATAAAGTTTTGATTCTCGGGTGTTATTTCAGCGACACTATCAACAGAATTGACTCTGTTGATATCAGATTACTAAAATGCTCAATGTGTCTCCTATGGCTGACCATTGGTAGTCAAAGAGACTACAAGGTGGATGAAAGGAGACGCAAATTATTACATAACCTAATAGTGGGGCTTGAAGAATTGGAAATATCCCAGTATTTATAGATTTGTAGCATGGATGTTGAGATGTGTCGCGGACATGCTGTGATAAGACATAAGGATAGAGGTCACACAGCAGCGCTATGACACTTCCGCTTCCATTTCCTTCCATAGGCACTTCCATCACTGTCACAGTGACACCACAGGAAGACCTGTGCTGACACTACAGAGAGGAGCAGTTGTGCTGGAAGGATCAAACATCCTCAGATGTTCACGAATTTTGTTTGACATATCGACGGAAAAAGGTAGTTCAAGTCGCACGAAATATGGAAATGTTGTGTGGGCACCGATGATACACAAAAGCAAACATCCCCCCTCCCCCAACTTCTATTGCATACTCTGAGCTTTCAAGCTCACCAGAGATTATTACTTTTAAAAAAGTGGAAGGATATTACTTTTTAATTCTGATCCAAACTGTATTTACCTGAACGGCAGCGTCGTCTCCCAAGAGTGAGCAGGCGAGAGTGGAGGTGATTCCAAGGAAACCCGAGTCAGCGACTTCCTCGACGGTTTCTCCAATCCGGAGCACCAGGGTGGCGCTTACGAAAGACACCACGATGTACGCGTCGAATTCGTCTGCAACAGAAATGTCTCATCTAGACAGGTGTGGCAAATCAATAAGGGGTTGCTTCGAGAAAGCCAGGACGCACTGAAGAGATTACTAGCCAACTGTCGACATGCAGCATCCAAAGATGGACGCTTGAGCGATGGCAGTTCTTCATTCAAGAAACTGAGAAAACTTTCATAGCTACGATTTTGGAACGCTCTGTCGTCAATTGGCAGCGTCTCTTCACTCGGAACTGGAGAAGCAATGGATTTGAAAGAATTCATGCAGGAAACAAAGCATCTCCCTGACGTACTATCCAAATTGTTTCATGTTACTCGTCGAATAGATCAGAAACCATGGAGCCACGCATGTACAGGAAGACGGAAATGCTGAAGTTCGTTAAGTCATAATACGTTTTATAACTGAAGTGACCGGACTCCACTAGGCATCACTGTACTGCAGGAAGTGCCGTTCACAAATCAGGGCAATGAAACCAATTTAATGTTTGGATAGTACGCCTCAGGGAAACGCAAAGTTTGAATCTAACCCAAAATAATCACGAGACACGTAGACAGTGCCAATATCTTGAAGTCCTAGATCGTAGACCACCAGCAGTCCCCTGCCTGATGCCAACTTACCTCAAACGTTTCGGCCGAATTTACAAGCCATATCCGCTCTCCGACTCTCCTGAAAAATAAAACAACTGGTGTCTTTTTTGATAATTTCTTTGCATTTTTCGCTTTTTTTGTCTCTTTCGAGTGAAAATTTCGTTATGTGAAACTGAATTCCGCCAACTCTATGAAGCATCGAATTGACTCTCAGAAAGTAGATTTAGCATGTATTCGATATATGTACAGAAATTTAATCAACTACTGGCACGATTTTGAGATGAAGAAGAGAGGCGGAAACTGTTCTCAAATGTACAAAATGCGTACAAGATAAAAAGAAACCAGCTGTGAATTAGTAAGATGATACTTTTACAAGGTATAGAAAACACAGGGAAGTGAAAGGGAATTCTAACATCCAAGGACCCAAACGATCCATTAGAATTTGTTTCTTAAAACCGTAAGGTCATTAGAATTTGGTTTTCCTAATTTGATCTTTACGTAGAAGGAACACCTTTTAAGGCGAAACTGATCGATAATAGAATTGGCAAGGTGTGGAAAGTTCATTTCAGGTCGGTGATCGAAGCATGCACTTCCAGCAAAAGTGACAAAGCATGCGTTAATATTCGTAGAGGAAAACGAGTTGAAGTGCCTCAGGTAGGTACTGTAAGATACAGACAACGACGAAAGTAAATACAGTTTATGGCTGTAAAACAGTTGCGCCTGCGCCCTAATCCCCACTAGTACATACCAGCTGCTCTCCGAAGGTGAATTCACTACCTACCAGTTGTCACAGCTCTGTTATGCCAGTTGCGCCCTACAAATACATCACTTGTCAGGTGACAATGCAAGAAATTATGAACAGTCATTGATACGTGTTATATTCGGAGAATATATTTATGTCATAACGTGCGTAACAAAGGTAGTCACAGTAATAATCAGTCATTTAGCGAAGTGATACTTCAAAGTTTTTATTAGCTGGTAGGAGTTGATTTCCCCACATCCGTACTTTTCCAGGTAGATTTCGTCCTGGTAAACTTTGTTTTGGAACGGAGAGGCTGTTGTATCGCGATAGAAGTTCGAACAACACCTCTGAGGCACTCGCAAACTCAGTTCCCTACACATCTCATCTACTTAGAAGAACAATGTCCAGAAAGCGACGACTTACCATCGGCTCGTTTCTTGACGGTCCACACAGCGTTGGGTGAACCTGGCAGAGGCGAAACGGCCATTTCCGAGACTTCCAACCCGTGTCGCAGAACCCTGATGGTCGATCTGGGACCTCGACCGCAGGCCATGTACAGCTGGGGGGTGTCCTCGTTGGCTGGAAGGAGAAATTCATGGTTAGCCGAAACTTTCTCAATGTCTGCTCGACTTTCTTAACGTCCACTTTTTCGAACCACGTAGCGACTATATCATAAAAGGAGACTGCTAGGATTCGTGAAGCGAAAGTACAAGGGAGTTCGACCAGGTGCCAGCAATAGTGATTCTTTACAAGGCACTGGTCTTACCAGTCCTTGAATATACCACAGTTATCGGGAGTACGTTGCTTATATCACTTCAAATGTTTTTCGAAATAATTATGTATATTGTATTGGGTCTATCCAACCGATGAATAAATCAATACATTTCAAGTCCAGGTCTTTTCAACGATAGATACGAATTTTCCTCCCAACCAAGATGGATATCGATATGAGGAAAATACGGTTCTTACCCAAATCAGCAACTTGGCAATCCAGGATCGGGGAGAGCGAGTCCATCTCGTCGACAAGAACCAAATTCCGGAGAGGTCGAGGAGCGAAGAAGAAGGTGTCGCCTTCCTCGAGGGGCATCGCTGAACTGAACTCCGGCTCGTCGTCGTCATCACCGAGATGGGCAATTTGGTAGAGATAACTGAGAACAGAAAAGAGAGAAATTACTATCAAAACCAATCGAGAAATTGAAAGCTTACAGTGTCGATCTGGACGTCAGTTTGCATTCAAACCAACACGTCCAACTTCAGCCATTTCAGAAAGAGAGTTCAAGAGTAGTTATTTGGATTAACATCATACCATCAGACTACGATTTCATCATCAATGGCTGATTCCGCTCAATTTAATACAGCAATTCTCAATTGCGCTGGATATGAGGATAATCTATCCACTCAGGTCGAGGCTTGTTCATCAGTTGGCCGTTCTTTTGTCACTCAGGAAGATCTTGCGATCTATTCAGATGTGTGCATGAGAAGGTTTATCATCATTTGAAGTAGCCTTTACACCAAATCACTATGCGGACACACTGGACGGAAAGCAGCTGTTGATTCCAGGAGTGACATTCAGGTGATGACAGATGAATGAGATACTCCTGGAGCCCTTTGATATCCTCTCGTTTTGACCCTGGTCAGCATAACAAGCGGAGCGGGTGGAGAACGAGAGGCAAGAAATCGTATCATAGAAGGTCAATTAGAGAAATTTTTACACAAGTCTACCCATCTAGACTTCAGCCACTTCAGAAAGAGAGTTCAAGAGTAGTTATTTGGATTAACATCATACCATCAGACTACAATTTCATCATCAATGGCTGATTCCGCTTAATTCAATACAGCAATTCTCAATTGCGCTGGATATGAGGAAAATCTATCCACTCAGGTCGAGGCTTGTTCATCAGTTGGCCGTTCTTTTGTCACTCAGAAAGATCTTGCGATCTATTCAGATGTGTGCATGAGAAGGTTTATCATCATTAGAAGTAGCCTTTACACCAAATCACTATGCGGACACACTGGACGGAAAGTAGCTGTGGATTCCAGGAGTGGCATTCAGGTGATGACAGATGAATGAGATACTCCTGGAGCCCTTTGATATCCTCTCGTTTTGACCCTGGTCAGCATAACAGGCAGAGCGGGTGGAGAACGAGAGGCAAGAAATCGTATCATAGAACGTCAATTAGAGAAATTTTCACACAAGTCTACCCATCTAGACTTCAGCCACTTCAGAAAGAGAGTTCAAGAGTAGTTATTTGGATTAACATCATACCATCAGACTACAATTTCATCATCAATGACTGATTCCGCTTAATTCAATACAGCAATTCTCAATTGCGCTGGATATGAGGAAAATCTATCCACTCAGGTCGAGGCTTGTTCATCAGTTGGCCGTTCTTTTGTCACTCAGAAAGATCTTGCGATCTATTCAGATGTGTGCATGAGAAGGTTTATCATCATTAGAAGTAGCCTTTACACCAAATCACTATGCGGACACACTGGACGGAAAGTAGCTGTGGATTCCAGGAGTGACATTCAGGTGATGACAGATGAATGAGATACTCCTGGATACCTTTGATATCATCTCGTTTTGACCCTAGTCAGCATAACAGGCAGAGCGGGTGGAGAACGAGAGATATGCAATAATAGATTTCAAGCAATTATTAATCATGAATCAAAAATAATTGGAATTTCTACAGAAGCTCTGTTGCTACGCCCAGAAGGCCATCTAGGCTCAGAATCTATCCAACTCCAGCCATTTCAGAAAGAGAGTTCAAGAGTAGTTATTTGGATTAACATCATACCATCTGTAAGGGTCGCCTCCTCTGCGGCTTTAGCGATTAGGTCTGACTTATTTCTCGGCCTACTCGTGGATTCGGGGGTTCTGAAAATACCTCCCTAGTCCTGCCTAGGCCTAAGCTCCCTAACTGGCTATCGCCGTAGATCGGGTAGATCTGGGGGCTATTGCCTCCGGATCTAAATACTCGACTATCTGCTTGTTCCTAAGTACTTGATACCTTCGGGCTTCGTGGACTTTTGAGAGAAAAGACTTGTTTGGATTTTGAATGAGCAACGGGTTTATTTAATAATTGGAAAAGGGTATTGAATTTTGCTAATATAAAGGTGAAAAGTGAAGCCTTAGGTGGTAGCTTAGTCTATCCCTACCTATGTGCCTCCTGACGCGTATCGTCGCGATATTACGGGGTTTCGCGGACGGCGTGGGCTCGCGGCGGCGACGGCGGAAGTCGAGATTGGGTAAACTGAAGCTAAGTACTTGGGACTGACCTGGCGATCCTTTCCTCGGGTCTCGATAGTCTTTGGAGATTTGTCCCAGGAAGCGTTGATGTGGCAGCTATCCACTTCTTTTCCTGGAGGCGGCTGGTTCCCTCGGACCGAAGTAGCCTGTAGTGATACCGCTCTCTGTCACTCAGCGGAAGGCAGCAGAACTGGGCGCTTTTGGATCGATGGGCACTTGGTTCCAGATTCTGATGCACGACCTCGATTTTGGCCGCGCACAACAGTTTTGTTCAACTGCTGGGGGCGTGTCCTCAGAAACATTTTGGCTGAATATTTTCGGTATTTCTCCTGCAGTTCTTCCACCTCTCCTCGCTGGTTGGATGAGGAGCTTTTCCTGGGCGTCGAATTTTCGGCTGATTAGCGAAAGCGGGGATAGATTTCCGCTAATCAGGCCGCGGTAATTTTTTCCGTGGTGGGGACTCCACGTGCCGTGTTTTTTGGCGACGTGGGCCTTACGAATTGTTTTCCCTGGGAGCCGTCGATTTTCCTTTTTCCGGAGTCGAATTGCACGACTCGGTTTCCCAGGGAGAAACATGAGATTTTGTCAGCGTTCGCGTCTGACACCATCAGACTACGATTTCATCATCAAAGGCTGTGATTGCAGATTCCTTTAAAGTTTTCTTCGTATCACCTTAAGTTCTTATGAATCTATGAGTATTGCCTCAAGATTAAAAACAATTGTGGATTCCAGGAGTTGCATTCAGATGAACGAGATGCTCCTGGAGACCTTGGATATCCTCTCGTTTTGACCCTGGTCAGCATAACAGGCAGAGCGGGTGGAGAACGAGAGACAAGAAATCGTACCATAGAACGTCAATTAGAGAAATTTTTACACAAGTCTACCCATCTAGACTTTAGCCACTTCAGAAAGAGAGTTCAAGAGTAGTTATTTGGATTAACATCATACCATCAGACTACGATTTCATCATCAATGGCTGATTCCGCTTAATTCAATACAGCAATTCTCAATTGCGCTGGATATGAGGAAAATCTATCCACTCAGGTCGAGGCTTGTTCATCAGTTGGCCGTTCTTTTGTCACTCAGGAAGATCTTGCGATCTATTCAGATGTGTGCATGAGAAGGTTTATCATCATTTGAAGTAGCCTTTACACCAAATCACTATGCGGACACACTGGACGGAAAGTAGCTGTGGATTCCAGGAGTGGCATTCAGGCGATGACAGATGAATGAGATACTCCTGGAGACCTTTGATATCCTCTCGTTTTGACCCTAGTCAGCATAACAGGCGGAGCGGGTGGAGAACGAGAGACATGCAATCATAGATTTCAGGCAAATATTAATCATGAATCAAAAATAATTGGAATTTCTACAGAAGCTCAGATGCTACGCCCAGAAGGCCATCTAGGCTCAGAATCTGTCCAACTCCAGCCATTTCAGAAAGAGAGTTCAAGAGTAGTTATTTGGATTAACATCATACCATCAGACTACGATTTCATCATCAATGGCTGATTCCGCTCAATTTAATACAGCAATTCTCAATTGCGCTGGATATGAGGATAATCTATCCACTCAGGTCGAGGCTTGTTCATCAGTTGGCCGTTCTTTTGTCACTCAGGAAGATCTTGCGATCTATTCAGATGTGTGCATGAGAAGGTTTATCATCATTTGAAGTAGCCTTTACACCAAATCACTATGCGGACACACTGGACGGAAAGCAGCTGTGGATTCCAGGAGTGGCATTCAGGCGAGGGCAGATGAATGAGATACTCCTGGAGACCTTTGATATCCTCTCGTTTTGACCCTAGTCAGCATAACAGGCGGAGCGGGTGGAGAACGAGAGACATGCAATCATAGATTTCAGGCAAATATTAATCATGAATCAAAAATAATTGGAATTTCTACAGAAGCTCAGATGCTACGCCCAGAAGGCCATCTAGGCTCAGAATCTGTCCAACTCCAGCCATTTCAGAAAGAGAGTTCAAGAGTAGTTATTTGGATTAACATCATACCATCAGACTACGATTTCATCATCAAAGGCTGTAATTGCAGATTCCTTTAAAGTTTTCTTCGTATCACCTTAAGTTCTTATGAATCTATGAGTATATTGCCTCAAGATTAAAAACAGTTGTGGATTCCACGAGTTGCATTCAGATGAATGAGACGCTCCTGGAGACCTTGGATATCCTCTCGTTTTGACCCTAGTCAGCATAACAGGCGGAGCGGGTGGAGAACGAGAGGCACGGTATCGTTGCAATATTAAGCTCTGCTATAGTTTCCATGTGTAAGAATCAAGTTGGTATCTTTCACCTTAATCTGATCACTTCTGGAAACCTTCAATATACTCTCATTTTGCCTCCTCCTCAGCTTGACAACAGGCTGAGTTGGGTGACGACGAGAGACAACCACATTACAATCAAGTCAATTTTCTTAGAATACAATACCGATTGGAAGGTATAAACTGTAAGGTATTGAAACCAGTAGAAATACGATGGTATTTCAGCTTCAATAGCCTAATTTGCTGTGGCGCTTCGATCGTGCAAGTTGACACCATTTGATGTTTTGCTGGCTTGAAGCGCTATACATCACTCACGAGGTAGCAGCATTTCAATAGCTTATGATAATCATAATTTTTTAAATATAGTGATGTGTAATTTTTTTAGTGTATTGAAGTACATATCAGTAAGTAAAACTCCCGGAAACGCGCAAATGTCCTATTTTCCGAACAAATTAGAGCAATTTCTTCAAATTTACGAGTAACAGGAGAAAGAACTGCTTGAACTCACTGGTTGCCGAATTCAGAAGCTACGAACAGAAATCCGGTCTTCAAGACGCACATGGCCGCCGCCACAGGCACGGTGTCGAAGTACTTCAATTTGATTTCGGTGACGACCTCGTCCACTGTTTCCAGAGTCACTTTGAAGATGTCACCCTGCTCGGTTTGCACCAAGAAGAAGAACATCGACTTGGTCTTGTGCGTAGCGGAGCAGACGAAGATCATACCGCGTTCCGGGTCGTCCAAATCGTTCTGGAAAGAAATGAAGATTTAAATCATCGAATAGTCACCAGCAAAATTTATCTACAGATCCATGGAGCAACCAGCCATACAGGGATTCTATAGAACTAGTCTGAAAGACGCCGGGAATCGATTTCATCATTCATTTGATCGAAAATGTTCGTGTATGGAACTCGGAAAACTTCCGACAGACCGATATACAGTGAGCATAAATTAATTTGGTGCTGATGATTTAGCTCACCATTTCCCCACTTGCAACAAGTAGGTTCATCACTATCGATAAAGACAAAGGAAAACAGAAACAATGAAGTGTAAACGTACTCTTCGTCTCGGAATGGGACATCGAATGTCGTGCTGGTCACCGGTTTGGTAGTTCTTGTAGGTGAGGTAGTTCTCGGAGCAGATGAGGACGCCGCTGGGTCCATGGTCCCCGCCAGGCACAGAGATGAGGAAGTTCGCGTGTTCTTCCAGGGGCTCCGAGTGCTTACGAACGACGTGGTTAGAGTTGAACTCGTGGACGTAGAAGGCCAGAGTTTGCTGGGTTTTGCTGGCCGCTTCCCCGGTGATGTCGTTATCCGCTTCCTGTAAACCGACAAATTCACCAATATTAATCAGATACCATTCAAATTCAAAAGTTTTTTATTTGCAAATCCTAAAAATAGGCAGTACAAACGTCGATACAATTACAAATTTCAAGTTTAATTAGGGCAGTGCCGATCACAAGTGGGTGAAGGGAGCGCAGGCAAGAGCCCCCACCCGACCGGCCCCAGGCCCCACCCACCATGACGGCTCCCCGCATAAGGATACCCACGAGGGAAACGGCTGCCACGCCAGTGACCAGCCGCCCCCAACACAGACATCCCCACGGATCCCATTCCCAACAGGGAAATGAGAACAATAGAGCCGCCCCCAGGACCGATAGGGCGACCACTGACCAACAGGAGAGGAGAACCCACCCATTCACTCATTCATTCAATAAATACATTCACACCACTGATAATTGATTTTTAAATATAATAAAAAAACACGAAGACAAAAAACATCACAGATCAGGCACTTACCACTATACTAGACAGAGTACTTACAAAACAATTCCTCTGCTAGACAATTAAAGTCAACTAAATCTAAATAATAAACCCTATTATTATTATTAATTCATTTCTTTTGAGTCGTCAATATACACATTACAAAAAGTTGAATGGACCATTGAATATTAAAAAAGTCACTAACTGAACACAGTTCAGCCTGTAAAAGTTTCATTTTCAGCATCCGTGTAAATGGTTTCTCTGAGAGGTTGCGGATATCGGTGGGGAAAGCATTAAATAATCTTCATACACCATGTCCATACATTGAGATTTCTTCATATTCAGTACCATACAGAGTGTCTCCACTAATAAATAATTAAGCAATTCCAATAAAAAATTGTCTTCTAGCAATTTTGTTTTAAACCTTTTTTACTCCAATTTTTTTTTTTCAATTTCAAGATTTGCTTCTCGTGTTTTCGACCTGAAACTGGCATACATAACTCCTGTTATTTACCAAGATTTCAAATTTGAGAATTTCGTTGAAAAGAGCGTTCAATTTCCAAGCCACCTACCTTGAGCAAAACCTATTTAAAATAGAAAAAATAAACTCAAAAAGCAAAGTTTTCGAAATTGGACTTATTTTTAACGAATTTTTAAATATAATAAAAAACACGAAGACAAAAAATATCACAGATCAGGCACTTCCCACTATACTAGACAGAGTACTTACAAAAAAATTCCTCTGCTAGACAATTAAAGTCAACTAAATCTAAATAAACCCTATTATTATTATTAATTCAATTCTTTTGAGTCGTCAATATACACATTACAAAAAGTTGAATGGACCATTGAATATTTAAAAAGTCACTAACTGAACACAGTTCAGCCTGTAAAAGTTTCATTTTCAGCATTCGTGTAAATGGTTTCTCTGAGAGATTGCGGATATCGGTGGGTGAAGCATTGAATAATCTCCATACACCATGTCCATACATTGAGATTTCTTCGCATTCAGTACCATAGAGAGTGTCTCCACTAATAAATAATTAAGCAATTCCAATAAAAAAATTGTCTTCCAGCAATTTTGTTTTAAACCTTTTTTACTCCAATTTTTTTTTCAATTTCAAGATTTGTTTCTCGTGTTTTCGACCTGAAACTGGCATACATAACTCCTGTTATTTACCAAGATTTCAAATTTGAGAATTTCGTTGAAAAGAGCGTTCAATTTCCAAGTCACCTACCTTTAGCAAAACCTATTTAAAATAGAAAAAATAAACTCAAAAAGCAAAGTTTTCGAAATTGGACTTATTTTTAACGAAGTTTTAACCACGAATCTCATGGCCGAAGGTAAAAAATGGTGTTTGAATGCAAAAAAAAAGTTATTTCAGCAAAAATTGAGTTTTTTCAAAGAATTTGACGGTGAAGAATTTATAATGTTTTATGGACACCACGGAATAAAATTACTACCTACTAAGTCAAACTTTCATGTGTGAGTATTTTTCTGTACTAAAACTTTTCCCCCTCAGACTACCGGAACTTGTTCACTAAAACGTTCGGCGCTTGGGCTTTTTCCAGGGGTTTTCGGGGAAAAAATGAAATTCCCTGAGTTTTCCAGTAGAGCGAAATTCCCTGAGTACTCCAGGTTTTCCAGGTCGTTGGACACCCTGAAAATTTTTAAAAAATAAGAAATTGAATCGGATGACGTTACCTCGTAATCAATCTCGAGACAGGCGAACATGGGGTTGTTGAAGCCCACATCCACGCCGACCATGTTGTACACCAAAGTGTTACTTTTGTGCGCCTCGAGGGGTGAGGCGATTGTAAGCCGAGTTTCACTGTCTCGATTCAAACCGTAGTACAGCTTCTGCTTTTCGATGGCCACTGAAATCAAATAACGACCATTATTAAAAATTATACAGTAAGCACGTCGGCGGGTTGTTGGCTGTGCAATATGAGATCAATCGGCGCCCATCGGGAAGGAAATCAACATTAGTGGTCGAATTATGTACCTTCTACATCGAGTGAATCGTACTCTGACATTCAAGGGAGACACTCTCAAATTTGAAGCTTCAAAGCGCTGACAAGGAAAATTGCAGTTTCTTCAGCAGGGGGGAGAAGTTTGTCTTGCCTAGCGTACTCAGCACTCCCAGAGAGGCTCCCCCAACATGACAGGATGGAGGTCGCCTAGCTGATCAGGGAGGAACTCAGTTTGTTATCCATACTCATCCGTACCAGAGAGCGTCCTCCCGGTGAAATTTCACCTTCGTAGGACCAACAAAAACGAACTCTGCCGTGTGAAGGAAGAACGACTCAACTCGAAAATGGGGTTTTTACGTATCCCCTCTAATCTCCCCCCCCCCACCTTTCCGATGAACGAGTCAAAATTTCGAAATTCACTCCCTGAAGGGGTTGAAATCGTGAGTGGTGTAATTTGAAAATTCCATAATTTTAAGCAAAACGTCTCAACTCCATGCTTTTCAGGAAAAACAACTCAACTCCTCGATTAAAACGCCCTAACTAGCTAGATTTGCTATTTATTTGTGGAGAAAAAAAGACTCAACTCGCGGAAAACGCCGTTGAGTTGTTTTTCCTCCACATTGTTGGCTTCAAGATCGTATGGTTGTCGATATTTCACTCAAATGACACGAATCGATTGAAGGTACTTGTGTAAAGAGGAATAATTGTACCAGTCGATTGAGTTGAACAACATAATATGAGGTCTGAAAAAAATGGGGTCACGGGAGTGAATTTATGGCGAGTTTTCCAGAAAAACTTCGAAGCTGATTTCTGGGATTTCGAAAATTTTGAGTTGAGTCGTTCTTCCTTCACACGGCAGAACTCATCTCACTGGATCACTATGAATCCATGATGGCTAACGGGTTGACCTGAGATGCGAGAAATCCTACAGCTCCAACATCGACATCGGCTTGAACGAAGTTGGCAGACAATAAATAGGGTGTGCGCCTGGGTAGGAAAAACTGTTTATTGTTATTTTTAATCTAAGGTAGACCTCATTCTCAGAATTTTGGTACCAACCGCGACCTTCTAGAGTGTGTAAATCTTTTCCTATGAATTTTTAAAGTTTCGACCGTTTATGACGTCACAGTGGGCTGGGGGGTCCCGCCCAGGCGAGAGGGGCGCGTGACGTCATAAACGGTCGAAACTTTAAAAATTCATAGGAAAAGATTTACTCACGCTAGAAGGTCGCGGTTGGTGCCAAAATTCTCAGGATGAGGTCAACTTTCGATTAAAAATCTGAAAAAATCAAGGCGCACCCCCCATTGAGTTGCTCTGGAAAAACCGTGAGTTTGTTTGGGAGAACTTTAAATTTGGTTCGGCAATGCTTTATAAAGCTGTTGAGTAGTTCTGCAGTTAGTAGCGTAAAAGTTCGATTTCTGGGCAGGTGAGGGAGGAGAAAATCAGATTTAGAAGACTCAGTTTCTCTTTGTATGTCTTCTGGATTTCTCTATCTGACAAAATTGCCCTAATTTTCTCAGTTTGCTGCTTATGGCTTGTTCCGGTAATACCCAACAAGCTACTACAATTTTTGCAGTAGCAAAAACATCCTCTAAGGAAAATCGTTGCCTACTTTTACAGCAGGTACTTTTAAAACTGTTGAGCAGTTCTGTTATTGTAAACTTTCGATAGCTGGGCAGTTGGGGGTGGAGAAGACAACATTTAACGCCCCTCACGTTCATTCGGAAGACATACAGAATCTCTCTGTGTATCTTCTGGATGTCTCCACAAAAAAATCACCCCAATTTCTCTCAGCATCGTGACTGTAAACATCTCTGGGCCGTTCAAGGCGGAAAAGAACAAATTTAATCGACTCAAATTCTGTTCCTGACATAACCAATTAATTACATTTTTAGTAGCAAAATAATCCCCAAGGAGAAGTTATTTTTGAAATATCAATAGTCGATTTATTGATACTGGTTTTTAATACTTGCCTCCCTGACGTGGACGACTTTTGAAACTAAACCCGGGACAAAGGAAAAACTGTTTATTGTTATTTTTAATCTAAGGTAGACCTCATTCTGAGAATTTTGGTACCAACCGCGACCTTCTAGCGTGTGTAAATCTTTTCCTATGTATTTTCAAAGTTTCGACCGTTTATAACGTCACAGTGGGCTGGGGGGTCCCGCCCAGGCGAGAGGGGCGCGTGACGTCATAAACGGTCGAAACTTTGAAAAATCATAGAAACAGATCTACTCAAGCTAGAAGGTCGCGGTGGGTGCCAAAATTCTCAGGTTGTAGTCTACTTTCGATTAAAAATCTAAAAAAAATCAAGGCGCACCCCCCATTACCAATAGATAGCCAATGATTTCTTAAAAAATAACAGGTAGAGAACATCGCAAATCAGTGAAAGTTTCATTCATAAGAACCATGATGTTACTAGAAACCGTAGATGGCAGCACAATCACTACTTACCAACCATGAAGCCGCGTCCTTTGGGTTCAACGGCCAAATATTGGCCAGGAACGATCCGCCGACATCCACTCTTGCCGAAAGTCTCTTGGTGAACTTTTTCCAGCACATTTTTCTGAGGGTTGTACTTGAGAATGACGATTTTACCGGAATCTGTGCCAATAACGGCGTAATCTGCAATCAAATAATGAAAAAGTTACAAAAATGTTCAACGTGTGCCAACTAGAAGTATGTAGAAATTAATCCTACTGTACGTCAGAACTGCAGGACACACTGTTCTTCAAAGCCATTCAGCTGAGTCGTGTGTTTTTCTCATCATTCGTACAATCTAATGAGGTCATAATGTCAAGTTTCTCAGAATTTGACGGGGTTTTAGCAGCCTTTGACGGAGACTCAGCAATTCCCACTAGAGTAAGCAATTGAGTCTGTGAGGGACAAAACCTTTATAACCTTAGCGCAAGTCCTGGACTGTTCGCACAACAACACTCGTTCCTGGCTTGCTGGAACATTCAATTCCATTTCGCACTCCATTCCTACTGGGTGACACTAGGAATACTACTGCTGCGCCATCTCGAATCGAATCCCAAAGTAGAAGATGTCGCTGGTAATTTGGAATCCACGTTACCAGCAGAGACACAATCCTAGCCACACACAACTCGACTCACCTCGTACGCTCGTAAGTAAAAGAACCAAACAGGGACTGAAAATGGTTGCCATAAGGAGATTCATACGTGCATCAGAACTGCAGGACACACTGTTCTTCAAAGCTATTCAGCTGAGTCGTGTGTTTTTCTCATCATGTGCACGATAAAATAAGAGAACATGTAAAACGACTACAAGACACAGTGCTTCATTATAAGCATATGTAAGGTCTTCCAAAATCAAACACAATACTGACTTCAACGAGTAGATTAGTTAAATAATTAGCAATCAAATACTTTGGTATCAACAACCATCCGAACTTTTGTTCATAATAATCACTTCTCTCTTGAACTCTCCTGCTAACTGTCCTTGTCTGTTGTTCATGGATGCTATACAAAACTCCATAGCAAGTGCGTGAAGAGGTAAGTAGGTGCTGCGCTTAGGCTTGGCGGAATAGGTAGGAACTATCCAGTTTCCCGCGGCCACACATATATGAACAGATAATGGTAGGTAGATGCTACAAACTGGTACTGACATTTCGAAGTACGTTTATTATACCGATAAACTGTTCTTGTCTCGTTAACATAAAATCAATAGATAGTTCACCTCAACTAACAACGCAGATCATCTCACACTTGTAGGTAGTGGACGGTTCAGAGCTCCTTGAGAAAGCTACAAACTAGTACTGAATTGGTATCATCCTGCGAAATCCAATGGGAATACCTACAGGACAGATCCTTGAGTAATGAGTGCGTCAGAACTGCAGGACACACTGTTCTTCAAAGCTATTCAGCTGAGTCGTGTGTTTTTCTCATCATGTGCACGATAAAATAAGAGATCATGTAAAACGACTTCAAGACACAGTACTTTATTATAAGCATATATGAACAGATGATGGTAGGTAGATGCTACAAAGTGGTACTGACATTTCGAAGAACGTTTATTATACCGATAAACTGTTCTTGTCTCGTTAACATGAATAGACTGACTCTTCTCCGATAAATCGAGTTCAGCCTCGGAGATGGTTTGAACCCTTTGATCCCCTTAACTGTCGTCTTCTCTAGTTCTGGAGTCTGACAACGGCACAATGGGGAATTCGCCTCACAATTTTTCAATTTTTTTTTTCTGAAAGAGGGAAGAAACTGCTATGGAAGAAAACCATAGTGTGCTGCTCGAAAACGCATCCAAAAAATTTAGATAATTTAAGGAGGATGGAAATTTTAAATGTACCTTCGGGAGTCTGTGACGAGATGAGTTTCCCCTTACGACAGCAGTGCTACCTCTGAAAGCGCACATGAAACCATTGGCTTATGTGATTGAACACAAGAGGGCGCAGCAAACTGGCAGAAAGAACCCAGACACGAAAGTGACCAAAACAACAATTTTACTCACTCTTGTTTACAATAAGATTCTTCCTATTAGTATATCTAATATCTAAAATCTATATTATAAGGAAGTAATATAAACTCTCTTCTGACATTTGTAACCATTAAACGATCGCATGGAAGTAGCCTTCATCAAAAAGGGCAACTTTACGAGTACTTCCATGACCAGAGAGAAGGTTCGAAAATTTGTTGTGGCAAATTGGATCCTCAGGATGGCAACTTGAATGTTGTCACATATTCAAATATCAGCTGATTTAGTTCAAAAATGTACTAAATTTTATGAAATTCGGGAGATTTCATTTCTTTGTTGACTTAGGCCCACTTTCACCAAAACTTTGAAACACGTTTAAACCAAAAGAGGCGAGATAAGATAAGAGGTAACCGCCGTTAAGCCATCCACGTCTTTCACCAGAGCGATTTACGAGTTTAAACGCCATCTCGGGGGGTTCGCGTTTAAACGGTCGAAAATCGCCCAAATAAACTAGTTAATCTCCGTTAAATTCATATTCAATATGGCCGCGCACTGATACCAAGTGATATTAGTTTTTTATTTGACGTGTTGTTGTTTCTCGAGTGTTTACCAAATGAATTTGCCATTGCAAATTATTTTCGACAAATGATTTTGGACTCTAATATACAAGATTCCCTTCCCACGAGCTCCGCCAAAATTAGTTTTTCTGTGGCCGTAAAATTGGGGGCTCTCTTCTTTGTATGCAATAATTTAAAATATCAAAGTATTTTTACATGCCTACTATCAACAACAAGGCGGCAGTCATTGTGTTTCACTAGGATTCATCATGATTCAAGTAATGCGCTCGTAGCAGCTCAATGTGATGATGTTTAACAAAGGTAATAAAAAGAAGTATTACTTACCACAAACCGGAGCAAGAAAAAAGCAATAAAAACTCGGCGCTTTGCGCCTCGGCGGGGGCTCCGCCCCCCTGCACCCCCCGGTTTATTTCTTTTTCCATACTCTGTATGAAATCATAGGAACACAGAATGTGTTTTTGCGATGCTAGTCATCCGTTAAATAAAAGACAACAATAATAAATGTGGAGTCTTTGGCAATAATAAAATAAATAATTGTTAGACATTTAATTTGGTCTAAAACCCTATAAATATTATATAAATAAATATGTAACTACAAGAAAAATACTATATAAATTGAGAGCTTTCCAACGAATGGTGAACAATTTCTGTGCAATGAACACTGCGGGAGTTCTATTTCCTTACCAACGGCTTGGTTGCACGTGAAAATCATTATAAAAGGCGCGTAACGGTTTTTTCTGTCGCTTTTTCGTGACGATTTTTTTTCGGTAGGTCATCGCAAAAACACATTCTGTGTTAATATCCGGAAAAACTCCACCAAAATCACTGCCCGCGGGTGCGAAAAAAACTCCACAACAATCGAAGATCAGGCCTCTCTTCAAGATAAGAGGCAGGAATCTACTGATAACAAGCGCGGTGGTGGGTATTGTTCAACGCTTCTATTGTCTCAACACGTCTTGATGTCCAATTTTCATTGTCCAATGTTCATTCCGCTCAACATTTGAAGATTAACTAAACTCCGTTGTTTGTAACGGAGTTTAACGATGGTATCAGTTGGTGAAAGACGCCCGCCCTGTCGCCCGGTTTAACTGTCTCGGTTAACTATAAATGAGTTCAGCTAAACGTCGTTAGAACAATCTTTGGTGAAAGTGGGCCTTATTTAGTTAGGTAGTAGGTTGAGTTTAAGGAAAAATAGCTGATTATGTTAGTAACAGGAAGTCGGTTCCTTGACTAATGACTATGTACGTCAGAACTGCAGGACACACTGTTCTTCAAAGCTATTCAGCTGAGTCGTGTGTTTTTCTCATCATACGTACGTCCTAAGTGAACAGGAATGTCAGACTTCGAAATGAAGAGATATTTTGTAATGTTACCTACTTCCATTTCTACGATATTTTGGTTTATTATTTTCAATAATGAACCTTTGAAATCGACCAAGAAATTTTTTTTAACACCCCCTCAAAATTTGATGGTTTACGTTTCAAGGTACGTAGAATCCAAAAATCGAATAAAAATGCGGCCGTCCGTCCGCCGTACGCGGCACTTTGGCCACTTGGCATTGACAGATTTTGATGAAATTTGGTTTGTAGGCTCCATTTGGGGTCTAGTTGTGCCCCGAAGATTTTGGTTGATGTAGATCACTTCTAAGGGTTCAATAATGAATTTTGAAAACGCTCTAACTCAAAAAATTTCGATATAAAGGTATTGTTTTTCCTTCAATTTAAGATTCTATAGAATTTTTTGAGACCACCCGGAGCTCTGTAGGACAAACCGTTCGCTCACTACGAGAATTTAAGGTTTGGACGTACGATAAATCAGAAACGCGAGTGTGAATCGCAAAAGAGGCCTAATCTCCGTTCAAATTATAGCCGACCGAAATACGATCGATGTTTTTCTTTATGTTGGATGGTTGGTGGCTTTGCAGACGAGTGATCTATAGAAAAATAATAACCACTGTGTGATAATTTGCAGCGTTTTTGAAGTCAGATACTGGGAAGTTAGCTGAAAAAAAGTTGGTAGTGAAAAATTTCACTCCGAAACTTTTAAATGGTGAGTAAATTTGTTAATGTAATTCGAAAAATTCTATTGTATTTCTCCAAATACAACCATCTTCCGATTTTCCATAGAAGGGCTTATAGAATACATCTTATTTCACAATTTCTCCCTGATATCAATACAAGCGACCCATCTTTTCAATACTAGGATATTGAGGGGAGTAAAGAAAGAGTTGGAATGAAAATATTTTGGGGAGTTAGAATATTTCTACTGATGGCGGCTCGTTTAGAAAAAATTCTGGGCTAGTTTTCTCAGAAAATCGTAAGTACGGAAACGCTCTCCTTGGACATAGCTTCTCAATTCCGAAAAATTCATAATAACATTCCACAAATAGGGTGTGCGCTTGGGTAGGAAAAACTGTTTATTGTTATTTTTAATCTAAGGTAGACCTCATTCTGAGAATTTTGGTACCAACCGCGACCTTCTATCGTGTGTAAATCTTTTCCTATGAATGTTTAAAGTTTCGACCGTTAATGACGTCACAGTGGGCCCGCCCACTTTGAAAACTTTGAAAAATCATTGAAACAGATCTACTCTTGCTAGAAGGTATATATATATATGCCCAAATTCTCAGGATGTAGTCTACTTTCGATTAAAAATCTAAAAAAAATCAAGGCGCACCCCCCATTATACATGGATCCAGAATTATGTAAGATAAATAAGGCTCCTCGGAGTTTCCGAAGGAATGGAAACGTTAAGACTAGGAACTGAATGGCAACTACCTATCAGTTACTTCAAGGGGAACATTACTTCTCCATGTGTGACCCTTAGGAATAGGGAAGTTCCTGGTACCTTGATTGTCACCGGTGAGCCTGAAGGTTAGGAGAGACCGGATGACTCCGAAGATCTCCACGCTAAGGATGGAGTGGACTTTGCCGGTGTTGGGGTCCGGTCGGAGAAGCTCGAGGATCTTCCCTCTGGAAACGAGGATCTCCTGCTGCTTCGTGCCAGAGAAACTTCCGTGGACCGCATGCGTGATTCCCGTGGCCCTCTGAAGCGTCAGGTTGTACAGGAACATTGTGAGTGGAGTATTGCAACGTGTCCACGAATAGGAAGTATGTCAATCTGAAATGAATACCAACGATGGAGTCTAGTGCGGAAACTGTGTGCTGAATCGAGAGAATCTTCACACCAAAATAAATTCAATAACTTCCAATAGGAAACATTAAGGTATTAGCACATGAGGAATCATTAGTGAAGTGGGGAAGAACAGGATCAGAAACGAAGAAGGACTAGAAGAGTAACATGCAGTAGACACACTGTCAAATTCGGAATATACTTACTTAATACAAAAGAGGTACCTTCAGGAATATTGTTACTAGATAGAGGTAACATCAGAACAATTTTGACTAACCTTTCTAACGAAACTCGCGAGAAATTCTATCAGGGGCCTGACTTTCAGTGCTGTTGTATGTCAAGTATTTGAAATTAAAGGAACTAGGTAAAATAATGTGAAACACTTCCATTTTTTCAAACGCTCACACAAAATGTTGTTCTCAGTAGGGTCATAATCGAAATGGACAAATTTTGAATTTTGGAATACTTTGAATTTGACAGAAATATCTACTTATCTACGTGTGGATGTAGATGCCATAGATCACAATAGATTATCCACGCCAAGAAAACAGGAAAGGAAAATTTCGCTGCTATAGGTCTACCACAGAAACTTTGCATCCGTGTGGCGCCCCCTAGGTGGCGGATTCGCGAACTATAACGATCGAGTCAACCTTCCATGGTGAAACCTTCACACAGAAAAAGGAGCCGTGAGAAATTTGATGTTCGTGTAATGCCACCGAATTTCAACTTGCGTCTCGGTGCACCGCCCTGAGGGATTCCGAATGCACTCTGACGGCAGTTTTGTGAATTGGGACTTAGATAACAGTGATAACTGTTTGATTATTAATTCTTCTTCTTTTCTCTTCATGTGGCCCTGAAGGTTCCTTCGCGTGGCCATTGGGGTTTTTGGAATAAGGCTGGTTGTTCGCCCGTCTTGGATAGGATTCAATGTGGTAAGGATTCAAGGAGTGTAGCAAAAATAGTTAAAATAGTGATAAATTATCATTAAAAGGGGGATTTGATTTGTTTGATTTATATTTGATGAATTTGTGTGATTTGACTGCGCTTGAGTAAATTCTAAATGTTCAACTGAAAAATTAAAAATTTGATGTCAAATGAAAAAAGAACAGAAATTACATGAGGAATTGCTTAAAATTGTATTTGTAGTATGTTTAACATATCCCATAGCTCCCTAAACAGTTGTGTGTTATTCAGGGCCCTTTTCAGGTACTCCAACACCCTGGCCCTGTCATCGACCCCCACAGTCCCATCGTGAAGAACAGGATTCAGAGACGTCCGTGTCCTTGTGCATTTCAGCAGCAAGTGCTGGAGATCCTGCACCATATGTTGTTCGCAGAGATCGCAGTCAGGGTCGTTCCTCTTCTTCATTAGGAACTTGAAAGAATTGGTAAATGCATGACCCAATATCAATCGATTGATGGTAGTAATGTATCTTCTATTGAGCTCCCTTCTCCCAGAAAACCAGGGTGGTCGCAATGGATCCTGAATAATGGCCCTGGTCCATGCTCCTGCCCCATCGGCATTAGTGTATGTCGTACTCCAAACTTGCCTCTGATGCTCCACGATCAGTTTGTAAACGTCAGTGAAATGTGAGGTGATGGAGTTGCTAATTTCCCCGAGGCGAATCTCATTAGACGCCATTTTGTCGACTTTTTCGTTAAATTGCAACCCCACATGTGACGGAATCCACTGTAACCTCAAACTGCTTGTCTGGCCAGCTAAAAATTCTATCAATTGTGATAGTTCCAACAATTCCATTGGTATTGGATCTCCTCTTCTGAGATGCGAGAGGGCATCCACAGCGGATTTCGAATCTGACAGCACCACAATCCCCTGCCCTTGGTGAAGATGTTTCGCATGATGCAGTGCCATTTTTAATCCGGCAAGCTCAGCATGGAAGCTGGAGGATATAGGGCGCAGTCTCATCCCCTGTCCGACATTGCACTTAGTACAAAAGAAGGCTGCAGCTGTTCCATCAGCGTTTCGGGCCCCATCACTGTAAATGCTGATGTGTTCTCTGTACTTAGAAGAAAGTAAATGTAGAGCCATCTGCTTCGCTTCCGCCGGTGAGATAGTACTTTTCTTTTTCATGCCCGGGATTTCGGATGAGCACAATTTGGTATAATTCATTTTGACCCTCCTGTTCAGTTCCTTATCTTGCAGGCACAGTACATTGTTTTCGTCAATTAATCTATTAATTTGAACAAGTTTATCCCTATGACAGAGTTTAGTTGTTCTCATTTTTATGTCCGAATAGTTTTGAGACAAGGATACCACCTGTAAATGAATTTCAGAAGATTTAACACAAAGCTGGAGAATTTGCTTTTGAGCTAGCGTGTCGGTATGAAGATCTAAGGGGACTATTCCAGCAACTGCATGAAGTGATCTAATTGGTGAGGTTTTAACTGCCCCAAGAGCCTGTCTTAAAGCTAAATTTTGCATCTTTTGAAGCTGCTCAGTATTCGCCTTAGACCTCCAAAGGTATGCAAATGACGCGTAGTCTATTTTCGACCTTATTACCAATTTGTATAAATTTATTTGGTCGTCCGGGTGGTTGCCCCATGAAGCCCCTTTTAGATATTTGAGAGCATTAATGTCCAGTATCACTCTTTCTTTAATATACCGTGTATGAGTTGCACCTGAAGAGTTGTAGTCCATCCATAGGCCAAGGTATTTAACTTTAGTAGCCTGCCGAATTTCTCCATCGGTGGTTTTCAGGGAGATTGTTGTCTCTGGCAAGCATGACTGGGTAAAATGTACAAAACAAGATTTATTTGCATTTATTGGTAGTTTTAGATCTGCTAGATTCTGTTGCAGGACATTAAAATCTTTCTGTAGTAAATCCCTGATATTGGCTACATTTATTCCACTGGTGTAAAGGACCATATCGTCTGCAAAGGTGCTAAGTGTACAATGTTGGATACCTTGGTTTAAACGACTAGTGTAAACATTGAAAAGAGTAGGACTTAGTAACGATCCTTGGTCCAATCCATTATTACAGCTAATCCTAGTATTGCCATCTGAGTAAATTTTGTTGGTGAAAAATATGAGTACCCATCTTAGTAGGTAATTTGGCACACTGAATTCAATTAATAGGTTTGCAAGAGAAATTATTAATTTTTGATTATTAATTTTTGTTGTGTCGTCCGTTTGCGATTTGTGCTGTCCCGTTTCAAATAATTCCGTCTTCTCATTGCTTTATTCATCCGGCTTGTTCTCTGATTTCTTTCTGGCTCGCTGTTCTGTACAAGTAAAATAAGGGTCACTTATTGCTCGGCATGTCAGAGACACTTTTTGCTCGGCATGAGTCATAGAATCTCAACTTCAGTCGTAGAATCTCAGTGCCAGTTACGTGAGTTTCACCCCGTATAGAAAATAGGTAGTAAATCGTGCGATAATTTTCACCCTTCTTACATCATGAATCTACAGTCGAAATTTACTGAATTGATTGAATTTTTAATCAACTAGTTTAAATGTTTTGATATTGTACTTTGAAGGCCTACCTTGTCAAATCACTAAAAATAACTTCACTTAACTTCTTCTAACTGTCGCTTTGCAATAATGTTATTGATGCGCGGGAGCAAATAAGGTTTGGTGAAGGTATTTATATTATCTTGTATCCTATAATACAAGACAGTGGATTGGATATTTTCTGAAGTCCCTTCTAGCAGTAGCTCAGTTAGGAAGAGCTCTCTGAATACATTCTATTGATCTGAATCGGTAATATGAAGTGATAACTAGGCTGTTACACCTATATTAGAACGAGGGAAATAAGGAGACGTTGGGGTTACAGAGAAGAAATTTAGACTAACTTGGAGAAATTTCAAAACATTTTGAAAAGAAGGAAATTAATATTTATGTTGCCTCAAAACAGTACTCCTTTATTGCCGTTACTTTCCACCTACTCTCTTTTTGACATCTATTTGAGCCAGAATGAATCTGCTTGATTAAATATTAGGACCGGTAGTTGAGACCTTGAGTTGGGCTTTTTTTCTCTGATTGGACTTGGAAATATTCCAGTCTTTCGGTGCCTCATGGGAAAAAATGATTCACCTTATTTTAATCACTGCCACAATATTCAAGGGGTAGATGATATGAACGAAACTTTCCTCACAACGGAGAGTATTGCTTGTATATGATAGAAACCATCCTGAGCCATCTCAAAATCAATTTCGATTCTACCGCAATGGAAAAGCTATATCAGTTTGCTAAGGATTGTCAATTGTCATTCTGACCACTATCACTCTCATGCCCCTTAATCATTTACATACATCTCATTCCTTTACTCACACCCAGTAATTCCCGCAAATCACAAAGGATTATGATTCATTTTTCTATCACATTGTAAATAATACAAAAGTTATCAACTTTGACATCGCAACATCATCCACTACTTCACCAAGACATTACAATTAGAAGAGTTTAGTTGAGGAGAACTTCCTCGCAGTCCCGCAAGAGTGCATTCGGAATCCCTCAGGGCGGTGCACCGAGACGCAACTCCGAATTTCAAATTCGGAAATGCACGAACTTCAATCTGCAGTAGGAGGGAAATCATGTCACTTTGAAGGGGAATCTGCTTGATGATAGGTAAGAGATAATTAGTTCCAAGTTCTCCAGAAGAATGCACCAAAAGGATGCCAAGTTTCTGTGGCAGACCTATAACACTGGAGCCACGGTTTCCTCCCGGTGACACTTTCCTTACCATCTTTGAGAAAGGCTCGTAAGGAAAGTAAAAAGTATTCATTATATCCAAATACTCGGAGTTTAGTCTTGAACTTGCTCCTTCAGAACTAGAATCTTGATTAATTATGGAGAAAACAACAAGATCTCCCTCAAGTATTTGACAGCGCTCCTTGAATTACTTTCCTAACCAAGTTGGAGCTTTGAGGTTACCTCCACCGAACTTCAAGGACGTCCGTTCAACGTGGTTCTGGCCTAGAAATCCTCTAATCACTTTTCCCAAAATACGGAATTTGAAATTACAATATTCCAATTCAATTTTAAAAAATATAATAACTTACCAGGCTCCTAGTGAAGATTCAAGGCATAAATCTCCTGAACGAGTCGGAATCGGCAGCGTGGGACTCCATCAACGCCAAATCTTCGGGCGGGACCCCCTTAAAAATTACTCCTTTCAAACAATATTCAACGTATTTAAGACTTCATTCATCTTGAGAATAAATAAGTATTTATAGGTGAATTGGTGTAACTCTAAATACGATGTACAAACACGAGACTTCTGAGATGCAAGATTAGAATCACCGACCAAAAATGGCGAACGTGGAAAGTAGAATGGCTTCAACAGTGTTGCCACATAATTTTTCCTCCAATAAACGCAAATTGAAAGTTTTGTTTTGGGTTTTTTCTATTATTCAAGAAAATTATATATTCAATCAATATATTATATATATAATTTTGAATTATATATTCAAATAATATTATTCAAGAAAAGAACTCAAATTGAAAGTTTTGTTTTGTTTTTGGTTTTTCTAATATTCAAGAAAATTACTTTGATAATTTTTAAAGATTACACTTAAGTAACACTTAAAAATAATAAGATTGCAGAAAAATCGACATACTTCAGCGAATTTGACAGAAATAATATAAATTAATAAATAAATAAATAAATAAATAAATTCCGGTGAATATTTTTGGCTTGCATCACTGTTCGTACGTCAGCTTGACGTGTGCACCAACAAACCAACGATAGTAATCCAAACTTTTTCTGGAGTTTTCGATGAAAAAATACCCTATTGCAGAGAACGATTGCAATTTCGAAATTGCAATAATTTATTGCAAGTCATAGACCTAGTATCCTTGGTTACTAGGTTGACGATTCTAAGTTCGTTGTGTTGAACAGCCTGAGAGCCAAGTTCGTTTTTCAAAATCTCCGCGTTAAACATCGACAAAAGATGATGGAAATTAGTTCCAAATCAATTGTAGGGAGTAGTTTGTAATGATTTCAACAACACCAATTTAGCAGAAGCGGGAAAATCGAAGGAAAACCTGTTACAGCATTTTTGATTTTTCCCGGTGGTTGGTTGGTTGTTAACCGTTTTGATGTCTGTACATTAGATGTGTCGGTGAAAAAGTACGAATGAAGGAATTTCGAAATGTTGATGTCGGGTTTGACAGTCAATTTTCGGTGTTGAAAATTACTTATTCCATGGTTTTGAGGAGCGAGTTCGAATATTCATCATCATCGGTTGAGTTGTGAGCAGAAAAATTACTACATTTTTCTTTTTTTTCGGCAGATTTAATTCCTGGCGCGGTCTAGCGGGAAAACGTGGAATCACGTCAGCCAGCGATGGACTCGACGAGACGTCGGCCGGTTCGATGCAAAAAAGGTTCGATTTTCACTGTTTTCCACATTTAATATTGAATTTTAGTCCTTTTCGCATGATATTTGATACGTTATTGACCTGTTGTGCTGTTTTTCCATTGATATCAACGACGTTTGGCCCGGTGTTCGGTTGAAATTTTGAGACGCAGTACTTCTCGTCAAGGTCATTCGTGGTTTGTTTCCTAGCCTCCCCCTTCCTCTCGTCCCTCAAATATTTTCCAAGTTATTTATTTCCGTAAATAATACTGTCACGTTGCAAATCCCCAATCCTATTCGACACACGGATTTCGGAGTGTTGATGACAAAATCGATGGTCCTGATTCCATTGTACTTGTACCGTCCGAGGATTTACAACTACTAATCTTGCGCCATTGTCGGTAAATAACCGCAATCCCTCCGATCAGTACTTGAGTGCTACCTTGTGGCTCAAATTTCGCTTTCAACGCATTGAAAAGCGTGTTTTCTCATTGACAACGATATATCATCGCTGTGTGCTTTATTATGTTCTAAAAGAAGTCCAGGGAGGCGAGTTCGGCAGCTCTTGGTGACATTGACCCTCCCGGGATTCGGAGAATATTGATTTTCGGTTCATCTGTTTTCTGTTGTCATCGGCCTGTTGGCAACATCACTGTTGTAGTTTCAGACATTCAGGATGACTAGTACCGATTTTGGAGAATATTTTTTTTCTCACAGTCCCAATATTATCTCAATATTATGCTCCTGGTTTAATGGAACAGTGTTTCTTCACGAGTGATCTTGAACAGTTCATAAATCTTCCATAAAAATCCTTCAATCGAGCCGAAATTGTCAACAGATCATATTTCAGATTATTTTCCTCTATCAGTAGGATCATGGTGAAGGTTTGTTTCAGAATTTACGAATTTCAGGGGCAAAAATGTTTCACAAAAAAAGAATCATCCCCTAATAGCCCAAGACATGAAATAATTCGACATTTTCCGATTTTTTCTGTATTTCCCATTAAAAACAGCTCTTGCTACGTGAAAGTGAAGAAGAAAAAAATTATTTGCTCATATATCAAATTTTAAAATTTTGTCGCTCCGGTGCAACATTGGGCAGCCGGATAGTATTTCTTGTTGCTCGGCTGCAACATTGGGCTATGATTGTCAAGAATCGATTGCAATACTAGGAATAGTAGAGCTTTCAGAGGTACTCATTTCACGAAATGATTCCATAAATCATTATTTGCAGGCGTCTTCACCAACAATCAGTAGGTAGGTATTAGAAAAAAATACTTTTTTCTCATTCCCCTACTGACTATGGAACTCGAAAAAGTAACTTGACTCAGTTAGACAAATGCATAAGCCATTTATCATGATCAATTTTATGACCAATTCAATATTTTTATTACATCGTTGTCGAATATTACATACCTACTTGGTTCCCAAACGATCATTTATACATAAGTTGCTCATATGATTGGACCTCTAAAATGAGGTGTTTTGGAACTCTTTCTACATTATACTTAGCTAACGACAGCAAACTAATAATTTTAAACTAGTAGTCGTCAAAATGCATCACAGATGACGCAAATATTGAAATAAAATCCTGGCGAAATTAAAAAAAAAAGATAATCCAGATAAGGAATTGTTTATAACAAATAGAACAGATGTGATCTTCACAGAATAATGAACAAAAGCCACTTGTTTCTTATTCTGAGAATAATGAAACAAAGTGTCAGAATTAGGAATTTCAATTTGAACTCCCCAAAGAAGGCAATTGGTACTAAGACCCCTCTTTTTTTCAGAAAGTAGGTATTTCAGCGAAACCCAAAGTGAAAAATGTAACACCCTCCTGAAAATTTATAAGTCACATTGAAAAATGAAACATGAAAAAATTGAACAGTGTGGATAATACAAAGGGCTCAAGCACGGCCAACTTTGTAAATAAGAACATTGAATTATACTTCAATATTATTATTGTATAATAATTATTATTGGTTCCCTCATGAGAACTTCTAAAACAATTTTTCTGATGGCGATAAATCACAATAGGACATTCCACTTCTTCATTTTCGTAACTTTTGTCATCATCGTGTAATGAGGAATTTCACCGAATTCTGTTTGCATTTTTCCTGAATAGTTAATGGTGTGGGATAGATGAAAATCGGGCTGATTTCGGAAAATAAGTCTCCTGTTATTTTTGGGAGACAATCAAAATTTTTGATTTCAAAACTAACCGGGGGAACGGACGTGAAGCGGGAACGCTCGCTGATTGGGCTGTTCGGATCGCCGTCTCCTCCCAGTGTTGCCCATTGGGACAACGAAATCGTGTTTTCTAAGAGAAAAGTTATCAAACAAAAACAGGGGAAACCTAATTTTGCCCATCTTGCTTTTTCTATTTTTTTCTTCAGTTTTTCGATATCGAACTTTACTGTTTCGTAAAATTTTGCATCTGGGGACTATAGATTTCTCGATCTCAGCGCTTCAAGCGGCCATAAATGAACTATTCCAGCATGACGTCATTTTCCCGGTTTTTTTAAACATTCGTATTTTCTACACTGTTTTGTTTATTCATAAATCAGGAAGTTCGGGTTGAAAGTTTGCTTTAAGAGGTTTTTCGAGGTGCTGAATCCGATTTTGGGGTCAAAAATAGGAAATTCCGACATGGTGAAATTCCTCATTGCAGAACTTCATCATGTCTGATCTTGATGTGAACAAAAATGTCTTTAGGAATAGGAAAAAACACATTATTGCTCAAATAAATGTATCTAGTAGGTAGGTAACTACTTCTGTCCAAATCTATGGACTAAATATCCCCAATGTTGCGAAATTATCCATCTTACGGGATTTTTGCACTAGTGAGGCAAAATCAACTGACCTATTAGTATGCTTGAAACCATGTACTGACTGCCCACTGTTGGCCGGGAGCAGCAATCTACCATCACCGGCTGCCCAATGTTGCATGGGTGCATCAAACCTATTTTGACTTCTAGCAAAGTTAAAAATGGAGAAAACTTGGCAGAAGTAGATGCTACATGATCTTTACAACTATCCCAACGACGAAAGATGAAATTTATGGAAAATAGATTTATTAAAATAGGTAAAATGCGGTGTTAAACTCACCTTCGCGCATCACAGCGCCATATTCAGAGCGGTATCACGGAATCAGAGATAAAAGCCTCCTTATCAGCTATCATAATGCTAGCAACATAGCCAAAAAAAAAAATACACGAGCTCTTGAAGGTTGTCTCATGAAAATAAAACCTTCATCAGCCGGAAATAATAGTCCGCCCTTGTACAAAAAATCACGGAAGGTTATGTTGCACGGGTGCAACATTGGGCTATTAGGGGTTATTACCTAGCTGCTCTCCCCTTCCTAAAATCGTCAAAATGGTGGTACACGAATTTCGCTTTTTGACTCTTCGTGTTTTTTCTTAACGATCTCAAATAATATGACCACATTGCGCACGTTTTCAACGCATTTCAACTTCGCTTTTTCAAATGAGAACGCAAAAATTCCATCAATTTCGACACCGCGAGTGCGCAAAATAGTAAACCCCAAGTGTACACGAATTCCCTTATTTTTTGGATTCACACGATGTCATCCGTTTTCATTTTACCCGTTTTTAGCGAATTATTGACCAAAATTCGCTTTTTAAGTCAGATTTTGACCATTCAAGGTTTGGTTGAAGTATGTACAAATATGAGATTAAAATCGTCTTGAGATATCAATTGAAAAATCATCTCAATTCTGAGAGTTGAAAGTCGGCAATAAAGATGATTGAGTCAGGCTAGAAATTTCAATCAGCTAGAAATTCGGTGTTTTTGTTGAGTAGAAAAGTGTTACTTTATGCTCACTACCATATCTACGAATAATGCGTATTTTATGTACAAAAAACAAATGTTTTCTTCGAAAAATCCACTTTCTAGCACTCGGAATCATTCGGAAGTATCACTATTGGATTCAGCGTAAAACATACATAGAAAATTATACCAAAATCGCCAAGACATCTTGAGATCGAGGGAGACCATAAACCGCTTGATGCTCTGGATTTTCTTGTAAAACACGTTTTTTGACATTCAAACTTTATTTACTCTTCCAATTTTAATGTTTAAAAGAAAAATTGATATACCGTTGGAAAGCTGACTATTTGAGCAAGTTTTTTCCGAAGAGCGCCCATCGAAATAGGCTGGGATTTAGAGTGAAAACTGGTCGAAAAAAGTCAAGTTTCGAAAAATATTTTAAAGTTCGCTATTTTGATTGATTTTTTGAAACTATTTTATTGCTGAAAGATTTTGATTTCCTATAAATAGCTTAGGAATTTAACGCTCTTTCTAACTCTTTCGATGTCAGATTTGAATTTTCAGGAGAATAAGGTAGTTATGACCATATCAGTGCCGTTAGGTCGAAAACGCGAAAAAAAACTTTGAAGTGGAAAAAGAGGAATTTTGAGCGGGTTAAAAGAAAAATTGCTGGGAGACATTTTTTGTTGGAAATACCTTGTAAAATCGAACCCTGAAGTTAAACCCATCTTAAGTGTGGACACCCTGTGTACATCTATTTCTTGTCAGTAGGATGAGACGGTTGTAGGGAGTCCAACCAAATGTTTGCCGTAAGATATGAGAAAGTAATCAGCCCATCTCGTTACCTCCTCGCACGCATCGTCAAAACATCGTTTCCTTTTATCTGGCTCGCTCTGCCATCAGCACGATCACGCCACCACGAAAACAAAAACAATCTTATCGTTTCTGTGGTCGGATTATCGTATGAAGGAGTCGAAATCCGGATCGGTCATTTCATGGTCGGCAGGATAATAATCGTTATTATCCTTTTGCGTGACGCAAACGATCGGTGAACTAAACAGTGGAATAACATCTGATGCAACCTAAATTTCACTGCACATCACTTTCATCCAACGGAATAAATTGTGCACGGATAACGCTTCTAAATTGAAGAAACACCTATCAGGTCAGATTATGGGATATCTTTATTAATTACACTAGAACATCCATTCGTGTAGCACGAGCAAATTTTTAAACATATACCTACTTTAATGATGATTGAACTAAACAAATTTATGAGCTATGAAGTACCTAATCATATAACGTAACGATTTTAGTCTGAAAAACTCAAAAACAAGATCGAAATCATCAAAACTATTTCAATTATAGAAATACCAGATACTTCAAAGTCTTTTTCTTACAATCAGTTCACTGGATTCAGTTTACTCAAAAGTAAAGACAACTTCAAATGCTTATTTTAACCTTCGATTGATGAAAAAACACGAGATTGGACGTCGAAAACATCAAACACGTTGACTCACTCGAGAGAAAAGACAACTTCTAATGCTTATTTTAACCTTCGATTGATGAAAAAACTCGAGATTTGACGTCGAAAACAACAAAACACGTTGATTCACTAGAAAGAAAAGACAACTTCTAATGCTTATTTTAACCTCCGATTGATGAAAAAACACGAGATTGAACGTCGAAAACATCAAACACGTTGATTCACTCGAGAGAAAAGACAACTTCTAATGCTTATTTTAACCTCCGATTGATGAAAAAAAGCGAGATTGAACGTCGAAAACATCAAACACGTTGACTCACTCGAGAGAAAAGACAACTTCTAATGCTTATTTTAACCTTCGATTGATGAAAAAACTCGAGATTTGACGTCGAAAACAACAAAACACGTTGATTCACTAGAAAGAAAAGACAACTTCTAATGCTTATTTTAACCTTCGATTGATGAAAAAACTCGAGATTTGACGTCGAAAACAACAAAACACGTTGATTCACTAGAAAGAAAAGACAACTTCTAATGCTTATTTTAACCTCCGATTGATGAAAAAACACGAGATTGAACGTCGAAAACATCAAACACGTTGATTCACTCGAGAGAAAAGACAACTTCTAATGCTTATTTTAACCTCCGATTGATGAAAAAAAGCGAGATTGAACGTCGAAAACATCAAACACGTTGATTCACTCGAGAGAAAAGACAACTTCTAATGCTTATTTTAACCTCCGATTGATGAAAAAACTCGAGATTTGACGTCGAAACCATCAAAACACGTTGATTCACTAGAAAGAAAAGACAACTTCTAATGCTTATTTTAACCTCCGATTGATGAAAAAACACGAGATTGAACGTCGAAAACATCAAACACGTTGATTCACTCGAGAGAAAAGACAACTTCTAATGCTTATTTTAACCTCCGATTGATGAAAAAAAGCGAGATTGAACGTCGAAAACATCAAACACGTTGATTCACTCGAGAGAAAAGACAACTTCTAATGCTTATTTTAACCTTCGATTGATGAAAAAACTCAAGATTGGACGTCGAAAACATCAAACACGTTGATTTACTAGAAAGAAAAGACAACTTCTAATGCTTATTTTAACCTTCGATTGATGAAAAAACACGAGATTGAACGTCGAAAACATCAAACACGTTGATTCACTCGGGAGAAAAGACAACTTCTAATGCTTATTTTAACCTTCGATTGATGAAAAAACTCGAGATTTGACGTCGAAACCATCAAAACACGTTGATTCACTCGAGAGAAAAGACAACTTCTAATGCTTATTTTAACCTTCGATTGATGAAAAAACTCGAGATTGGACGTCGAAAACATCAAACACGTTGATTCACTCGAGAGAAAAGACAACTTCTAATGCTTATTTTAACCTTCAATTGATGAAAAAACTCGAGATTTGACGTCGAAACCATCGAAACACGTTGATTCACTCGAGAGAAAAGACAACTTCTAATGCTTATTTTAACCTCCGATTGATGAAAAAACTCGAGATTTGACGTCGAAACCATCTAAACACGTTGATTCACTAGAGAGAAAAGACAACTTCTAATGCTTATTTCGACCTCCGATTGATGAAAAAACTCGAGATTTGACGTCGAAACCATCAAAACACGTTGATTCACTAGAGAGAAAAGACAACTTCTAATGCTTATTTTAACCTTCGATTGATGAAAAAACTCGAGATTGGACGTCGAAAACATCAAACACGTTGATTCACTCGAGAGAAAAGACAACTTCTAATGCTTATTTCGACCTCCGATTGATGAAAAAACTCGAGATTTGACGTCGAAACCATCAAAACACGTTGATTCACTAGAGAGAAAAGACAACTTCTAATGCTTATTTTAACCTTCGATTGATGAAAAAACTCGAGATTGGACGTCGAAAACATCAAACACGTTGATTCACTCGAGAGAAAAGACAACTTCTAATGCTTATTTTAACCTTCGATTGATGAAAAAACTCGAGATTTGACGTCGAAACCATCGAAACACGTTGATTCACTAGAGAGAAAAGACAACTTCTAATGCTTATTTGAACCTCCGAATGATGAAAAACCCCGAGATTTGACGTCGAAACCATCGAAACACGTTGATTCACTAGAGAGAAAAGACAACTTCTAATGTTTATTTTAACCTCCGATTGATGTAAAAACTCGAGATTGAACGTCGAAAACATCAAACACGTTGATTCACTCGAGAGAAAAGACAACTTCTAATGCTTATTTTAACCTTCGATTGATGAAAAAACTCGAGATTGAACGTCGAAAACATCAAACACGTTGATTCACTCGAGAGAAAAGACAACTTCTAATGCTTATTTTAACCTTCGATTGATGAAAAAACTCGAGATTTGACGTCGAAACCATCGAAACACTTTGATTCACTAGAGAGAAAAGACAACTTCTAATGCTTATTTTAACCTCCGATTGATGAAAAAACACGAGATTGAACGTCGAAAACATCAAACACGTTGATTCACTCGAGAGAGAAGACAACTTCTAATGCTTATTTTAACCTTCGATTGATGAAAAAACTCGAGATTTGACGTCGAAACCATCGAAACACGTTGATTCACTAGAGAGAAATGACAACTTCTAATGCTTATTTTAACCTCCGATTGATGAAAAAACTCGAGATTGAACGTCGAAAACATCAAACACGTTGATTCACTCGAGAGAGAAGACAACTTCTAATGCTTATTTTAACCTTCGATTGATGAAAAAACTCGAGATTTGACGTCGAAACCATCGAAACACGTTGATTCACTAGAGAGAAAAGACAACTTCTAATGCTTATTTCGACCTCCGATTGATGAAAAAACTCGAGATTTGACGTCGAAACCATCAAAACACGTTGATTCACTAGAGAGAAATGACAACTTCTAATGCTTATTTTAACCTTCGATTGATGAAAAAACACGAGATTGAACGTCGAAAACATCAAACTCGTTGATTCACTCGAGAGAAAAGACAACTTCTAATGCTTATTTTAACCTTCGATTGATGAAAAAACACGAGATTGAACGTCGAAAACATCAAACACGTTGATTCACTCGAGAGAAAAGACAACTTCTAATGCTTATTTTAACCTTCGATTGATGAAAAAACTCGAGATTTGACGTCGAAACCATCAAACACGTTGATTCACTAGAGAGAAAAGACAACTTCTAATGCTTATTTCGACCTCCGATTGATGAAAAAACTCGATATTTGACGTCGAAACCATCAAAACACGTTGATTCACTAGAGAGAAAAGACAACTTTTAATGCTTATTTTAACCTTCGATTGACGAAAAAACTCGAGATTTGACGTCGAAACCATCAAAACACGTTGATTCACTCGAGAGAAAAGACAACTTCTAATGCTTATTTTAACCTCCGATTGGTGAAAAAACTCGTGATTTGACGTCGACACCATCGAAACTCGTTGATTCACTAGAGAGAAAAGACAACTTTTAATGCTTATTTTAACCTCCGATTGATGAAAAAACACGAGATTGGACGTCGAAAACATTAAACACTTTGTTTCACTCGAGAGAAATGACAACTTCTAATGCTTATTTTAACCTCCGATTGGTGAAAAAATCGAGATTTGACGTCGAAACCATCGAAATACGTTGATTCACTAGAGAGAAATGATAACTTCTAATGCTTATTTCGACCTTCGATTGATGAAAAAACTCGAGATTTGTAACAATATAGGATGAATTTCAGATAGAAATTCACCTTATTGTTCATAATTAGTCAGAGGAGGGTGTGCCGACCCTACCCCTTCAAACTAGTGATTAGATTAATCAGCCGGCCTGAAGAGGATATCGATTCATATCTCTATGAATCGGATATCTCTAAAGGCGTAGCTCCAACAAATCGGGAACAAACCAATTGGTTTGTCCCGTATAAAATGTAGGGTCGTCACAGATTTGACGTCGAAACCATCAAAACACGTTGATTCACTAGAAAGAAAAGACAACTTCTAATGCTTATTTTAACCTTCGATTGATGAAAAAACTCGAGATTTGACGTCGAAACCATCAAAACACGTTGATTCACTCGAGAGAAAAGACAACTTCTAATGCTTATTTTAACCTCCGATTGATGAAAAAACTCGAGATTTGACGTCGAAACCATCGAAACACGTTGATTCACTCGAGAGAAAAGACAACTTCTAATGCTTATTTGAACATCCGATTGATGAAAAAACTCGAGATTTGACGTCGAAACCATCGAAACATGTTGATTCACTCGAGAGAAAAGACAACTTCTAATGCTTATTTTAACCTTCGATTGATGAAAAAACTCGAGATTTGACGTCGAAACCATCAAAACACGTTGATTCACTAGAAAGAAAAGACAACTTCTAATGCTTATTTGAACATCCGATTGATGAAAAAACTCGAGATTTGACGTCGAAACCATCGAAATACGTTGATTCACTAGAGAGAAATGATAACTTCTAATGCTTATTTCGACCTTCGATTGATGAAAAAACTCGAGATTTGTAACAATATAGGATGAATTTCAGATAGAAATTCACCTTATTGTTCATAATTAGTCAGAGGAGGGTGTGCCGACCCTACCCCTTCAAACTAGTGATTAGATTAATCAGCCGGCCTGAAGAGGATATCGATTCATATCTCTATGAATCGGATATCTCTAAAGGCGTAGCTCCAACAAATCGGGAACAAACCAATTGGTTTGTCCCGTATAAAATGTAGGGTCGTCACAGATTTGACGTCGAAACCATCAAAACACGTTGATTCACTCGAGAGAAAAGACAACTTCTAATGCTTATTTGAACATCCGATTGATGAAAAAACTCGAGATTTGACGTCGAAACCATCGAAACATGTTGATTCACTCGAGAGAAAAGACAACTTCTAATGCTTATTTTAACCTCCGATTGATGAAAAAACACGAGATTGGACGTCGAAACCATCAAAACACGTTGATTCACTCGAGAGAAAAGACAACTTCTAATGCTTATTTTAACCTCCGATTGATGAAAAAACTCGAGATTTGACGTCGAAACCATCAAAACACGTTGATTCACTCGAGAGAAAAGACAACTTCTAATGCTTATTTGAACATCCGATTGATGAAAAAACTCGAGATTTGACGTCGAAACCATCAAAACACGTTGATTCACTCGAGAGAAAAGACAACTTCTAATGCTTATTTTAACCTTCGATTGATGAAAAAACTCGAGATTTGACGTCGAAACCATCAAAACACGTTGATTCACTCGAGAGAAAAGACAACTTCTAATGCTTATTTGAACATCCGATTGATGAAAAAACTCGAGATTTGACGTCGAAACCATCAAAACACGTTGTTTCACTCGAGAGAAATGACAACTTCTAATGCTTATTTTAACCTCCGATTGATGAAAAAACTCGAAATTGGACGTCGAAATCATCAAAACTTGGTGATTCACGAGAGGGAAAAGACAACTTCAAAGCCTCGTTTTCACCTTGACCTTTGCGATTGACGAAGAAAAAAATTTTCTCCAAAATCATTATAATTTTCACTCGCATTTTACGTTTTAGACCTTCCTGAACAATTTCGGTTGTGTTTCTGTGTGTCTGTCCTGAAATCCTTATTACGGGAAATTCTCACGAATTTATGGTCCGTTTTCGATGAATTTTTCAGGCATGTTGGGTGGTCAAAGGTAGGAAATTGACGTTTTGAAATTAGCTAAAATGCATCCGATCGTCTATTACGAGGAAGCTATGCGCCACATCAGACGTTTTACATTTCATCACAAATGGCTTTTGTAATTTGGACGTAATTCTCAGGATTCTCAAAAATCAGTTGGCAATAGCGTTTTTCTTGGGGTTTCCACGGTTGAGAGATGCAGATTCAAGTCTTGCTTGAATTTCATTTGTGCAAATCCACGTATTCGCTAATTCTGACCATGAAAAAAAGCAAACATTTACGGTTGAAACATTCAAACAGTTCACGTGACACTCCGGTAAAACCCAATAAACGCCTTCAAAATAATCTGCACTGACATTCTTCGATGCAAATATCACCATCTATTGTACTATCAGTTAATTACAAGAAATCAGGTCATCCGGTCTGCCTAATGTTTTTTCGGCCTTCGTAGTTGTTAGTACTGTTGATTCCTCACAACTTGTTAGTGGGATTTCCACATTGATTGTTGGATCAGGTGTCTCCCGAGTATATTTCGAGCGAAGGAAAGGTCGTTGATAAAAATTTTCGTCTTTTTTTTTGTCGCTTGTAAACAACTCCAGGCTAAATGCGTAGTTGGTTTATCAGTTGGCCCGTTCCGCTTCCGGTTGTCCAAAATTGTTCGGTTTGAGAAGTCGGAAAAGTTCATTTGTGCGAAAAATACCGGTTTAGTGCCGCTCCAGATGGTGGTTTTCTTCGAAAATTAAGTCAGCTTCTCCTGTCAATTACATACCTAATTTTAATTGATTTTCAGGATTATTAAGTACAATGCAATACGACGTAAAATTCCCATCAAAACCTCAACGTAAGTTTAAATCATAGTTTCCAGAAAAAGTCCTCACAATTTTGATGAACGTAATGAAATGAACGTAACAATTGTACGAGCAATAATCTATTGCTTCTGCTTTCTCACCGGTTCCCAATTTAGATCTTCTCATTCATATTTATTTATTAATAATTCTTATTATTACTGAGACTCTTAATACTCCCATCTATAGTTAGTAGTGGGTGGGTTAGTACCGTGAGTAATTCCCATTATTTCTTAAATCTATACTGACCCTAGGATTCCCTTTGTCCCTAAGATACCCATTATTCCTATGATTACTGGGATCGTTACTGTTCCTCAGATTCCAGAGGTTCCCATTAGTCCCAGAATTTCCTTTGTTCCTCAGATTCTAAGATTATTACTATTCCTCAGATTCCCGTTATTCCTACTATTCCCTAACTTCAAATTGACCATAAGATTCCCTTTGTTCCTCACATTCCCATGAATCCCGAAATTAATATTAATCCTGTAATTCCCATTATTCCTGAAATTAATATTAATTTTATATTTGCCGTTGTTCCTTTGATTCCCATTATTCCTCAAATTAATATAAATTTCCGTTGTTCCTAAGCCCTTTACTATTCCTGAGACGCCTATTATTACCAGGATTTCTAATATTAGTCCCTACTATACTTAATATTCCCGTTTATCCTAAGATTACTATTGTTCTTGAGATAACTTTTATTTCTTTATTTTTAGAATTAGCACTGTTCCTGAGATTCCCTTTATTCCTTTGATTCCTAAGATTAGTGCTGTGTCCAAAATTCCTATTAATCCTGAAATTAATATTAATCCTGTAATTCCCATTATTCCTGAAATTAATATTAATTTTAAAATTCCCGTTGTTCTTTTGATTTTCATTATTATTGAAAATTATTATCAATTTCCGTTGTTCCTAAGCCTTTTATTATTCCTGAGACTCCTATTATTAGGTACCAGGATTTCTGATATTAGTTCCTACTATTCCTAAGATTCCCGTTGATCCTAAGATTACTATTGTTCCTGAGATTACTTTTATTCCTTTGATTTCTAGAATTAGCAATGTTTCCAAGATTCCTTGTAATCCTGAGATTCCTTTTACTCCTTTGATTTCTAGGCTTAGTACAGTTCCTAATATTCCCTTCATTCCTATTACTCCTTTGATTTCCATGACTAGTGCAGTTTCCGTGATTCCTATTATTCTTGAAATTAATATTAATTTCTAGATTCTCGTTGCTTCTAAGATTTTCATTATTCCTAAAATTAATATAAATTTCCGTTGTTCCTAAGACTTAATATTCTTGTGATCCTATTACTACCAGGATTTCTGATATTAGTTCCTACTATCCCTAAGATTCCCGTTGATCCTAAGATTACCTACTATTGTTCCTGAGATTACTTTTATTCCTTTGATTTCTAGAATTAGCAATGTTTCCAAGATTCCTTGTAATCCTGAGATTCCTTTTACTCCTTTGATTTCTAGGCTTAGTACAGTTCCTAATATTCCCTTCATTCCTATTACTCCTTTGATTTCCATGACTAGTGCAGTTTCCGTGATTCCTATTATTCTTGAAATTAATATTAATTTCTAGATTCTCGTTGCTTCTAAGATTTTCATTATTCCTAAAATTAATATAAATTTCCGTTGTTCCTAAGACTTTTAATATTCTTGTGATCCTATTACTACCAGGATTTCTGATATTAGTTCCTACTATTCCTAAGATTCCCGTTGATCTTCAAATTACTATTAATCCTGAGATTACTTTTATTCTTTGATTTCTAAGATAAGTAATGTTTCCAAAATTCCTACTATTCCATTGATTACTATGAACTCTTCCGAAGATTCCTGTTATTCCTAAATTTTCTAAAATTACTATTAATCCTAAAATTCCCGTTATTCTGATGATTTTTTCTCATATTCCCAATATTCCTCCTAATTTGCTTCCTCCATATCTAAGGTGCCTAATTCAGTTATTCTTACCTATGCTTACCTAATAGGAAGATACCAATTATTGCTAAGATTTGCTTCTTCACTGTCGAAGGATCTTATGTAGACCACTTACTCTTAATTCAGCTGTACGAGCAGTATTTTTGCAGCAGGTCAAACAAATTCGTCCCAAATAAAAATTTCACTCTCATTTTGCGTTTCAGATCTTTTCGAATTTGGGAATTTTCCAGTGGTACTCAGCAATAGCGATGAGTTATGTCATCCTCTGTAAACTGTATTTCCTCTGTAAACTCTTCATTCCAACGACTTTTCTCGTTTTCAGCTAATGTGTGTTGCTAATCGAGGGAAAAGAGCCTTAAGTGTCCCACAATGGTAAGTCGATTTTATAAATTCTCTATATTTACAATAAGCGGTTTGCTTTTATTCAAAATGTTGAAATGTGACAAATGTCAAGGATTGATTCCGCCCACGGAGAATCACCCATTCAACGCATCAAGAAAGGAGTAAAGGATTTTTACACAAAACGAAACAAAATCTTGAAATTGTTGGAGTTCGTCCTTTTATCTTTTTTCAAGAATACTTACTGGAATGAGCATTAATATCTCGTATACACCACTATTAATTACTTAAAACATTCAACTCGTGAAAATCAGAGAGTTTTTGGAGCAAAATTCGAGTGTCCATAGGGGATGACTTTTTCGTGCCATTTTTAGGCCCGCTGCTTCTTAGTGAGTTGAGACTGTGATGGAGTTCTGGTATGATTCTGAGATAAGAGATGGCACTAGCGTCGCACCAAACTTTTTTTCCAGCTAATCTAAACTTGAGTGAACATTTTTTCCAAATCCTACTGTACGATTGTTGACAAAACTTGTAAAGGTATCATAAAACATGATTTTAAAAAAATTCAAATTACCTATTGCAGTTGTTTTGTAATTCAGAAATTCGAGTACAACCTGTGTTTGGAAACTATTCTAGTTTATGTTGAAATGATCTAATAACAATGGGGTATTTCGGTGGGTCGGAAATTCAGGTTTTTGACCTCAAATTTGGATTCAGCACCCTTGAAAAACTATGGTACTCCAACTTTTAGCCCAATGATACTATAACATGTGGTAGAAAAATTAATTAGAGATCACACGTTTGAAATAAAGGCCTGTGTTTGAAATAAAGGTGTGTATTTACACACACACCCACACATTTCGGATAGCGTTACTTTACGGTTCAATTGTTAGCGTTACCTACGTCTGCCCTAGGGATGGGTATCTTTATAAAAGTATCGATATTTTGTATCGATACTGTATTGTATCTGAGTATCGATATCCCAAGTATCGTTGGGCATGAGTATCGATATTTTAAAATATCGAGTATCGATACTTTAGTGTCACAAACTATCATCCAATTTTCTCAAGAAAAATAAATTTTTCAACAACTTTTATTCATTTTTCACCATTAAGAGTCCAAGCAGAGTGATTTTTTTCCATGATATAAACGTTATTTGTGCAACCAAAGAGTAATGACCCAAAAGCCTCTCTATCTTCTTCATTTTTTAGCCATTATGTTGAATTTTCCGCGAGAACAGTATCGATATTTAGAAATATCGGATCCAAAGTATCGATATCCAATAATATCGGATAGTGCAGTATCGATACTAAAATATCGAGTATCGGTACGAAAGTATCGATATTTTGAAATATCGAGTATCGATGTTTGTAATCAGTTGTTTCCTGTTCGCTTCGTTCGTGGTTTCGACTTATCAAATTTTCAGCTAGTGTATCGCCCACGATTTCTTTTCTTTCTTTCGTTTTAAATATGAGGAAAAGAAGAGGAAGAGCAACGTTCTGGAGCCTCAATTTGAACCTGATACCAGTGACAACATTCCAATCTCTTCTCTGTGCATGGATACTTTTTTCAAAGATAGTTTTGGCTAGCTACGTCACACCATTCAAACCTTCAACTTTTTCCGAGCTTCTCTGATTTAAAAAAAATATTTTCTCGACGAACAGACCCGATTACCGTTATTTCTGAGCCATACTCTTTTGAAAAAAATTTTTAATAAATTGACTGAAATACCCCATTGTTCTTGACATTAGAGGCCGCAAGCGAAAAATAAGACCAAAAAACGTTCCAACTAAATAGAAGTGGTACCTACCTTTTGTTCTGGACGTGTTTTGGCAGTAATTTGATTACTAGTTACATCATCAGTATGATAGGCTTTCCATTTCCATTTAGATCAGTTTCCGTCCAGTGATGGGAAACAGTCCCACAATGATACCGGTCGAAGTAATGTCGTCATATCTGTGGACGTGGCTAGAGCTCGTCCGTATCAGAGGAGGAGGCTCGTGGCGAGAAGCACGTATTTTTGTTTTGTTCCCTAAAAATAAAGTTTCCCTGACGTTATTCCTAATCACGCCATGTTGACGGTATCAACTCCGAGGAATGTTCGAAGGAAGCCTTGGGCCCATTACGATCGAAAAACGCCCACTAGTTCCTATTTAATTCCGACCAGTTGAATATTTATGAAATCGTTCTTATTTTGCTTCTTGTGTATCAAAGAAACTACCTATCCCAGGTTGACACAAACATTTGTGGCAGGTCTCATTCGGATCAGTCTTGAGAACAACCGTTGAGATGTTTGGAAAAGTTGCCTATTAATTTTGTTTCTCAGATCAACTACTCTAATACTAGATAATTTCGCATCTTCGTGCACTTGGTCTCATTCGATTCAGCGTGAGCAAGGATATCTCAATCAGCAATTTTCTATGATTGAGTGTCATTTTTTCGTTTTCACCAATTTTTCTCTTCACTCTGTGAAGTATTGGTCTACTAATGTGGAATGGTCTCATTCGATTCATCCTTGAAAAATAACTGATTAGCTAGCACGGATTTGTGGCGTGTGTGATGATTTGTGGCAATAATAGGAATGATCGACTCTATCACTATAATAATGATGTTTCCTTTCACTCTATGCCTGCGGCAGGTTTCATTCGATTCAACGTGAGCAAGGATATCTCAATCAACAATTTTCTATGATTGAGTGTCACGTTCTTTCGTTTTCACCAATTTTTCGACATGAAGTGGTTCGTACTCTGTGAAGTATTGGTCTACTAATGTGGAATGGTCTCATTCGATTCATCCTTGAAAAATAACTGATTAGCTAGCACGGATTTGTGGCGAGTGTGATGATTTGTGGCAATAACAGGAATGATCACTATAATAATGGTGTCATCATATGATGGTGTCATCATATAATAATGCCTGCGGCAGGTTTCATTCGATTCAGCGTGAGCAAGGATATCTCAATCAACAATTTTCTATGATTGAGTGTCACGTTCTTTCGTTTTCAACAATTTTTCGACATGAAGTGGTTCGTACTCTGTGAAGTATTGGTCTACTAATGTGGAATGGTCTCATTCGATTCATCCGTGAAAAATAACTGGTTAGCTAGCACGGATTTGTGGCGTGTGTGATGATTTGTGGCAGTAACAGGAATGATCACTATAATAATGGTGTCATCATATGATGGTGTCATCATATAATAATGCCTTCACTCTATGCCTGCGGCAGGTTTCATTCGATTCAACGTGAGCAAGGATATCTCAATCAACAATTTTCTATGATTGAGTGTCACGTTCTTTCGTTTTCAACAATTTTTCGACATAAAGTTAAAGTGGTTCGTACTCTGTGAAGTATTGGTCTACTAATGTAGAATGGTCTCATTCGATTCATCCTTGAAAAATATCTGATTAGCTAGCACGGATTTGTGGCGAGTGTGATGATTTGTGGCAATAATAGTAATGATCACTATAATAATTGTGTGTTTCCTTTCACTCTATGCCTGCGGCAGGTTTCATTCGATTCAACGTGAGCAAGGATATCTCAATCAACCTTTTTCTATTATTGAGTTACATCATCTTTGGTTTTCTTCTTTTTTTTGATTTGAGATGGGACAGTATTCTGTTAAGTTATGCTCCAACCTGTCTGGAATGGCCTCATTGGATTTTGCATTTAGGAAGCACCCAATGGGGAATTTGCCTCACATTTTTTTATTTTTTTTTTCGAATGAGGGTTTATTTTTATGGAATAAAACCATAGTGAGCTGCTCGAAAACGCATCCAAAAAATTTAGAGAATTTAAGGAAGATGGAAATTTTAAATGTGGTGGCAATGTGTAGGAGGCAGCCATGTTTGAAACGTGACGGATATTCTACCAATCTGACTTCAAAGGAGGTTCTGTGGCGCTTACCACAGAAGCGGCACATACACGAACTTTTACCTTCCGAGTAGTGCGCACAAGAGTGCGCCACGATCTGGCAGGAAGAACCCTGACACAAAATTGACCAAAAGAAACAGTATTACTCACTTTTTTACAATACGAATCTATCTACTAGTTTATCAAGCATTATTATTCTTCATCTTCTCTTATTTAGTTTCAAGATTTGAATCACATTATTCGAGTAGCCATTTCACTGGATCGTTTTGTGTGGCGTGCTAGAACTCTGTCTGTTGTCATTGCTTTCGCGTCGTTTTTTTTTTTTTTTTTCGTATGACGTCAACAATACTCCTCGATTTTCGCGGTGTTTTGTAACAGAGGTTCACTTGTTTAGTCATTTTCTCCTACGGTAATTTTTTTCCGTTGGTTATTCCTAGTGTTAAACGTTATTCTAGGGCCCTATAATAGGATTTGCCTTGAAATTCCAGAATCTAAAATTGAGGCAAATTCCCCATTATGACGTGTTTGAAGAACATCATTGTTTCTTTTTCACCAACTTCCAGTCATTTCCAACCCATCATGTTGCACTTTTTTGAAAAACTCTCCATTCGAACTTTAGTGTTGGAGAATAAAAACGCCGCAAATTATTACACAATGGTTTATTATTTTTTATTTTTCTATATAGATCACACGTCTGCAAAGCCACCAACCATCCAACATGAAGAAAAACCGATCGCATTTGGGTCAGCTAAAATTTCAACTGAGATTAGGTCTCTTTTGCGATTCACACTCGTGTTTCTGATTTATCGTACGTAAAACCCTTAAATTCTCGTAGGGAGCGAACGGTTTGTCCTACAGAGCTCCGCGTGGTCTCAAAAAATTCTAAAAATCTATAGAATCTTAAATTAAAGGAAAAACAATACCTTTATAAAATCGAAATTTTTCGAGTTAGTAGGGCGTTTTCAAAATTCATTTTGGAACCCTTAGAACTGACCTACATCAACCAAAATCTTCGGGGCACAACTAGACCCCAAATGGAGCCTACATATCAAATTTCATCAAAATCGGTCAATGCTAAGTGGCAAAAGTGCCGCGTACGGGGTACGGCCGGCCAAATTTTTATTCGATTTTTGGATTCTACGTACCTTGAAACGTAAACCATCAAATTTTGAGGGGGGGGGGTTAAAAAATTTTTCTTGGTCGATTCCAAAGGTTCATTATTGAAAATAATAAACCAAAAGACACCAAAACTCCCCGTTCTTCGAAAGTATCAAATTTTTGTTCCTATGATCAAGTCTAAAAATTGCCTTGGTTTCCTGCACTTTCTATGTCTGTATGCTGCTTATGTATTATTTAAGATGAACATAACGATGGGAAAACAAGTTCTCTCGTCGAAAAATCAACCCAACCATTAACTCTGACGCACTTCCGAGTAGGTAAATATTATTAAAGATTTCCCACTTGGCTCAAAGGATGAAATGGGTGTTTGAGTTAATCTTCACGAATTTCCTCGAGAAAACAACATCTTCTATCTTCAAAACAGTTTAAACACATCGTTTTTATGAGGCGTTGTTTCCCATCAAAACAAGTCGATGCGGTGCTCGTCACGTCTGCGAGAGGCTGGCATTGAGTCTGGCACAAGGTAAACTCAAACCTGACACCCATTTGGGTCAATCATCACCTCACCTCGCCTCGCTACAGGCTGCTAAAGCAAACCTCCATTTAAGTTGATTCTATATACCAACTCGACCTTTCAAATCGAAAACTCTCTCTGGACGAAGTGGAAATAACTAGGGATCAATAGGAAGTCAATAGTCTAACAGGGTGTCCAGCGACCGGGAAAACCTGGAATACTCAATAATTTTTTTTTTCTCGAGAAATCGCTGGACACCCTGTTTAACCCTAATTGGACCATGGTATCAGTAGTGTCACCGAAAACATCTTAGGAAGTCCACAGCTGTCCCAAGGTGTCACCAGATTAACTAGATTTAAATTTCAATTTAAAAATAAATGGAGAGCTGAATTTTTTTAAATAATTAAAAGTCAAAAACGTCTGCCAAGTGGGTGTGGCACATAGCTTCCTCATATCCATAACCCGATTGTATAGATGATCCGATGCATAGTAGTTAATCTGAAAACACCAATCTCTAAGTACCTTTCACTACCCTCATAGGAGACCATCTACACGCTAATCTGGACAATCCTAGAAAATTTCATCAAATTCGGACGAAAAATGTAAGTGCGGTAGTGATTGGATCAAAAAATTTCTTAACTTGACTGGGAGTCGAACCTGGAACTCCTGGGTGGGTGTCCAGAGCATTGCTAATTGATCTGTAAAGGGGTTGGTTGAATGGGGTTTGAGATCCTCACGTCACACGCGACTGTTACGGCTGTTACAAGGATTTTACGTTTGCGCTTGCGCAGAGGGGACCATCTAAACACTAATCTGTAACATCCCTGAAAATTTCATTGAAATCGGATGGAAAATGTATAAGTTATGGCCGTTACAAGGAATTCACGTTTGCGCATGCGCAGTCGCTTCTATCAGTCCGAGGATGATGATTTTCAGGGGACCGTCTACACACCAACCCGCACAATCCCTGAAAATTTCATCGAAATTGGACAATAACTTCGTATAGTTATGCGCGTTACAAGGAATTCATGACAGACAGACAGACACGGAACCAAAATTGTTCAGAAAGGTCTAAAACGCAAAACGCGAGTGAAAATTTTGATTTTGGAGAACTTTTTTTTTCGTCCTTGAAAAGTGAAAACAAAGCTTCCGCTACCTTGGTAGACTCGGAAGCAAAATGATGTTATGACAAAAATTTTGAAAATTGTTTCACCGATTTCTTTGGACATTTTTGTCGTAACTTTATTTTGAGACTTCCTATAGACCACAAAAAATTCGGCTGTCCATGAAATTTAAAATTGCAATTTAATTTTGGCTACTCCGGTGAACCTTGGGACAGCTATGGAGTTCCTGAGATGTTTTCGGTGACAATAGTGATACCATGGTCCAATTAGGGTTGATGATTGGCTGCATTTTGGCGACTTGGAATGGACGTCGGGATTCGCAATTTTGACTCAGAATCAGATTCAGTACCCCTGGAAATCTCGGTTGTCAAAATATCCAAAATATACGTACGTTTGGTAAATGGGGAGTTGATTAACTGAAGGTTCATTGAAAACAACCTCCACATTGTGATGAAATAGAGGGAGTTGGCTGTGTTGCTTACTCCTTTAGCAATATGTGGACGCTAACGTTGCTCGTTGACCAACAAGAGATTAATGGAACCGACGAATATGTTTCATGTTTGATGGAAACTGGTTCTATAATACCAACGACAGACGTTCCTAAACAGGATATACGTTTTCTGGAATTTCTAACCAAATCCTATAATATGGCCCTAGAATAACGTTTAACGCCAGGAATATCCAAGGGAAAAAATTCTGTGCTCTGAGGAAGCGTGAAAGAAAACAAATAGTAGGTATCAAAGAACGTCAACAGATAGAGTTGTAGGCGCTGGTGACCACACAAAACTCAAATAATGTGATTCAAATAACGAAACTAACACTGATATAGAAACTAAATAAGAGAAGAGGGTAATCGGTAGAATTGTATTGTAAAACGCTGCAAATTATTACACAAAGGTTCTTTCTGCAGGAAAAGGCAGACACTTTTTGCAGACAAAGTTCTGCAAAGTATACAGCTTTGACATTGTCACTACCTACCAAAGAAATTTTTGCTTCACAATCAAGTTCATTTTTGAGAAATAAAGAGTTGTGGTTGCTTCGATAGGAAATTTGATTACCGGTTTACTAAGAGCCGTAAAACTGAGTACAACGACCAAAGATCGCATTTTGGTCTGCTGAAATTTCAACTGAGCTTAGGCCTCTTTTGCGATTCACACTCGTCTCTGATTTATCGTTAGACCAAACCTCAAATTCTCACAGGGAGCAAACGGTTGACCCGACAGAGCTCTGGGTGGTCTCATTCGATTCTAAAAATTCAATACTATTTTAAATTGAAGAAACAACAATACCTTAATATCGAAATTTATTGAGCTAGGGCGTTTTGAAAATTTTAGCCCTCATTTTTCAACCCTTAGAAGTGACTGACATCAACCAAAAGCTTCGGGGCACAACTAGACCCCAAATGGATCCAATATACCAAATTTCAGCAAAATCGGTCATTGGGAACTAAGGAAAGTGCCGCGTATGGCGGACGGACGGCCAAATTGTTATTATTATTTTTTTTTCTTGGTCGATTCCAAAGTTTCCTTATTGAAAATAATAAACCAAAAGAGTGTGTAAAATTGCTTAGTAAAGCAATTTTAGCTGCTAATATCTTAAAAGCTTAACATTTTAGTAAGCTAATAATTTCATTTACGCTTCCACTACTGTAGTAAGTGGCACAGATTCCCCTATGAAGTGACTCTTCCTAATACTCATCCCATGAATGGAATCAGATTGGTTAGGCAGCCAGATACGTCGCAACTTGGCTGCCCCCAAACAGTTTCCTTAAATTCTTTGAACTTTTTGGATGCTTTTTCGATGTGTACACTATGGTTTTCTTACATATCTGTGATCCCTCCTTCGAAAAAAAAATTTTAATGTGAGGCAAAATCCACATTTTCAGTGGCGAATTCTGAGTCAACTAACCTAGTTAATATTGTGCTCTGTTGTCAGGCGGAGTTTAAGAAATGTTTGAAATGATTAGTTGGAGGAATCGGTGTATTACAAGGTTTCCTGAAGCCGAATAGACAATCGAGTGCAAAAAGCATTGTCTGGTGGAAACCCAATGCATCACAGAAGAACGAATCCTGTTTATCACAAAGACCTTCGACATCAGCGCGCTCTATCTACAATCCGATAGCGCTACAACTGTAGCTGCCTTTGTTGAAGTAAGGATGTCAGATTCTTCAAAATGAATCGATTTAAATCAAATCGACCTTTTAGAAAAAAAAATCTTGAAAAATCGCATCGTTTTTATTCAGGAATTGATTCCTAGCAAAAGTCATAGCTAAGTAATTACGAAAAGCTGCAGCCAACTTATAATACCTACGCATAAAAATGTTTTCTTAAATTCTATTAAGTTTCAAATACCCAACTACTTGTACCTTTTTTGCAGAACAATTCCTGTCAATTTGGGGGGGGGGTGGATTACAACATTTTAATTTTGACATTTTATGTCTTTACTATGGCACATAAATGAAAAATCGTCACGCGGGGATCGTTATGAGGGGAGCGTTACGCGGAAATTTCTGATGATTTTCACGTACAACCAATCGTTCCTAGGGAAAACTAACTTCCTCATTTTCCACCCCACAAAAATCGTTCACCACTCATTGGAAAGCTCTCAATTTATTATTAAACATAAGACATGAAATGTCTCTCGTGGTTGCGTACTTGTACGAAAGCTGTATCCACCGTTTGTGTTTTTTCAATTCTTTAGACTGATGCACTAACTTTCTTACATTCTCAAGTTAATCACTATTCGTGATTTCCAGGTACCTAAATAAAGTACTTACCTGCAATACATTTTGGTTTTTCAGTTGAATTTATCGGGGAATAAAGCAACCTAAAAAGTAAACTTAGTAACGTTTCGAAAATTTTTCGTTTTTCAACGCCCATAATGTCCAAATAATACGAGATAATTTCATACACTTCATTGTTTATTTTGATATTCCATAGGAACCGTTTTCATTTCATATTGATTTTTTCTTTACAATTTATGTCGCAAAAAAGCTGTATACCTACTTCGTAAATCACAACCAACAAATTTTTCTTCGTGAACCTTATCAATTATTATAAATGAGGATAAGTGAATGACGTCATGAATCATAAGTTCCATCAGGATAGGTTGAGGTGGAAGTGGTTTCCCATTTTTTGGAGAAGCAATGATCTTCATGAATTTTCATTCGCCATTGTGGTTTTGAGGGTAATTGGTTGTAGCGATTGTTATTGATGATAATTCATTTCCCTCAACCAGCTAATGATTCGATTCTCCGATCGATTCTCAGCACGAATTTTTGAATCGATTCTCCGATTCTTCAAGGGGAAATGAAATAACTCAAAAATATAGAATTTTTTCTAAAAGAATCCCCATTGTGGTTGTGAGGGTTATTGGTTGTAGTGATTGTTACTGATGATCCAGCTAATGAATCGATTCTCAGATCGAATTTTTGAATCGATTCTCCGATTTTTCAGGAGGGGAAAATAGTTCATAAATAACGAGTTTTTTTTTCTCAAAAGAATCCCTATTGTGGTTGTGAGGGTTATTGGTTGTAGTGATTGTTACTGATGATCCAGCTAATGAATCGATTCTCAGATCGAATTTTTGAATCGATTCTCCGATTTTTCAGGAGGGGAAAATAATTCATAAATAACGAGTTTTTTTTTTCTCAAAAGAATCCCTATTGTGGTTGTGAGGGTTATTGGTTGTAGTGATTGTTACTGATGATCCAGCTAATGAATCGATTCTCGGCTCGAATTTTTGAATCGATTCTCCGATTTTTCAGGAGGGGAAAATAGTTAATAAATAACGAGTTTTTTTTTTTTTTTTTTTCAAAAGAATCCCCATTGTTGTTGTGAGGGTTATTGGTTGTTGTGATTGTTATTAATGATAATTCATTTCCCTCTACCAGCTAATGATTCGATTCTCCGATCGATTCTCAGCTCGAATTTTTGAATCGATTCTCCGATTCTTCAAGGGGAAATAAAATAACTCAATGTTTTTCTAAAAGAATCCCCTTGTGGTTGTGAGGGTTATTGGTTGTAGTGATTGTTACTGATGACCCAGCTAATGAATCGATTCTCAGATCGAATTTTTTAATCGATTCTCCGATTTTTCAGGAGGGGAAAATAGTTCATAAATAACGAGTTTTTTTTTTTTTTTTTTTTTTTTCAAAAGAATCCCCATTGTTGTTGGTTATTGGTTGTTGTGATTGTTATTGATGATGATTTATTTCCCTCAACCAGCTAATGATACTATTCTCCGATCGATTCTCAGCTCGCATTTTTGAATCGATTCTCCTATTCTTCAGGGAGAAAAAATACTCGTACTTCAAAAATAGCGATAGTTTGTTCTCTAAAGAATCGATACTTTTGCCTCCCCTATGTTGAGGTTTGGGCATTTATTTCGGAGCCTGTTGCCCTTCAAGAGTATTTTCATACGTTGAGAGTAATGAAAGTCAATGTGAGTTTTTTTTTTTTTATTGTTCGAAGCACTTACAAGTACGGCATCACAGATTAGGTACAGCAACACTGGTAAAAGAAGCTTCTACAATAGTTACTCAGTGCTTCAATCAGACTCGTCTGCTTCTAATTTTATCTCAATCTCTCTTTGTTCCTCCTCACGAAGGAAACATCAAAATAGTAACAAAAATCGGACAATTACTTCGTATTGTTTTGCCCGTTACAAGGATTTCAAGATAGACTCACACACAGACAGACGGACACGAAATCAAAATGGTTCAGGACAGCCCAAAACGAAAAACGCGAGTGGAAATTTTGATTTTGGATATCATTTTATTTCATCTTGAAAATTGAAAACAATGCTTCCGCTATCTTGGTAGACTCGGCAGCAACATCAATACCTACTATGCTATGTAGAAAACGAAGGACAAAATTGAACGTATCCGTAAATTTGCATCATGACATTGCGTGGCCCATCGAACAAAAAACAGTGCGAGATATCGCAGTTCAAAATATCCGGCGTCAAAATAATTTTTTCTTTCACTGCGTACACTACGGCGAGAAAACAATTTTTTTCGTATCCCTTGTAAAAAGTGGAGAAATTATCATTAATGACCTCTATTTGTTCATACAGAGCGAAAGGCGCAATTTATTGTGAAATTACGTTAACTAATTGAACGATTGTCATCCTAAAAAGAATAAAATCGTATTTCAACGAGGAAGAAAAAAAATTTCACCTCAACGTCTGATGAAACCACGAGGAATCTGCTGTGGCGCAGATATCACGTTATATTGCTGAATCGATATTATTTTATCCGCGATCGTATAGTAAACGTTTTGTTTCTTTTATGATGTTGTTTTCGTTTATTTTTATCAACCGATGAGAAACCGTATCGGCGGATTAGGTGGAAACGTCGAGGAAATGATACGAGTAACAATCGGCGTGAGATAAGGGATTTTTTTTATATCGAGGGTTTGAGCGTTTTAAAAATAATAACAACGAAAAACTGGGTCGCGGGTAAGTTGAACGGACTTTTCGAGTGGAGGAGTCCTTGACCACTGATTATCGTTTATCAGTGTTGATGTTCGTCATGTTTCATAGTAAGAAATGCATGAATATTGCATCTTACGTCAGTATCATTATGCAATATTCAATCATTTCTAAACAAACCGTTGTTACACAGTTTAACTGGTTATTATTTTCAATAACGAACTTTTGGAATAGTGCAAGACAATACATTGTTAACCCTTCTTAAAATTCAATGTACCCAAAAGTCGAATAAAAATATTGAATTTTTTGAATCGAATGAAACCACTCAGAGCTCTGTAGGACCAACCTTTCACTCCACTTCATAAGGACTCAAAGTTGGGACGAATGATGAAGCAGAAATTCGAGTGTGAATCGCTTTTTTTAAAAATTTAGGCCTTAGAAAACTTGAGGTCATGGGCGCCATTAATCGGTCGCCGTTCGTTTTTAGTATTTAAGGAAATTGAAGGCGCAAAAACGTAAACAGTTGTACCTAAATTTGAAATTTCAAAGGATTTTAGAAATTCGTTAGTGCACGGCCCTAGGGAATTGAAAAACTGAAATATTGACGCCGGAATCATCAAAATCGAACAATGTTGATTTCGGAAAATAAGTCTCCTGTTATTTTTAGGAGACAATCAAATGATTTCAAAAATAACAGGGAAAGCGGACCTCTTCAACGTGAAGCGGGAACGCTCGCTGATTGGCTGTTCGGATCGCCGTCTCCTCCCGGTGTTGCCCGATGGTACGACGAAATCGTTTTATCTAAGAGGAAATGGGAAAAATAATGAATAAACGGGGTTTTCCATGTTTTCCCGTATTTTCCTGGCAATTATCGTTCGATTTTGATGATTCCAGCGGCAATCAATCAGTTCTTCAATTCCCAAGGCACATGCACTAATAAATTTCTAAAATCCTTTAAAATTTCAAATTTACGTACAACTTTTTAAGTTTTGCGCCTTCGATTTCGTGAAATACTAACCCGGACGGAGCAGATGACGGCATTCCCAATGCTGTGCAATTTGGTGCAGATCGTCTTTTCATTGGGTGGCCATGGGTTCTTGTATGGACGGGAATGCAGTGACATTCCTCGCTTCCCATAGCTTTGAGTGTTGCATGTATTGCCAGACGTTTTGCCAGCTTCTGCATACAATTTTTCTAGCGTAGACTGGAAGTCGGCTCAGAAGTGAATTGACGGGCTCCCTGAAGGTAGATCTCGCGTTTTTGTCCACAACTTCGTTGCCATTGACCCCTTTGGGTTGTCCAGGCACCCAGAAGAGTGTCACTTCAGCCCCAAGAATCTTTAGTCTACCGACACTTGAGACTTCCGCTTTTATTTCTTTCGTCGATTAGATTTTTATGTCATTTAGTAGTGCTTCCTTAGCAATCAAGAACCAATTTATTGTAGTTATGAATGAGAGAACCCACATCTCTTGGATAACGATATTTCGCTGTTCTACTCTTTTTGTTCAAATAAAGTTGACAGTGAGCCTTGTGTGATGATAAGGTGAATAGGAACTGGAAATGGAAAAGCCTACTCTTCACAGCCGGGTGATCCATACAGGAAAATTATAAGCCGTTGTGTAATAGTTTGCATAGTTTTTATTCTATGTGAGGAGACAACACTCTCACCCCGTTAGGATTTCATGACACACACACATACAGACACGAAACCAAATGTTCAAAAGGTCTAAAACGTATAACGCGAGTGGAAATTTTGATTTTGGGGAGCATTTATCCTTAATACCTTGAGGTATCTTTTTGGAAGTCCGATTTTTACCACCAACATATTATTCACTTCTAAGCCAGAACTGATAGCCATTGGCTGTCTTGATACTCCAACTAGGTATCGATTGTGTAAGAAAATGTAGTGTTGGCAGACTGTAATTGGGCCTTCGAGGTACCTTCTACCCTCATTTCTAGGCTATTAGTTGGGTTTTCTCGTCAGAGATGGCGCCACTGTCTAAGGCAGCACAGATGAACCTTCTCGGTCTTATTCCTTGGTTCGGTACTTTACGAGAAATAACAGATACTTACATCCCACCCAGGATTTTTCCATGTTTCCAAAATTATAACAAAATCAGGGTTGTAGAGGAACTCTGCTTAAGTAGATAGCGCCAGTGTGGCCCTTGGAAAGATTGAGGTGCCATCTGCTCAAATATTCTAAAGAGTTGTCAAAAAGAGTTGTCTCTGCGCATGCGCATACGTAAAATCCTTGTAACAGCCATAAGATTTTCATTTTTCATCCGATTTTGATGAAATTTTCTAGGATTGTCCAGATTGGCGTGTAGATGGTCCCCTATGAGAGCTACTATGCATCGGATCATCTATATAATCGGGTTATGGATACGAGGAAGCTATGTGCCACACCCACTTGGCAGACGTTTTTACCTCCACTGATAATGTAATATTTTCATGGTAGGTATTGTGAGTCGAATCTGAAGCCAAATATTACCTACAACTACCCTGTCGCGTATGTCTATAAGTAGCTGCGGGTGTAGCCCTAGGGGTCCCGCAGCCCTTCCCAAGTTCTTTGTAGGCCCTTCGTGCCCTTCAACCGATTGTTATTCGACCCTTGAAGGGCAAGTCCTACGTGATCCTCTGAGCGGGCTCTTCCTCGATACGACGCACTTTTCGGGGAGGTCTCTTCGCTCTAACCGATTAGAAGGAGGCAACGCTAAACCCGATTTGTGTCGACCTTCCAGGAAAGATTTGGTACAAAAATAGTGCCATCGTAGCAAATGTGCATCGAAAGGTGAAGTTATAAATTTGAGTTGTAAATCTCAAAGAAATCCAATAGAGCCTAACTCTTATAACCCTAAATTTAATAAAACATTACCTTTAGGCGTATTTAGTATTAGCATTCAGTAGTAAGTATAGTTTTGAAAACATATTAATTCATATATATATTTTTTTAAATAAGAATGCATTTATTTTTGAATAAACATACAATTTGATCCATTAACACATAAATAAATTAACTGTTATTGTAAATGTTGCATGTTAAATTTATCTGTAAAAACTAATCTGTATGTAAACTGGTAAAATTGCTAAATGCTACACCCTCTGAAAGACAGAAGTCTTGTGTCGAGGGAGGAGCGTCCAGAGCTACATCACTCCTTGGCAAGAACAATCTCCCGGTATTATCAAATTTCAATACAAATTACAATACAATACATTACAATACAAAATTACAGATTACAATACAAAAAAAATTAATCGTCTCTATTTTTAACTTCTGATTTTTTTGTATTACATTATTATTACATTTATTACATTATTATTTTAATGTATTTTTTACTTTAATATTTCTTTTCATTTCACAAACATTTTTATAATCTTACTTTTAAATTGTTCTAAACTGAGCTGGGCCACCTTATTATCAAAAATAAGGTTGTTGAATGTTTTAATACCAGAGTAGTCATAGCATTTTAATCCTATCGCGGTTTGTCTTCTTGGTAGTTTTATTTGTATTGCATTTTTAGATCCAGTATTATTTATCATTCTGCTGAATTTTCCTCGCTGCAAATATTTGAAAACAATTGAAAGGGTTGTTTTATCCAGAAGTTCTTTAAAAGTTAATATTTTTGTATCATGAAAGAGTTGGTCAGTAGGAAATCTATAGGTATGGATATCTAAATAATATTTTTATCAAAAGTTTTTGAGAAGTTATTATTTTTTCATGTATTTTTATTCATGTATGCATTGCCCCAGGCCACAATTCCGTAGTTTAACTGGGACTGTACTAATGCATTGTATATCATAATTTTATTTTTTTTGTCCAGAACTTTTCTAATTTCTATAAACATGGGTATTATCTTTCTAAGCTTCTTGTTTACAGCTTCTGTTTGTGGTTCCCAGGAAATAGTTTGGTCCATAAGGACACCCAGATATTTTATGTTGCTTGTTTGTTTGATTATTGGACATGCACACAGATTTGAATTACATTTTTCGCTTATATGACATTTTATTTCTGAGATATTGGGTATGTCTATTGTTTTAAGAGAGAAGGCAATAAATTAATTTTTTTCATAGTTTAGTTTAAGATTTTTACTGGAGTATTTTACATGTAAGTTATGGACACATTTAAGTTGAGTTATATTGCCTATATTGCACCACCCCTCACTTTTATATTCAATTTGGTGGTTTGCTACTCGCTGCACCATCCTACGCTGTTACATAGATTGCAGCAATGTGGCATAAGGGGGCTACCGTACGATCTCATGAAATCGTACTTGACAGATCGTTCACAGATAACTCGAATCGGTAATACCTATAGTTCTACTGTTAGAATAAATTGTGGTATCCCTCAGGGAACTGTTCTCGGGCCATTACTTTTCGTTCTATATATTAATGAACTGATGAATTTGAACTTGGAGGGTAAAGTATTTGGGTTCGCTGACACAGCAATCATCTGTTATTCTAAAAATTATAATGATTTAATAAGGTTGGGATGCCAGGTTTTGAATATAATTCGAACTTGGATGGATTATAATTACTTGTGCCTCAATATAGATAAAACTTCAGTTGTTAGATTCACAGGGAACTCATGAAAAGAATTTTCATTGGATGAAGTAATTAAACTTCATTCTTACAGCTGCCATGGGAATGATCTGTGTTAGGGGTGTGTCGGTCCAGGTATGTCCCTGGAACGGTTCCAACGGTTACTGTGACAAAGATGTAACCGTTCCAAATTACCGGTACAGTTCCATTACCGGTACAGGCGATCAAATCCCACTCACATGGCATGGATGAAGCAGGCAGTCAAATCCCTATCGTCCTTCTTCCATGCTTATGATCTCAACTTGCAATAGGTACAATAGCATCATTTCCCTTGACAATTCGCTAAAAGGAAGGAATTTGAACAAGTGTTACAAAAGAGGCAATTTATTATAAATAATAGTTACCAAACAATTCAAGGAAAGAATAATGACGTTGAAGTTTAAGAACTTAACATGACAATAATAAATTAATAAAACTGGAGACAACTTCCATGCTAACCTGTCCAGAAGATAACTTCCCGTTCAAGAGCCATTCCATGAACCATTCTCAGTCCATGGAAGTAGTAAGGGCGCTTCCAGGTACAACATGGAACAGAACTGAGAACAAGATCCATGCTTACCGGTCCAGAGCCATTGAACCATTCTCTATGATATCTTATCGGTCCGGTTCCATCCTTACCGGTCCAGTTCCATCCTCACCAATCAGAATGATCAGATTGATGAGATGATTGATCAGATCATTCTGATTGGTGAGGATGGAACTGGACCGATGGAAAAGATTCTCTTCCCGGTCCAGAGCCATTTCAAGATATCCTATCAGTCCGTGGAACTGGAACGGTAAGGGTCGAGTTTTTGTCACTGCGTGGAACCGTTCCAACCTGATACTCGGTTCCACAGTCCCGGTACAGCTGTACCGACACACCTCTAATCTGTGTGGGTGCCCAACCATTCCATTTTCTCAATGTTCCAAGTATCTTGGTGTATTTTTTGATTCCAAGTTGACTTTTGACCTGCATATTACTTCATTAGCCAAAAAGCTGCGTAAACTTTTTTATGTTTTTAAATCTTAGGGTGGTTTCCTGAACTCTTATTATTTAAAAATGGTATATTATGGCCTTGTTTCTTCCTAATTAGGACGTCCCACAGTAAGACTTGGGCGTCCTTATGCGATCGATCTGGGGTAAAGTTGGACAACACTCAACAGAAAAAAAAAAATAACCACACAGTAATCCGTTTTAGAGCATTCTGAATCCAAATCCGCGAAAAAAACCATAGGTGTATGTCTGTGTGTGTGTGTGTGTGTGTATGTGTGTGTGTGTGTGTGTGTGTGTGTAACAAAATCTTGTGTACTCTGCACAGGCCTTAGTTCTCAACCGATTTTCCTGGTTCTTTTTTTGTTCGTCGCGGAAAACTATCTAGTTGTGCACTACGTCGCCGGAATTTCGAATTTTGCCTTTTAAGGGGAGGAAAGGGGGGGTTAATGCTCGAAAAACGTGCGTTTTTGGGCATAATCTTGTGTACTCTGCCCAGGCCTTAGTTCTCAAACGATTTTCGTGGTTCTTTTTTCGTTTGACGCGGATAACTATCTAGTTGTGCACTACGGCGCCGGAATTTTGGATTTTGCTTTTTAAGAGGGGGAAAGGGGGGGTTAATGCTTAAAAAACGTGCGTTTGCGTGCGTAATCTTGTAAACTCTGCCCAGGCCTCAATTTCCAACCGATTTGCGTGTTTCTTTTTTTGTTTGACTCAAATAACTTCCGAGTTGTACATGATTTTACCAGAGTACCAAAATTCGCAAGGGGAGGGGGTGAGTGGGGGGATAATATTCACAAAATATCCGATTTTGGTTTATTATTTTCAATAATGAACCTTTGGAATCGACCAAGAAAAAAAATTTTTAACACCCCCTCAAAATTTGATGGTTTACGTTTCAAGGTACGTAGAATCCAAAAATCGAATAAAAATTTGGCCGTCCGTCCGCCGTCCGCCGTACGCCGTACGCCGTACGCGGCACTTTTGCCACTTAGCATTGACCGATTTTGATGAAATTTGGTATGTAGGCTCCATTTGGGGTCTAGTTGTGCCCCGAAGCTTTTGGTTGATGTAGGTCACTCCTAAGGGTTCCAAAATCAATTTTGAAATTTTGAAAACGCCCTAACTCAAAAATTTCGATATAAAGGTATTGTTTTTCCTCCAAATTAAGATTCTATAGAATTTTTAGAATTTTTTGAGACCACGCGGAGCTCTGTAGGACAAACCGTTCGCTCCCTACGAAAATTTAAGGGTTTATATTGAAATATATATATATAAATCAAAACACGAGTGTGAATCGCAAAAGAGACCTAATCTCCGTTCAAATTAGAGCTGACCGAAATGCGATCAATGGTTGGTGATTTTGATTTATTTTTTTATTTTTTTATTATTTTTTTTTTATTTATTTTTTTTTTTTTTCATTCTTCTCTTCATATTGGATGGTTGGTGATTTTGTAGACGAGTGATCTATATAAAAATAATAAACCGTTGTGTAATAATTTGCAGCGTTTTCAATATTTCGGTTCCTTTACTGCTTACTAATAATTAGTAAGCAGTAAAGGAACCGAAATATTGAAAGATCGGATATTTTGTGAATATTATTCCCCCCACTCACCCCCTCCCCCCTCCCACTCACCCCCCCACTCACCCCACTCACCCCGGTACAATTATTGTACCCAATTTTTCAATATTTCGGTTCCTTTACTGCTTACTAATTGTACCCAAGCTTTGAAATTGAGGAAAAATTCTCATTATACCTCCGGATTTTCATGAACTATTCTCTGTACCACCATGGAACTAATAGTGGTGCCACCATGGTGCCAGGATATGGTGCCATGATGCCATAAACCGCTTATTTCGTGTTTTTTTTTTTGTTGTGTTTCACCTTGAATACGGATGTGAACTTCGACGGATTGCCTACCAAAACTAACAGATGAAAGTTCAATGTTACGACGTATTTCCGCTTTGGTGCCAGACTGGCACCATTGTTGGCGTTGGGGGGGGGGGGGGTGAACTCGAATTCGCATGTTGGGTATCGTAGATCATGGATTTTAGAATGCTCTTCAGATTCGAGGCTCCCATGCCGCTAGAAATGTTAAGGTGGATAATGGTGGGGGGGGGGGGTCAGTATTTGTTGCCTAAAGTAATAAATAAATTACATCGAGTGAAACAGTTTTATCACTTAACATCTGGTTAAACTGATCTAATGCTTATCCAATGGGACGTCCCCTGGAATGCATGCATTACTAAACAATATGTTTGAAGTATGGAATTATTGTTTGGGGGGCTGCTACAAAAACGCGGTTAAGGGTCCTTCAGACAGTTGAAAATATTATTATTAAAATTATATTAAGGAAGCCCTCCAGATACCACACAAGTTGGTTGTATAGAGACTTCGACACATTGTGTATTTCTGATTTATTTATTCGAGAGGCCTGTACTTTTGTATATAAAACGGGAGTGGATGTGGAAGTTACCTGTACAGGCACATACGTCACAACAACTACAGAAAGGTCTAATTTAAGACTACCGAAGATACATATTGAACTATATAGAAGAAGCGCTTATGTTGTTGCTCTGAATTTTTGACATTTTCATGTCTTTGCCCTGGCACATAGCACAAAAAACTGTCACGAAATTGCGTAACGAAATTGTGTTACAGTGCCTTTATAATGATTTCCGCTTACAACGACCCCGTTGTTAGGTTTGTTCCTTTTCTACACTTTTTAACCCACAAAAATCGTTCACCACTCGTTGGAAAGCTCTCGATTTAACGAACATTTTCATGTTCTCCATAACATATTGACTATACGAATAGCGGAGCTATGGGCATAACTGTTCTCATATTTTGTTTACAAACTAATGATCGTGAGTGTAGAAGATGATTAATCCGGAATCGTCTATTTTATTGAAATTAGGTACCTACCTCTAATGGGTAAAGACATGAAAATGTCCCAATGCGTTGCAGACTCGAATGCAAGGGTTTTTTATTTTCCATGAAAATAATATTAGTTTTAGTGAATTTAAAAACGTATTGGCCTTAAAAAGGCATGTTACAGACTTATTGATGAACTCACATCATTAGGACTCCTGTTTATATCTTTCATAGTGCCATTGACAGCAGGAATAGTTTAGTAGTTTAGAATTAATGAGAATCCACGGAAAAACACAAGTTCATTGAGAACTTAACTTTCCGTGGGTACATTATAAATTTATTGAAGATGTTAACATTAATTTTCGCAGATGTTTTGTAATTCTTTTTTTGTAATTTTGTAATGTTTTGTATTTCTTTTTTTCTTTTCTTCTCATGATTCTTATGTGAAATTTTGTATTGTGCCAATAAATAAATAAATAAAATAAATAAATAATGCCTCCTCATGGTGATAATTCATTGATTAAATGTTGCATTGCAGGAGGCTACTCCAGGGGAGAAGGCGAGTGGTGACGGGGTTGAGATCTCGCTAGCTCCGGTCGATTCTTCAGGTGAGTTACGGAAATTTTACAGAAACTACGAATTTTCATATAAGTCTATAAGTAGACACATTCTCAGTGCACTCCATCGAGATCTATCCAAAACCTTTCTATTAGCTATGTTAACTAAATATTGAAGTAAACAATACAAAGCATCCCTTTGGTTGTAAGGAAGCTTAAGTAGAATGCCTTGAATGTGGAAGACCTCTCTAATATCACTCTTCTTAATGCATAACGGTTACCTCGCAGGTTCAAGTAAAAGTATCAATGATTGGTGTCGAATTTAGTTGTATAACAAGAGGTCCCATCTACCATCAAGGAAGTTTTGTTCCCTATCATCCCACTTCTCTTCTGAGTGAATTCTCATAAGATCAAATGTAAAGTTCTTTCATAGTTGCGAGGTTGAAGTAAAATTTCCTACCAATTCGAGAATATTTCCTAGCGTTTTAGCAAAGTGAAGCCAAGAACTCTTCGCATTGCATTCCCATAAGGTCCACTTCTGAGATAGGTATTGCTATTTTTCAGAAAGATCGAAAAAGAGGTACTGAAACTGGTTGGAAAACTAGAAAGTTGCCCATCCAATCACCTAAGGGAAGCTTGAATAAAAAAATCGAGGTGAAGATGAATGAGTAGTTACCTGTAATAAATTGATGTAGGATAAGAGGATACTTCCATCGATATTCAATAGAGGATCTTACTTTCAATACACCTTCCCGTCTCTTCACAATGCATTAAGGACCTCGTGTGAGGTAGTTACAGTTATATTTGTAAAAGATCAGAAGAGATTGTACCAAATCGGTACAATTTTGGTGGCAAATGAGTGTTTCCTTGTTTTTAGTCAGCTAAGAGAAACTCTTAATCCACCTCGAATACCAAAAAATTTCAGTTTTTTGTTGTTCATGAAAAATCGAAGTGAAAATAGGTAGGTAGGTCTCGTAAGTATATGATGAATTGTTGAGATAACGCAGAATAAGAGAATACCATCAACATTCGCGAGAGAAGCTCACTTTCCTGTATCTCTTCTCAGTGCATTCTCAAACACAATGTTCAGTTCCCTGTTTTCCGCAATATCCCTTGTCTGTTCAAACGCGAATTACTGTTATCTTTGTGAGAAAATAATACAGCCCTTCCTACTTGGCTGACGTTTCTTCACACGTTTATTTTTTAGGGTTCACTTTTTCTTTGCCCTCAATAAGAAGGATTTAAATTTAAGTACACTTTACTAGGTTAAGCGATTTGCGCCTCTCGATTTGTTTATACTCGTCCTCGTTTACTTCAGGAAACGTCGGTTTGGAGGGCTCTCCCATTTAATATTTCGTTTTGACCCCCCCTTCATCTCGACCCAGTTTAGTAACAAACGCGCGGGTGTGGGTACCGTTCCAAATACTTCTACTGCCAACTCCGTACTGAGGATCAAAAATAATCCGCAGGTCATCCGCCTCGATTCAACGAATAATGTATTAATATTGAAAAAGGTTTCGATGAAGGAAGAATGGGGGCGGGAAAGGGGGAAGGGAAGGTTCGTTTGGCACGCGTAGTACTCGTGGACGTGCATTGAGAAGGGACGAGAAGATGGGGAGAAGCTTCTGTTTGTAATGTAGATTGTAGAGGGTGGCTGACAAGCTTTGTCGACATTTTGATTCGATTCCAGGCCAAGCATGGCATGAAAAAATACATTTTTCGAATCAAAACAATCATTTCCCAACTAAAACATACTACGTTTCCTTTAGTCAAAACATATTTCCATCTTCCTTCCTTTTTCCATCCATTGAGAAGAGATGCAGAGAAGATGAAGAAGAGAAGCTTCTCTTGTGTTACGTAGATGGAAGAGGGTGACGGAAATTATTTGTTTTTGTTGACTTCTTTTCGAATTCATTTCAATCTTTTCCAATCCAATTGGGTAAGTAGGTATTCAACATTCTATCTACATATTTGTCTACATTTCCGTCATGGTAATGATGTGCGTTGTCCTCGTGGACATGCATCGGAAACATTCTCAGTATATACTGAGAAGATTGAGAAAAGAAGCTTCACTGTGTTATGTACGTGATAAAGGACGATGGAAAAGAGTTTTTAACATCTGGATTCGATTCAAGAAATCTAAATTTTCCTGTATTTTGTGGTATTGTTATTATTTGGTCTTACTAGTAGACGCACATTGAGGAGGGATACTTACAGAGAAGGTAGGAAGAAGAGATTCTGTTAGTTTTTAGATGAAAAGTGATTCTATTAGGCTCTCTGGGTTCATGCTAAAAATGGCATGACAAATTATCATTTCCATTGGAAATAAAGTTTTCAAACCAAAATGAACTGTTAAATATTTTCAACTGCAATTTGTAATAACCTGCCAATTGGGAAAAAAGAAACGAAAAATTGAGGATGTACCTACTAATCATTCCATCAGGCTATTTTGTTACATCTTGCTACATTGAAAACAATAGTTACTGAGAAGATTGAGAAAAGAAGCTTCACTGTGTTATGTACGTGATAAAGGATGATGGAATCGATTTCCTATACATTTTGGTTTGAGCAGTCTAATATCAACAAAGAGGAGTTTTGAACATCGATTAGGGATTTAGGTATTCGGTAATCACGTAAACGGCCTGTTCTAGCATTGAGAAGAAATACAGACCTAATGCATAGAAATAAATATATAAGTAGGTACCGTAAAACCGTCAAACTTTACCCCAAGATTTACTCCAAAACATTTCCAAATACAATTTCTCCCACTCGAAATGGGTTAAATTGATTTTTTTTTAAATAAGTGAATTGATCTTCAGGGCTTCCTGAACATTTTGAGTGGTCGAACTCATTGATCAGATAATTGCAACCCCCCTATTTAATTGTTTAAATGTTGGAGTAACGTTATCTACGAGTGCGTCTATCTTTACTCCACTCTGAAAAACTCACAGTTATCGCTACAGAAACGGGCAGTGGTGCAATGATACTAGTCGGGATTGAATTCATTACCCCAGAAATACTTGATAATATCACGTATTTATAATATTATTATAAAATATATTCTGAAAAATTGAACTTTTTAGCTTGGAAAATACAAGTTATACCTGAGAAAAATATAAATTCCAATGATCATTTATTTCAACGAATTTGCTTGAAATGCAATATTTCTGGTTAAGAGATCACAATTTCAGTCTTCCAGTATAGACAGACTTATGTAGGTAATCGAGCAAAACTTTCTACAAGTAAAGAAATATTAAAGGACAATAAACAATAAACGAATGACTTAACAAAATCACAGAAAAAGTCTGTTTCACATTCGATAACTTTCGAATGAATTGCAATGGTAAATTTCAAAGTTAACCCACGAGTAAATAATATTGTAAATCACAACTTATGAGACCAAAGCATGTTCATATCATAATGCAGGTGTTCAGTTGTAAAGTTTCGGTAGGGGCGCGTACCAAGCTTTTTCTCATTTCTTCTCCCCATCTCTTACTTCTGCAACATGAGATACACTAGAAACCTTTCATTCAACACTGCTAAAATATGAAACTCAAATATTTTTCGTGATTAAATAAGAAAAATATGAGTGAGGCTACCTTTACCCCAACCTTTATAGTGGAGTAAAGATACCCGGTTTTTGGAGTAAAGTTACCATCAAATTTTTGGTAAACAAAGGCATAACTAAGAAAACACTTTTTTGAGAATTTGATTAGTGTATTTTGTTCGAAATAAGATATTGAAAGTGATATGATGGGGGCTTGCCTGGTAAATCCACTCCAAACACCTGACATGGAAGAAATTTTGGAGCACGAGAAACAGGACAAAAACAGCTGAACAGGAAACTATGACTGATAACAGCTGATAACATGGATAAAGGCGCCATCGTAAGCCGCATCGATTCTCTGGGATGTGGAGAATAATGAAAACACATTAGCAAACTTTTATCCAAGTTCTACCACGCTTACGACACAATTGAAGATTCTCACTTTTTGGGGTAAAGTTACCCCTGGTGGGGTGAAGTTTGACGGTTTTACGGTATGAGTATGATGAGGGGTGTTGTCGATATTTATACAGATGTATGGAAAGTAGTCTGATCATTCAAAAATAGTTACGTACCTAATAAAAATTCCGAAAAAATTGTGTTTTCAAAAGCAAAGAGGAAGGAGTTGAAGGTTCCGTTCTATGTGGTCTCATTATAGATAGATACTTACAACAAAAAATTGTTTGAGGTGTCCAATTTCATAGAGAAGTTTTGTGGTAAACCACAGAGTAGTTTTAGGGGTAAATTTGTAAAATGTCCTATCAAATTGGACTGTACCTACTTCTTTCAATTTTTGAGTTGAAATTCCATTTATAAGCCACCCACGCGGCTGTTGCTAGTCGGGGTCGTCGCTCCAGTAACAAGCCGACCTTCTCTCGGTGGGGCCGACACCCTGCAACTGTGTCAAAGACGAAAACGTTCAACTAACCGTTCATTAAAAGCTCAAGGAAGGTTTCTGATGGGTTTTCCATCCTGCGGAACCCCACATTTTATGGTAGACGTTTTAGAGAATGACTTTGTAGTAATTTCAAATATTCTTGATAGAATGAAGTGAAATGAAGAATAATCGCGTCTGTACCATCCAAAACTTCGTCGATGATGTTTTGAGTTGAAAATCTCAAATCTACTCGATTGATAACTTGTTCCCGATTGTGTTGAATTGATGCTTTTTAACTCTTCCGCTTCTACCCATCGTGTCAAATGGGTTTGATGTTTATGGGCTTTCGACAAGTATGATAAAGCAAGGGGCACTGGCTTTGGTATTCCCTCTTACCCATCTTATCAACGAATCGATTAACGTGGGGAAATTCCCATCTGTACTAAAGGTTGCGGAGGTGGTTCCATTATTTAAGAAAGGGGAGCGAAATTTACCTTCAAATCATAGGCCCATTTCCAAACTTTATCAAGCTTTATCAAAAGTTTTTGACAAATCCCTGAAATTTGATATAAATGCATTTTTTGAAAGTAACATCCTATTCAGTGTCTCGCAATTTGGTTTTCGCCGGGGTAGATCCACCAATGACGCTATTCAGAAATTGACCAATTTTGTCGCAACCGCATTCGAAGGTGGTGAGTACTCTTCTGCAACATTTGTTGACGTTGCGAAGTGCTTTGATTGCATATCCCATCCGCTTCTTCTGGATAAGCTGCGTAAATATAATTTTTCGGATAGTGCAATTTCTATTATTGAAAGCTACCTCTCTGGTAGAACTCAGGCTGTGCGACTCATCGATGAGTTGTCATGCTTCTTACCTGTTGAGTTTGGTGTACCACAGGGATCCGTTTTGGGACCAATATTGTTCCTTATTTTTATCAATGACTTACCATTGTGTCTCAAAATCCACTCAATTCTTTTTGCTGACGACACATCATTAATTTTAAAAAGCCCATCGCTTTCTTTGCTGTGCGACGCCGAAGTGGCTGCTCTTGATGCGGTTTCCAGCTGGTTCATAATGAACAGGCTTTCGGTTAATGCTGAAAAGACCAATGTGATGCGATTTGGGTTGAGAGATTTGTCTGGTTTTGACAATAATCTGGAAGATGTCAAATTTCTTGGCGTCGTTCTCGACCCAGAGCTCAGCTGGAAGCCTCACTGTGCTCAACTTCGGTCATGTCTCGGCAGCTACATCTTTCTTTTGAGGCGCCTATCCGAGAGGCTGACAAGGTCAGCCGTTCTGGCAGCTTTTCATGCCTGCTTCCAGAGCAGAGCTGTATATGCCATCCTCAGTTGGGGGCATTCTGCAGCTTCCTCCACCATTTTTTCTAGCCAAAGGAAGGCTGTGCGAGTCGTAGCTGGTATGAGTTACCAGGAGGATTGTAGATCAGCTTATAAAGAACTGGAAATTCTAACTATCCCCGCTGTCTACATCCTTGAAAGCCTATATTATGTAAGGAAGAATATTGGGTCTTTTCATACTCCAGATCACGGTTATTCCACTCGTAGCAAAAATAATCTTTGTATCCCGTTCCATCGACTTGCTACTACATGTAATGGTACAACCTGGTGGGGTTTTAAATTTTTCAACGCCCTTCCCATGAATTTGCGCAATGCTCCGATCGGCATTTTTAAGGCATGCATTAGCAAGTACCTCGTCAGTCTGGCTCCTTATAATTTCGAAGAATTTCTTAGTGATCTAGTGCACACTGACGCTGTGTTGATATCCTAGGTGTTTTTTTTTTTATGTTTTATTGTTATACCTACCTAGTCATTTGATACCATTGTTGTAATTTTGTTGTTTTTTTTGTGACCAAATGTTTAATTTTACTTGTAAGAAAGCTGACCATTGCTCATACACTACGTGTTTTTGGCAAATAAAAGATATTGATTGATTGATTGTATCGAGATGAAATCAGTAAGCATTTTATGTTGGGCCAGCCCCTAACTGCCTTCAAAATTTAAACAAAATTGTAGTTCCTGTGAAAATTTGTTGATAAACTTGGTACATTAAGTAAATAGGTACGTATTTGTCTGTTTTTAGACGTAGGTACGCAAAAATAAAATTTTTCAGAAAGCTTTGATTTACAAAATACGAGGGAAAATTTTGTTTTTGGAGGGCCCAAATTTCACGTTATCGTATATCGTTTATTAGACGCGATTCCTTCCACCTTGAAGATGTTCCGAACACACAAGTTATGAAAGAAAGTGAGAAGTAGAATCAATTGCCTCAACCTCAAATTGGCCCTCCAAAGGGCCTGTACCTTAAACATCACAATCTCCAAAAATGCCAACCCACCGGGTGTCGTAACGCGGTTAAGTCACAGCACTAATTTTAAATACTGAACTCCATAATATATCCGTTCACCCTCGTAACGCGGTCACCTCGAATCCATAAGTTTCGACCTTTTCAAAAATTAGCGAGAAACGCAAATTGGATTTGTAGAGTGGGGAAAAAACCCCTAATAGGATTTCCAGGCAGAGACTGGGGCGCATCATAGCCTTAAAAGGCAAGAAGTTGTGTAACGAAGGTTGAAAAAAGTCCATAATGTTTTCGAAGCCTTGAAAATGCTTACTGGATTGAACTTGAAGTCAGTCATAACTATCGGCAAGGTTGTGGCGACAGGGGATGCAATGTTTACCATCTAGTTGCCGTTATACAACGGATCTTCAGGGAGAGTTTTTCCTCGCCTTATATGGTCATGTTTGTATTCCTTCACTGTGCATTACGCAAGTCATGAGAAAAAGTACAACACAAAATACAATATATTGCCAATATGGTGGCGAATAAATGCGGCCAGGAGGAGGAACTACCTCAAATGGTACCTACTTGGAATCATCATAGCTATAGAATTGAATAAATGAATATGCCACCTCAAAAACGTCGCAAGAGCCTTAGTCTGAATTGGCAATGGAAGCAGTAGACACACATAAACTGATTTTTTCGACCAGTTCGTTCTCCTACGTCATTTGACCAAAAATCCTCATACAGCCAAGATTGATCGAAGCAGGTCCTTAATAACCTACCTCACCTTTAGTACCTTTAGATTCTTTTCAGTTAGGACCAGTTTTACGCACTTACAGGAAAGAGGTCATGATCAAGAATCCTAGTGTTTTCCATTCAGTGTCACTCGAATCATCGAGCCAAATCGGAAAAATTTTACAAAATAGTACCTAAATATATTGAACCAAATTTCTCTCTAGAACTAGTCTCATTTTAGTCTTTCGTCAGTTCGATAAGGTGTGGGAGCTCAATAGAAAGGTGAAAGACCGCTCTTTTAATCCTTCTTCTAAAACCCAAACTAGTACAGTAAAAATAGGCTCAATAAGGGGTTAAGATCGGAAATAATTCGTCTAACGTTGAAACTTGGTGGAGATGTTCCTTTTGGCATCATATTGTACTAAAAAAAAGTATCTAGCGATTGGAGGGGTGGAAGGGGGTGGAATTTCGGAAAAACCACGTCAACAAATTTTGACCCTTTTTTCACTTTTTGGCTTACAGCTCCATAACGGTGCATCTGACAGAAAAATTTATCAATACACTAATTAAAGATCATTAAATTATGCTTCCAATGAGCTACTTAAACATTAAAATTGGTTCAGCGGTTTAGCCGCAATCGCTCGTCAAAGATCGGCGATTTTTAGGAACTTGGCTGAAAAGTGGTGTGTGCTCACGTTCAAACGCTTCTAACTCAAAAACTACTGCTCCAAATTAAAATTGTCACTGAATCAAAGTGGTACAACATCAGATTCTGCGATAGATGGGCTCCTATTATTTTTATTTCCCCGTTCCTGAGAAGGGAAACAAGCGAAACCCCCAAAGTAGTCATAGCGTCAAGTTCCGCTGATAGCTGATTTTGGAGGTATAAGAATTTCAAACTTCTTATAATCTATATTCAGCTAGATTTTTTGGAAGATTTTAGCATATTGCAGTCAGAAAACAAAATTATTACATTATTCAATTCGAATATTTCCATTATGAGTGTCAAATTCTTACTAATTTCATTCAGGTAGTACCTAATTATATCATAAGAAGTGAAGTTACGCCGGGAAGCAAGATCAATGCAGTGAAAATTAACACTTCTGAGTTGACTAAATAAATTCGTACAAGGTTTGAACTTCGTATAAATGGTTCTTCGAGATGAAAATTGACCCTTGTACTGCCATTAGTCAGGATTTTTCCCTGACAACAGTGTGACAACACAGGCTGACAATGTTGTGAAGCATATTCAGGCCGCGCCTATGCACGTGTTATTCGGGCTCATCAGCTAGTGTTGACTGCTTGGTGGAAGTTGATCTTGAAAGAAATTGATATTTCCGAAGGAGATCAAGAGAGTTTGAAAAACCTGGTAGAAGATCTAAAGGACAATCCACCAAACTCCAAAAAAATAGAAGATTAGAAGTTTTCAGTGAGGGATACTTTACTATTAGAGGGTCTCCAAAATTTATCACGGGTACTGGCCAGATATGATTACAGAACAAACTACCAACCGAGAATTTAAAACGATGGGTGGAATTGTTCAAAGGGGCTTCACAGATATAGATATTCTTACTGCTCAAATAATATCAAAACATGTGGATTTGAGAAAGAGTAGAATTTCCAAAGATGAAAGAGACTTGGCCAAATTTGTGGAATGTTTAACATTCAACAACCCATTTGCAGTAACCACAACAGGACTTGTGTCTCTTGGCACTTGTATTACGGGGTAGTGAAGGGATCAATTGCCATATTGCCAAAGAAGTGTAGAAAAAAATGTCGGAATTATTTGGTTACAAATTTAGAGCTATAAAGATGAAACGTTCCGATAACGTTCGACCTCTTTCATCAGTCAACTTATGTCTCAAAATTGAAGGCAAAGTGGCCCACATAGACCCTTTGATTCTCTACCAACGACTGCTTCTGCAGCAAGATCCAACAGTTGACCTCTCATCATAATTCAAGTTCGAGATTGCTCCATTCCTGATGGCCCTGTTCACCAGCATAGGCATGAGGAAGAACGTCAAATCTGCTATGTATGATGATTTCAAACTCATAGGAGAAAAATTGAACGATGTACAACCTACGTTATTGGTGGTGGTCATCTGCTTCACGCAGTTAAATGGAATGTGAAAACCAACAGAACTTATTCTGAAGTGTGCAATGGGTACGTCACTTCCATCGATGTTACTGATGGCGAAGAGTGATAAATTGGGTTGTAATATAATAATTTTGCAATATAGATTTTATGTCGTTTAAATAAACAAGTTCACAGCATTTTTTATATTACACTATTTACCTATACTCTGGGGGCGAAGTATTACGTTTCGTACGATTTAACAACTTAAGTCATGTTTGGCGAGTATTTTAACGATTTTATAAAGGTTTCAATCGATTCCGCAAGAAAAAAGTTGAGTATTATGTTTTGTTTTCCGACTGATGGAAGAGTTTGAAATTCGTAGGTACCTATGCCTCCAAAATCAGCTATCAGCGGAAATTGACGCTATGACTACTTTGGGGTTTTCGCTTGTTTCTTCTCTTCTCAGGAACGGGGAAATAAAAATAATAGGAGCCCATCTATCGCAGAATTTGATGTTGTACCACTTTGATTCAGTGACCATTTTAATTTGGAGCAGCAGTTTTTGAGTCAGAAGCGTTTGAACGTGAGCACACACCACTTTTCAGCCAAGTTCCTAAAAATCGCCGATCTTTTACGAGCGATTGCGGCTAAACCGCTGAACCAATTTTGATGTTTAAGTAGCTCATTGGACGCATAATTTAATGATCTTTAATTTGCGTATTAATAATTTTTTCTGTCACATGCACCGTTATTGAGCTGTAAGCCAAAAAGTGAAAAAAGGGCCAAAATTTCGTGGTTTTTCCGAAATTCCACCCCCTCCAAATATGATGCCAAAAGGAACATCTCCACCAAGTTTCAACTTTAGACGATCAAAACTGCTATTTTTACTGTACTAAGTAGCCAACCATTGATCGCATCCAAGGATCTTTCCATCACGTCAAGCACCACCACGCCAGACACCAACACGGCTGTATCATCCGAAAAAAGGAAAATATTAGGCACGGAGGACAAGAAAGCTAAGAAGGATTGCTTCTTCGGAATCTAACCTAAATCGGCAGTCAGATGATGTTTCCACACCTTGACTTCGTGAACTTGTTTCACATCGTTTTCTAGATATACATTTAAAAAATTATCTGGAATTTCCCGGAAAGCTGAAAACCCTGAAAAAGGGCGAAGTTCAACAGACTAATTCCTGTTGTATTGACGCCGTAAAATTCGCTCATTTACTCATTCTGGGCGATCTCGCTAACCGCCACTCCCACATCTAGTGGGTCCTCGCTAGTCCCTGAGGTCCACAGAGTAAAGGTCGATCCACACATTTCAGTTACGTGACGGCACAGTGGCCTTCCGTGTTCAGTGGCATCCGTGATGAATTTTTCACTGTCATCCACACACTACCGTACCTTTCCGTGCCAGTGTTCTTCCGTGATCAGAGGTGTCTGCGCGATTGGCCTTTTCAGTTTGGATGTGGCCTGGTGAATGTGCTCGTCGTACACAATGAATTTTGGTACCGAAGATCTTGCTATGATAGCATTGCTTTTGGACGAGGAGGAAGAGAAGAAAAGAAGACACTGGGTGCATCCCATATGAATGCCTTGCGAAACAGAAGGATGCTACATTAAATTCTTTTACTCGGTTTGCAACCAAGTTTGCGGAAACATTGTTTTTTTCATTCATTTTGGTTTATTATTTTCAATAATGAACCTTTGGAATCGACCAAGGAAAAAAAATTTTCAACACCCCCTCAAAATTTGATGTTTTACGTTTCAAGGTACGTAGAATACGAAAATCGAATAAAAAAATTTCCGTCCGTCCGCCGTACGCGGCACTTTTCTTAGCAACACTGGACCGTTTTGGTTCAAATTTGGTATATGGGCTCCATTTGGGGTCTAGTTGTGCAGCGAAGCTTTTGGTTGATGTAGGTCACTTCTAAGGGGTGAAAATTAAGGGTTGAAATTGTCAAGAGTGCCCTAGTTCGAAAACTATCGAAATAAAGGTATCGTTTTTTCACCAATTTTAAATAGTATTGAATTTTTAAAAATTTTTGAGACGACCCGGAGCTCTGTAGGACAAACCGTTCGGTCCCTACGAGTACTTGAAGGTTTTCCTTCGATAAAACAGAATCATGAGTGTGAATCGCAAAAGAGGTCTAATCTCCATTCCATCTCCATTTCACGTCAGTGAAAAACTGAAAAATATCGGCGGCGACGTATCTTTGGTTTACATCACGGATGCCGGAAGGTCACTGTGAACGCCGGAGCCTCACTGCGTCGGACATGTCTGAACACGCGTCCGTCTTTCCCCCTTTGTTCACTTAAGCTGGCCGTCCACTAGGTCGACAGCGCGGCGCGGCGCGGCGCGACGCGGCGCGGCGCGACGCGGCGCGACGCGAAATTCCTAGGCTCCGTCCACTGGAGCGGATAAAATTTTTCGACCCGCCGTTTCGCCACGCCTGAGAAGGTGCCTTCTCAGGAAAATGTGGGGCATAGATATGTTATGGTGGGGTCCCTCCTCCCGAAGCCGACCTTCCTCTTCGTCGGAAGACATGGTATTTGCAAAGGAACAACACTTCCGAATTGTAAACTAATTTTATTACCTGACGAAACTGTACTATTTCAGAGACAGAACTCGAGTTAGCGATACTCCCCCTCGGACAGCATTTACTACAAATTTGATATCAAAATGATCACATGACACCTCAAAGGTTCACACTCAAGCGAGATACAACGATAACTGTTCGGGCAGAACTGAAGGAGGGCTTAACAGGTGCCCCCTCTCTTCTCTCAATAGTTTCAAAACCTGTCACGAGGGGATTTACGAGCAGCTTGTGGCGACACTACTGTGTTTTCGAGTTTCAAATAATAAAAATTGTTTAAAATAACAATGTCAGTAAATCTGATGATAATGCAAGTGAAATGGAAAACGTTCAATCTGGTTCAATCAGGGTTTCAGTCTTCGTTTTCATCAATCCATCACACGGCGATCCTGACGTTGCTTCCGTCCTCGGGAGCTCAGTTCACCTAGGGGACCAGACACAGCCCATTAGTGAAGAGAATATCAGCCTACTCCCGTCTCCATAAGTGAAGGGTTTCCCCTTCAGGCAAACAATTCAAAATAACAGCTTAGAACTGGCAAGTAAATTAATGCACATGCACAGTGGAGGTTGGAGGCACGAGGAAAATTTCAATGAACAAACAATTCCAAGTAACAAACAAATTGTGCAAGGAGGTACAGGAATTATCCTTTGATCAATATATTCGAGCCAGGTGAATCCAGTCGTTAGGAATCATTAAAAGCAACTCGTTCAAAAGGAACTCATTCAAAAGAACTGCTTGGGAAGGTTGTCTATCTCACTTGGGCTTGACAGTCACACTATCAGAAAAGTAATGACTGTAAGACGTAGACCACGTAAAGGGAAGGACATAGAACAAGGGTCCAACTATGACGCAGCCAACGTAAGGGTGCCAAGCAAGGTAGACTCCAGCCCACATTCCAAAATTAGACTCATACTTGACTGAGAAAATGATTATGATGATCACTGAGAAGACTTGGGGATCCAAAGTCAACATAGGTGGGATAGTCCACATTCAACATGATGATCACTGAGAAGACTTGGGGATCCAAAGTCAACATAGGTGGAATAATCCACATTCAACAAAATAACAAGACTGGGCGAATCCACAGTCACCTTGGAAGAGCAGTGGGTAGTCCACTATGAACAAAAACAGTCAAGAAAGTCAAAATTACTTCGATAAATCCCTGCTATCATCAGGGATAGTGCTAGAGCCATCAAAATTAGGAGCCTTGCGCAACTGTTCGTGAGGGTATTTCAAGTACTTCCTTGATCCTCCAGAAACATACTGCAATAAGTAGCGGTCATTTGGTAAAACTTTAACAATTTAAACGGTACTCGATAAGCGTTATCCAATATGATTAGATTCCTCACCTCCATCTGTGCAAAAACCAAATCGTTTTCCTCAAGCTTTATGCTGTCAAATCGACTTATGCATCAATCGAGTAGCAGTATCTCGAAATTCATGTGTGCTAGTGAATAGAATGCTTCTAAGGTTTTTTCATATCCAAAATGGAAAAGAGACTCTTGTACATTGTTGACAACAGCATAACGTAGTGAATGTTGTACAATGTGAAGATATCTTGGGCGTGTATGTCTCTGTACTTTCCTACACAAAATTCTTCCATGAATTTCATAAGTGTTTTGAATATCAGGATCAATATACGATGTTTTCCATGAGGTCTTAGTTTTTGGTGTTGCTGCTCTATGAGGGTGCTGATTAACAAAGAATTTGCATTTGGATTTTCAATAATTGGTTCCGAAGTTACAGTACTATCATTATTGTCATCAATGGGTTTTCAAACCTTGCAAAAAGGACCACCTTCTTTGGACTCGTGGTATTAGTTCTTGTTTATTCTGTGTTGCACGAAGCGAAGCACAGTCAGTTACTACAATGAATTGGTAGCTTTGTAAATAGTTATGAGAATGAATTGCGGCATAAACCACAACAAGGGTCTTCAGCTCTTAAGAGTGGTAACTGTTGTTCGGGTGAATAAACATTTGAAAGTGAACAAGAAGAAGTTTCCCCCACTCTAATTACTAGTTTTGTTGTCCGTTATCTGCCTAGTCATACTTACCGCTCTCGTACCTTTCGTTATTTGAATAAATAGTTTTTCTACAAGTTCTTGTTCCCATTAATTCAATAAAAACCCTTCAGTAACGTGATTCTGATAGAGTGGTTCTTTTGCTATTGTCAGACGCACATGCTGACAAAGTTTCGTATGGGACAAATCTCTAAAGATTATCTGGACCCAAGAGGATCGCCAGGTCAGTCATACGTCTTTAAACTTCAGCTTACCCAATCCCCAGCTAGGATTGTTAGGAAACTTAGTACCTAGGCAGGACATAAGAGATTTACTGCAAATAATTTTAATTCACAAGTAGGCGCAAAAATAAGTCAGGCCTAACCACTGAAACAGCGGAGGAGACGACACTAACAGCTGTAGTATGCAACAGGTCTTGGCTTTCATCAATGATGTTAATCAGTATTGATCCAAAACCTAAAGGACTTTCATCAATATGCAATTCAATTGGATAAGAAGGGTTGAAAATGGTTAACATTGGCTCTGCAATTAGGAGGCCAATAAAATGTTGTCTAACCTTTTCATGATCTTCCATCCTTTGTTGTCATCAATTGGAACAAAGGGGTTGCTAACTGTGCAAAATTATGCACAAATTGTCTAAAATTTGAAGCTAGACCAAGAAATTGGCGAAGTGTACAAAGAGTTGTGGGAGGTCGCAATTTGTGAGAGCTTCAACTTTAGTTTTATTGGGTCGCAACTCTCCGTTCTCTATCTCATAACCTACATATTTGATTTTAGTTACAACAAATGAGCATTTAGAGAAATTGGATGAGAAACCAGCAGCTGTTAATATTCTCAGAATACAATCTAAGCGTTCTAATGCCTCACTCGGAGTGCTAGCAGAAATCAACATAATTATCGTACATGTTGCATGTGACATAATCATGTGCTAAGACTCCTAAAGCTTTCATGATAGCTCGTTGATAGACACTTGGTCCGTTACGTACCCCAAAAGGTAAAACCAAAAATTCCCACTGTCCATCTGGTGTTACAAAAGACAGTTTTTCAATGGAGTCTTCCTGAACAGGAATTTAATAAAATCCACAGGCAGCATCCAAGATGGTGAAATACTTAGCTCCACTAAATCGAGCAATTTGATCAGTAATCAACGGCAAAGGAAAATGTTCTGGGACTGTGTTCAAATCCAAGGAACGAAAATCAACAGTCATCCGAAAACCTCCAGTCTTTTTCTGAACAAGAAGTACCTATTGGACTAAAAAGGGGATGAGCTAGGACAAATTACTTTTGCATCTTCAAGTTCTTTTATGTGCTCTCGAACTAATTCACATTGTACAGGAACAGGACTGAGTCTATAAGGACGTTGTTGTACTGTTTTAGTTGAATCAATGAGAAGAATTTTAAATGTTCCAGTGGTAATGCGTGTGGTTAGAACTCCTGTGATGAAGAATTTTGAATATTTTTGTAAAACATTAACGAGTTTTGATTTTTGACTAATAGGAATATCTGTGTGTAATTCGTTGAAATTCACATCATTTACTGGTGAAACTTGACGATTTTCTGATAATGAGTCTGTATGTGTGGGTAAATCAAAGAATGGAACGGTTATGGTGTGACAGCCTGGGATCTCACTGAACAACACAACCACATCCTTTGTAAACCGATCCAGAGAACATCGATCTATCAAAAATCAGAAAATTCATAATTAGATTTGCAAGTGTTATCAGTTCCAGAATGCTTATCTCTCTTAATATCATTATCCAATAAAACTTTTGACTCAATTCCAAGAATTGTGTCCCCGATTTAACACGAATTTCATTCATAAAAAGTCCAGTAGTGTCCAGTAAAATATTCTCAGTAGTAGAAGACATGATAGGAGGATGTCCTTCCTCAATTTGCACGTATTTGGGATAATCACCATATAATAATCTGTCACAAGAATTTCTCGCCCCAAAATTATGGGCACTGGAAGACAGCTCTATCTGCCACTATGTGAAACAAAACATGGTATCACGACCATTGGTGGTAATTAAAACTCGTTTTTGGCATTTAGAAATGGTTACTGCAGATCCTATTCCATGCAAATGAACTATATTGTTAAAGGAAGTGCCTTGTAATTTAGAACTAATGGACATACGAAGGAGAGAGCATTCTGATCCTGAGACGAAAAACGCTGAATATGATTACATAAAGGTTTATAAATTTTCTACATAGATCACTCGTGTTTCTGATTCATCTTAAGTCCAACTCTTAAGTTCTCATAGGGAATGAACGGTTTGTCCTACAGAGCTCCGCGTGGTCTCGAAAATTCTAAAAATTCTATACTATCTTAAATTGAAGGAAAAACAATACCTTTATACCAAAATTTTTTTTGAGCTAGGGCGTTTTCAAAATTTTAACTCTTAGAAGTGACCGACATCAACCAAAATCTCAGGGGCACAACTAGACCCCAAATTGAGTCCATATACTAAATTTCATCAAAATCAGTCAATGGGAACTAAAAAAAGTGCCGCGGACGGCCAAATTTTTATTCAATTTTTGGATTCTACATACCTTGAAATGTAAACCAACAAATTTTGAGGAGGGGGTTAGAAATTGTTTTAATCTTGGTCGATTCCAGAGGTTCATTATTGAAAATGATAAACCAAAAATAGTGGAATACATCACCTCGGTAAGTAAAAGTGCCTTCTGGATTAGCAACGCATAGGCCAACGTGCTTCTCTGCTGGCTTGGACATCAGACTTCTGTATTCTCCCGGGCCTGGTCTTGATGACTGCTTCTTCTTGGGACAGTTCGGTGCGATGTATCCTCCTTGGTTGCAGGCAAAGCAAGTAATAATTGTACTGGTGATGGGTTGCTTTGATAGGTGACTTGCTGAGGTAGTCTCAGACACTGATGTGTGACGCTCAAAAACTTTGTGTTCAGTTCGTTGACAATGCCCACAGCGAAGATTGAAGTTTTGAGGAGATGAGAAAAAAAGAGGTTTAATCATTTGGGCAGCGTTTTGAAGAGGTAATTCTTGATTCAAAGAGATTTTGTCAGCCATTTCTTTCATAACTCTCGCTTGTTCAAATAATAAATTGTGTAATTCATTCCTGAAATAATACTTGTCATGAGCGTATGGTGAGGGGGGTGGAGGAACAGGAGGTCTCCGACGATCTCCACTCGTGTCTCGTTAGCACTCGTAAAAATTCGGCAACATCGCGTTCGGAAGTGCGTAGGTACGTGACCTTGGAAGGGTGTACCCCCCCTCGCCTCGTCCATCCTCTCTGGTCCGGTGGAGGGTTTTCCCCTCGAGGTATTTTCGGCTCGTCCTGAAAATGGCGGACGTAGACTTGAATGACCGACGTTTTTCACAAACATCCCGGGCGTTTCCGACGTTTTCACGAAATAATTGTTCACAGAGTCACTATTGAATTCACGATTTTCACTAAATCTGGCACGTAAGTTGTTTATCCCATCTTCTGATGTTATGGTGGGGTCCCTCCTCCCGAAGCCGACCTTCCTCTTCGTCGGAAGACATGGTATTTGCAAAGGAACAACACTTCCGAATTGTAAACTAATTTTATTACCTGACGAAACTGTACTATTTCAGAGACAGAACTCGAGTTAGCGATACTCCCCCTCGGACAGCATTTACTACAAATTTGATATCAAAATGATCACATGACACCTCAAAGGTTCACACTCAAGCGAGATACAACGATAACTGTTCGGGCAGAACTGAAGGAGGGCTTAACAGGTGCCCCCTCTCTTCTCTCAATAGTTTCAAAACCTGTCACGAGGGGATTTACGAGCAGCTTGTGGCGACACTACTGTGTTTTCGAGTTTCAAATAATAAAAATTGTTTAAAATAACAATGTCAGTAAATCTGATGATAATGCAAGTGAAATGGAAAACGTTCAATCTGGTTCAATCAGGGTTTCAGTCTTCGTTTTCATCAATCCATCACAGATATTATGTCTTCATCGGACGACGAAGAAGAAATGTTCATTTTAGTTGCAGCTTTGGAAGCAGAAGAAGAGGACCAAATCGGTGAGAAAAGGAGAAGAGTTTAGGTCCATCCAATAAAGAGGATGGACCTGGGGGAGCACAATCACCTGTTCCAAGATTTGCTAAGAGACGAGCAAAAGTTTATAAATTATTTTAGAATGTCGAGGGGGAAATTTTTCGAGCTTCACACATGATTAAGCCTCGTATACGAAAGCCGAACACTGACGAAAATGACCGAGGTCGACAATTTTTCGCTTCGCCCTCCGTCCACTAGGTCGACAGCGCGGCGCGGCGCGGCGCGACGCGGCGCGACGCCGCGCTCCAGAAGTCTGGAGAGCGACAGATTGCGAAAAAGTTTCGACCCGCGCCGCGCCGCGCCGCGCTGTCGACCTAGTGGACGGGCTGCCATTCATTTCCCATTAAATTTCTAGAAATTTTTTTTCGCGTCGCGCCGCGGCGCGGCGCGGCGCGACGCGGCGCGACGCGAAAAAAAATTCATGTGGACGGGCAAAAAAAAAAATTCATTCCACTAGCTGTCGACCTAGTGGACGGGCAGCTTTAGACTTTCATCTCCCGATATTTTTTTTTCACTGAAGGTCACTGTACAGTACTGCACGTCACGTCACGTAACTGAAATGTGTGGATCGACCTTAACGGAGACAAGTTAAGCTGAGGTCCCTCTTCATCACATAACGTGTGAACGGTTTTTGGTCTGACCAACAAGCTCCCATCGAATTTTACTTCGTTCTCATTTTCCAAGTCGAGTAAATTAAAAGTCGTTCAAAATAGTTTTTTCTTCCAAATTGTTTCAGGGATTTTTACGATTTATATTTTTGTAAAATTTATGTTTCTGACTAAAGCATTGGAAACACAAACGGTGGATACAGCTTTCGTACAAGTACGCAACCACGAGAGACATTTTATGTCTTATGTTTAATAAATTGAGAGCTTTCCAATGAGTGGTGAACGATTTTTGTGGGGTGGAAAATGAGGAAGTTAGTTTTCCCTAGGAACGATTGGTTGTACGTGAAAATCATCAGAAATTTCCGCGTGACGCTCCCCTCGTGACGCTCCCCGCGTGACGATTTTTCATTTATGTGCCATAGTAAAGACATAAAATGTCAATAACAAAATTGAGTAAATCGAAAGTTTCCTAAATAAATCAGAACTAGAACACGCTGTTATTTAAACAATAGTAGTTGGTGGTGGTTTCCTACCAGATATCCGATGATGGAGAAAAAAGCGAACCGGCAAGAATGTTGTTGTGCGGTTCCCGCATTTTTCGCCTTTCTGTCGTTTTATTTTGCTGTCGAGTCCTCAAGGCCGCATCGCAGTAGGCAGATCTCGCCACTTTTTTTCTTCTCTTCGCTCGATAAAAAGAACTCTCGTCGTACGAAATTCAAACTTGTTTACGAACGTTGAAATTGGCGGAAAAATTTTAGATAACTATTACCTATGAAAATAACTTTTAAAGAAATATCTGAACCAATTTTTAGCCATTTTTGTCTTGTAGGGTTTTTTTAAAGCGAATTTTCAAGAAAAATTGAGCTATTGCAATGTCCTCAAAATTTTTAGAATGGACTTTTTCGAAAAATGTTTTCACTGAAATCCGTTTTGGAACATTCTGAAACGATCTCTGGAGTGTAGAAGAAAAGTATATATACATCTCTCATTTGCTGAATCATATTTTTTAAATTTACTTAGTGTAACATAATGTATAGTTGATATAACTACGATAGGAGCGCTAATAGTTTATCGTTGTGTATGGAAGTACCAACCTAATACATTGTGTACGTTTTATTTTGACAAGTTGAACAACCTGATTAAAGGCAGACTGCCATCTTCCTAATGTTCTTAATCAAGCGACTAATTTAATTCCCTACTCTTATGCATCTTACATGGTGTCAGGTGTGGGGTATCTGTCATTCCCTATTCTTAATATTAAATAATCGTCAAACATCTTACACTTAAAAGTTACCTTTTAAACAAAATTATAGTAAAAAATGGTTGTCGACAAAAAAAAATTATCTAAAAGAAATTGCCAACACCGTTGTTGCTTCAACTGAAAGATTTCTTTGAAAATTCGCTCATTAATTCATGCTGCATGAATGTTTTTCTTTCTTTACTTTATAAGGTAGATATTATTATATGAAATTTCATGCTGATTTCGAGCATATAACATTTATATTTCCTCAAAAATTCTCGAGAACACAAGTTTTTGGACCCTAATTTTGGACTTTGGTCAGCAGAGTAGTCCAAAAATGCTGGCCAACAAACTCTGAGCGAAATTGAGATGAAGACGAAGGATAAGTCCCATTAGTACAGCATGAGTGAATGAGCGAATTTACAAAGAAATACTCCTACCAATTTTCACTCATTTTATGACTTCAACAGTTTTGCGAGTCTACCAAGGTATCGGAAGCAATGTTTTCACTTTAAAAAAAAAGTTCTTCAAAATCTAAATTTCTACTCGCGTTTTACGTTTTAGGCCTTTCTGAACAATTTCGTGAAATCCTTACAACAGGCAAAACTATACGAAGTTAAAGTCCGATTTCGATGTCATTTTCAGAGCTTGTGAGGGTTAGTGTTAAGATGGTCCCTTATGAAAATCATCGACCTCGGACTGATGGTAGACAATGCGCGTGCGCAAAATGTGAATTTCCTTCTAACAGCCACATTTTCCTCATTTTTCATCCGAAAAATCATTTTTTACGAAATTTGCAGAGATTGACGTGTAGGCAGCCCTCTCTGAGGGTAGTAAAAGGTACTTTCAGATTAGCAGTATGCATCGGATTATCCATGAAATCGGGTCATGTATACGAGGAAGCCATTTGGCAGACGTTTCTTTGGTTGGCTTGCTTTCCTGTCTTTGATGGTAAGGAAGTAAATTTGTTCATCTTTACTAGACATCATGTGATGCAAATTTGCTCATTAACTGATACTATAAATGTTTTCCAAGCGGGTATGGCACATAGCTTCTTCTTATCCATAATTCGATCGATTAAGGCCAATCATCCCCGATTTTAATACGATTTTTTTTTCACCAGATGGCAGCACCGGCGATTGTAGCAGAAAGGGCAGTCGTAGTTCAAGTTTCTCTCTCCACCAGTTCAAGCGATTTTAATTTTGAAAACGAGAATGTACTTAGTTTCCAAATGGCGCTCTGCCAAAAATTTCAAAATAAAATTGTAATTTCAATTTTATTCAGAATTTTAAAGTTCAAATTTTGAAAAAAATTTCCAATTTCTGAGCTTATAGCGCCAAACCTCTAACTCACCTGAGTACGAAAATATTTTTTTATTTGAAATTTATTGAATATATGGGTCGTAAAGCGTCGGCTATAATCCCTGTTTTTCGAAAAAAAATTATCCTAAAAACCCTAAATAAATATTTCAAAATTATAAAATTTCAAAAAATGTACAATTTCAGAAAAATAACAAACTTTAAGGGTTGAGCGCCATTCTCATGTGTATTCTGAGTACAATAAAACATTCAGATTGAAAATTGGATGAACAGGCGAGGGGAAAAACCTGAACTACGTTTGAGTTCATTTTGAAGCGCAACGTGGTGGCTGTTTCTGGAACTATTCCCGGAATGATTGGCCTTAATCAGAACTTCAATCCCTAAGTTCTTTCCTTTATCAAATTAATCAAATAAGATGACGTTTATAAATAGTGAACCCTACTGAGGATCAACCCGCAATGTCCCGAAAAATTCCATCAAATTACAAATCCAAAATTTTCAATATTCCAACTTTTTCCATCAAAATTCCATTTAATCAGTTATGCTCATCAAGAATTTTACGTTGGTGCGTACGCGGTACCACGCACTCTAGAACGTAAAACGCAAGAGGAATTTTAGATTTTGGAGGACGTAGTTTTTTTCTTACCATTGAAAAAAAATGTTGTCAAAACATCCTAACACTATACCCCCCCCCTCAAACATAACAACAGATGGTACTCTACGGCTGAAGAAAAAGCATCATTATTCTCTGAATTGATCACTGATCAATTCTCACCAAATCCAAGTCACCTACTAGAATTCCATAACCAAATCGAAGAAGCCGTCGCTGAACCACTAGCTTTGTCTCCATTCAAAGAATTTCCCACCCCCAATCAAGTAAAAAATGCCATCAAAAGGTCACCAACCAAAAAATCTCCAGGCCCCGATCGGATTACCTAGTCTCTCTAGACCTTAGTCTCTCTTGAAGAAACTTCCCAGGAAGATACTTGTATTACTGACGCAAATATACAATGCGATCATTCGGACAACGTATTTCCCCACTCGTTGGAAACACGCTGAAATAATAATGATATCAAAACCGAAAAAATCAGCTAACGACCCAACTGGATACCGCCCTATCAGTTTACTGTCCATTTTCTCAAAAATCTTTGAGAGGCTCTCACTTCCCCGGCTGTTATCTCTTCTGACTCCATCAATACCAGAATTTCAGTTTGGATTTCGCCACCTCCACTCTTGTCAGCAGCAATTACACCGAGTCGTAGAAGAAATATTGGAATCCTTCGAAAATAAGGAGATTTGCCTTGGGTTATGCCTTGATACGAAACAAGCTTTTGACCGAGTCTGGCACCCAGGATTACTCTTCAAGCTGAAGCCGCTACTTTCCGACACCTATTTCAGACTGATCCAAAGCTTCATTACAAATAGGTCTTTTCACATAAAGTGCGATAGTGTCCTTTCGAAGAGCTGTGGTATATCCGCATCGGTTCCCCAAGGAAGCGTGTGGGGACCCATCCTCTACTTGATATACGTGTGTGATATCCCTACATCCCAAGACACCAGTGCAGCAATGTTTGCTGACGATTTTGCAGTACTTTCACGCAATACATCTGGCATAGTAGCATCATCCAACCTCCAGCTTCACCTCAATAACATCCAAGAATGGGCTGATAAGTGGCGTATCGTGATGAACACCGAAAAATCGAGCATGACCACATTCACCCTCAAGAGGAATTACCAAACCAGCAATATTGTTATGAACGGACGGGCCATCCCTGAGACAGATGTGGTACGTTATTTGGGTGTGTTCCTCCAGCAACGGCTCACATACGATTCTCACATAAGCGAATTGGTGAAAAGACTTCGCTCTCGCATCAATCTGCTCAAGCCCCTTCTTAGCCGGACTTCACCAATATCGCTAAATAATAAACGACTGATCTATTTAACTATGTTGCGTCCGATCTGGCAGTATGGTTGTTCCATATGGGGACTGACCAGCAATACGCAAATTAAAAGAGTACAAACGCAACAAAACAGAGCTCTCCGTATAATAAGCAATGCTCCGTGGTTTGTGAGGAATTCGGTTATTCATCGGGACCTGGATGTACCACTAGTAGAGGAAGTGATAAAAGCGACGATGAGCCGAATCCATACATCCATAACTCACCACCAATCCTCAGCTTTTGAACACCTCCTCAACTCATGGGACAGGCAACTTCACCCCCGACGCCTCAAAAGAAAGAGAATGATCGACCTGATGGACGGGAATGATTAAAAATAAAATCTAACTGTGATAAATAGCATAAGTATAGCTTTATAATGAACCTTTACAAAAATCTGAAGAAAAAAAAAAATCTAACTACTTTCTAAATTATTATATAACACTATCATTAATTTATTATTATACTTACTACATTTGTATTGAGAGGGCCTGTTAATGGACAGTCACCCTCCCCCACGTTCCATTGTAGTACACATATATGTACTACAGTTTAAAGTATTATATTTTCAAAACAAAACAGTATTATACATACAAAAAGTTTAAATTAAAAAAAAATAAAAGTAAAAAAAATAAAAAAAACCATTGAAAAGCTGTAGACTTGTAACCAAAAATGAAAGATATTTTTTATTGGGTCATTTTTATTGGGTTCATTATTGGTCGAAATAGTTCATTCGTTGGTAAATAATGGTTTTACTCTTCAACTAGCTTGAGTTGATAAGTCAGTAATAAACAACTTTGTTTTCTATTCAACTTTGGTATGATTTTGATTTAGGTAATGAGAATTTTCGAGTGGTAATCAAGTGAGTATGCCTCAAATACGTCTAAATATGCGTACGTGGGTCCAGAAAATAGGTAAATAATCGTGAAAATGACTCACCCCACTTACTCAAGCTAATTCAGGACAGGTTTATGTACCAACTCGAGGGAATCAGATAATTTTTCAATTAAAATGTAAACAATTCCCGAGAGTCGAACCAAGGCCCCTGCGCCACTCGGAAAAAAATTAGTATAATTCCCGTAGATCGGATAAGATATTCTCAAAGGCAACTCGAACGTTTCCATACGAAAACAAACCACTTTCGAGGTGATCGTGGAAAATTTTCACCTCAATTTATTTTTCCTTTATTTTGAGAAAGATCTTTTAAAATCCGTATCTGTATGACTGATGTATCCAAACAAGGGCGGATGTAACGAATTCAAACCGGTGAGCACTTCGATTTTGAAATTGCATAATACGTAAGAGTGAAGGACAAAAAAGATAAGAGAATTATTTTTACGATATTTGCACAAACGCAATGTGAACAGTGGTAACGATGAGTTGCGTGAGATGGAATAGTCTAGATCGAGAACTATTACAGCTGATTTGTTATCGCGAAATGATGTTGTATCGACTGAAACCATGTTGCTTACAAGTGGGACTAAATACTTATTTAATTTGGAAGTTGGCCTATCATATCTTATTTTTCAACGAACATGCTTGTATAGTGGAAGTAACATATTATGTTAATTTGGAATCAGCGTAAAATTTCCTGTAAACCCTAATTGGACCAAGGTGTCACTAGTGTCACTGCAAACATCTAAGGAATTCCAGAGCTGTCACATTATTTACAAGATTTAATTGCAATTTAAAAATTAATGAACAGAGCTGAATTTTTTGGACCATTTTTGTAAGCTAGTAAAAGTCAAAAAACGGCGTACGGCGGACGGACGGCCAAATTTTTATTCGATTTTTGGATTCTACGTACCTTGAAACGTAAAACATCAAATTTTGAGGGGGTGTTAAAATTTTTTTTTTCTTGGTCGATTCCAAAGGTTCATTATTGAAAATAATAAACCAAAATAAGGTATATTATGAAAAAAAAAGTTGACAATTTTTTTCAATTCTTGAAAATTTTTGCCATAACTTTGAGACTTCTAATAGCCCACAAAAAATTATTTGGGACATCTGTGGAGTTCCTGGGATGTTTTCGGTGACACTAGCGATACCATGGCCCTCTTAGGGTTGACGATCAATATTTTTTGAGATGTTCGAAGGAAGAGATGTTCTTACATTCAGTACGATAATTCAGTCGATTTGAATCCTAGGAACACGACATTACTTATTAAACCACCGACACAATGTATAGGTAATGAATTATGAAAAATTCTACTGTTTAGTACTTTCTCGGCGTCCCAGCAATTTTTTTTTAGTCACAAAGTAATTTAGTATCTACGTCACTCTTTAAAAGAATGTAAACTGCTAAATGAAAAGGGCTTCTGCTTGATGAAAGTAGGTATACGGGCTAATGAATAAGTACTTGCAATACCACCCACCTTCTTTGAGTTTCTGAAGTACCTAAGATGTGAAGTTATAAATCTAAGTGAAGGGTCAGGTTGATTCAAACAATTGTGGCACATAGGACTCATCTTTATTTTAGTTAAGTTAATTCATTAGTTTGTTTTACAAGATTTTTTCGTCGCTTTCTCTTCTAACCCCCCTGGATATGCTGATTTTGGGACTCTTGTAGCGCTAATACTCATATCCCCTACGGTTGTCAATGAAGAAGCAAAGTTGGTTTTCAACACCAACATCATCTAGAAAGATGATGATACGATTTCTCAATATTACAGAAGACACGTGGTGGGTCGATCGTTGATTCACTAGACCCGCCAGGAACCGCGTGATTCATTTTTACGAGCTCCAGTTACTTCCCGGCGTCGAGACCGGGTGAATCACCCTATAAACATAGCGAAACCCTTCAACTTCTATGTTTCGCGATCGGAAACATTCCATCCAAAGGACGAAAATTTGAGTACAGAACGCAATAACGGCGTTTATTTGACGATTTTTATTTTTGAGAGACATTCGAAACTAAGGATTCAAAAAAAAGTCTGCCAAACTGAAGGGCAGTACAGAAATCACTGGGTGTAAAATGCTTGATTGTATACTATTCTGCACTACCACCGATGAATTACCACCAGATATAAAACTGAATTGTCACGATCATGTTGATGGTTTTCTGAGTTGTCTAACAGCAACACGATTGAGAAGTCATTCGCGTTTATGTTGACGAATCATACTTATACCGTCCGATTCATGACGAGTTCTTGGACCCAACCCCTCAAATGTGAGAGAAATCGGGAAAAACTTCCTCATAATTTCGCAATAGGGTCAGACACTTGTTTCACACGAAGTTTACAATTTAACAATTCAAAATTAGCTCAAAATGTTGACTACGTCTTAACGAATTACCTGCCTGATATGGGAACTCCTCGCGGGGTACGCTCATCTGCTGAATTCTATCGGCCAACCCAAAATTGAATCAGATTGACAGATTGACTTGATCCAGTCCAGGTATAATTCAGAGCTCGTTTAGATTGTGCCTGGTTCCTAACAGTTCATTGAAAATGTCCTCATTTACTGATGCCGCTTGATTGGAACTCAGGTTTCTTCCATAAACGAAGGGAAGAGGCGAAAACACCTCGGAAAACATCACTGAGAAGTAACGGATTTTCACAATCTCTTCAAGATGTAATATTTTGCCTCCGACTTGAAAAGACGTCCTGTCTCACCAGGTGGCCGACATGAGGTACGGAGTTGGCGAACTCCTCGGGTATTTCCGGGGCAACTAGTTTTATTTCAACTTTCGTTTAGGTGAAACAAGAGGATTGGCAACCCCTAGGATTTGGCAGTCTGATCTCAACATCACTTCTGTATGTAGCGTAGGCGGGTATTATTAGAATTGGCCTCTATTCCTTTTCTATGTGTTCGGAAACGGTTCTCGGAAAAGTGGGGTAGGTGGTTTTTTTTTCGAAGTAAGGAAGCAGGAAAACTGAAATTCATCTTTCGAGTGTTGGTGTTGAATGTTATTTAAAATAAGAAGTATTCGCACCAGATAATTCGTTTGAAATGATTCTGTTGATCGAGCTCTAAAGTGGAGAATTGATTGGTTTTTGATTGGAATTTGGTTAGGTTATTAAGTTAATCCTTCACCATTTTGGATTGCAATTCATAGGTAATCTTAGTAAATGCTACTCTAGTACTGCTCTTTTTAAAGACACTACTTTTTAATTTATTCCTTGTTCCGAAACGTTACTGTTCAGGTGTGATTTGACAAACTTCCAACTGCAGATTCTACCCTGGTTCCATGATATACCTGTTGATTTCCAGGCCTTAGTGCGTAAGCCTAATTGTTTATTTTCTTCATTTTAAAATTTGGTTAGAAACTTCAATCCTATAACATTTTGGAAATCTTTCAAAATGATGTTCAGAGACGAAATGGTCAAATATTCCTCATTCCTAATCGTTACTGCTCAGGTGTGGTTCGACAAAGTTCCAATTGGATCTCTTAAAGCCGGATTTATCATAATATGATATGATATATGATTCATATTATGAAAGATTGCCTTGGTATGAAAACCTTTTTAAATTTCTCGTATATTTACCTACATGAATGCGAACCACAGTTTTGACCAAGTTTCAACTGTAGAGTACTCCCCTGGTTTCATTGCCTGTTGTGAGTAAAACTACCTTGTGGATTATTAAATTGAGAATTGATTAGTTTTTCAAACTAATTTGGTTAGGTAGGTCACTATTTAGTAGGTCACTTCGCCATTGTGACTGTCTGATCAGTCTATGTTCTGATCTGATGTCAGTCTATCAGTCTATGTGTGTCTCTCAGTCTATGTGTCTGATCTATCTGTCTTGATACGAGTTTTGACAAGGTTCCAGATGCATGTTGGATCCGAGACTCTTTGAAATAAAAGCCACGTTCATTTACCCGTTGAACAGTCGCTATTGTGACTGTCTGATCAGTCTATGTTCTGATCTGATGTCAGTCTATCAGTCTATGTGTGTCTATGAGTCTATGATGTGTCTATCAGTCTATGTGTCTGATCTATCTGTCTTGATACGAGTTTTGACAAGGTTCCAGCTGTATGTTGGATCCTAGACTCTTTGAAATAAAAGCCACGTTCATTTACCCGTTGAACAGTCGCTATTGTGACTGTCTGATCAGTCTATGTTCTGATCTGATGTCAGTCTATCAGTGTATGATGTGTCTATCAGTCTATGTGTCTGATCTATCTGTCTTGATACGAGTTTTGACAAGGTTCCAGCTGCATGTTGGATCCTAGACCCTTTGAAATAAAAGCCACGTTCATTTACCCGTTGAACAGTCGCTATTGTGACTGTCGGATCAGTCTATGTTCTGATCTGATGTCAGTCTATGATGTGTCTATCAGTCTATGTGTCTGATCTATCTGTCTTGATACGAGTTTTGACAAGGTTCCAGCTGCATGTTGGATCCTAGCCTCTTTGAAATAAAAGCCCCGTTCATTTACCCATTGAACAGTCGCTATTGTGACTGTCTGATCAGTCTATGTTCTGATCTGATGTCAGTCTATCAGTCTACGTGTGTCTATGTGTCTGATCTATCTTTCTTGATACGAGTTTTGACAAGGTTCCAGCTGCATGTTGGATTCTAGACTCTTTGAAATAAAAGCCACGTTCATTTACCCGTTGAACAGTCGCTATTGTGACTGTCTGATCAGTCTATGTTCTGATCTGATGTCAGTCTATCAGTGTATGATGTGTCTATCAGTCTCTGTGTCTGATCTATCTGTCTTGATACGAGTTTTGACAAGGTTCCAGCTGCATGTTGGATTCTAGACTCTTTGAAATAAAAGCCACGTTCATTTACCCGTTGAACAGTCGCTATTGTGACTGTCTGATCAGTCTATGTTCTGATCTGATGTCAGTCTATCAGTGTATGATGTGTCTATCAGTCTCTGTGTCTGATCTATCTGTCTTGATACGAGTTTTGACAAGGTTCCAGCTGCATGTTGGATCCTAGACTCTTTGAAATAAAAGCCACGTTCATTTACCCGTTGAACAGTCGCTATTGTGACTGTCTGATCAGTCTATGTTCTGATCTGATGTCAGTCTATCAGTCTATGTGTGTCTATCAGTCTATGTGTCTGATCTATCTGTCTTGATACGAGTTTTGACAAGGTTCCAGCTGCATGTTGGATCCTAGCCTCTTTGAAATGAAAGCCACGTTCATTTACCCGTTGAAATACCTCCACTCTAAGTAATCCAAACTACGTAGTTGTTGCCACAAACAAAATACCTTACTCCGGATTTATGTGCTTCCGACTAGTGATGATTTATGAACTTCCATAGTGATGATTTATGATAAGTTATGAAACTGTCGTCAAAGAAATAAAACCTCTTTACTAGTAAACAAAACGTAATGACTTGACACCACGTGGGTTATACCTACGTTTTCTAGGTGAGACCCCTAGAAATTGGCCAAAATCCAGTGGCCAATAGATTGAAAACCAAGAGTGATGGGACATAGTTCCTAAATTTATCAGGAATTTTGCAATTTTATTTGAGTTTACTAGCTATGTTAACCTAGGCTCAATGTCGAATAATTGCGTAGAAAGAGAAGAAGTGACCTCGATGGTCTCTCCAGCTGATCGGAGATGCTCCCTACATTATCCTCTTTCTATTCTTGATCCGCACCTGATCCACGGAAGCTCATTGTTGTTTCAAACGGAAAGAAAATCAATTTACTACCATCAGGCGGTCGATGAAAAATTCCTCGTAAAACGATAGTTTCACCCATCTTCCCAATTACGAGAACATTCAACGTTGTTCTCTTATTTACATGTTTACCAACAAAATCTTCGAAAACATTATTTTGCCTGAGCGATATCTATCAATCTTCCGTGAATCAGTGCATTTGTATTTGCCTAAACATGTTTGTGATGAAGGTAATTTTCTGTTCGGAAGAAAATGACAAAATATCTGTGGTTTTCTTTGAAACGATCCTAATGGGGTGAATTATCATGACTGGAATCGAACCAGACGTTTCGAGACGGAAAACTCCCTTAATGAGAACTCCTTTCAAAGGATATTTCCGTGGAGCCTGAGAGACATTTTGTTTATTTATTCCGAGGAAGTTGAAACGACTGTTGATGAAATATCCGACGAGGATTGATTATAATGGATTATATACAGAAAATTTGTTCTATAACTTGTTGAATAAGCAATACCAGGTGGGACTTGTTGAAGTGACTGGGAGGATGCCGAATCAGCAGTGTGATTGATGAAGGTACTCTTTCTGCCGAATGTTATACGCAGCCTCATCAAGAGTCTAAGCAATAATGTGCAGTCTGAGAAGGTTGAAATACTTGAAGAATTGACCAGGAGGATGCCAAATCAGCAGTGTGGTCCATGAAGGTACAATTTCTGCTTTCCATGAAAAGGTGTTTTCCTGATGAAAGGGAAGTGATCAGTCTAAGGGAGAATGTTCAGTCTTAGAAGGTTGAAATACTTGAAGAAGTGACCGGGAGGATGCCAAATCTGCTGTGTGAGTGATAAAGCTAGTTTTCTGCTTTACATCCTGGAGTGCAGATTGTTGATACACAGCCTCATGGGATCGAGAGGAAAAGATTGCTTGTCAGTTCAGTGTAAGCTAGAATGTTCAGTCTATGAAGGTTGAAATACTTGAAGAAGTGACCGTGAGTATGCCAAATCTGCTGTGTGAGTGATAAAGCTAGTTTTCTGCTTTACATCCTGGAGTGCAGATTGTTGATACACAGCCTCATGGGATCGAGAGGAAAAGATTGCTTGTCAGTTCAGTGTAAGCTAGAATGTTCAGTCTTAGAAGGTTGAAATACTTGAAGAAGAGACCGTGAGTATGCCAAATCTGCTGTGTGAGTGATAAAGCTAGTTTTCTGCTTTACATCCTGGAGTGCAGATTGTTGATACACAGCCTCATGGGATCGAGAGGAAAAGATTGCTTGTCAGTTCAGTGTAAGCTAGAATGTTCAGTCTAAGAAGGTTGAAATACTTGAAGAAGTGACCCGGAGGATGCCAAATCTGCTGTGTGAGTGATAAAGCTAGTTTTCTGCTTTACATCCTGGAGTGCAGATTGTTGATACACAGCCTCATGGGATCGAGAGGAAAAGATTGCTTGCCAGTTCAGTGTAAGCTAGAATGTTCAGTCTAAGAAGGTTGAAATACTTGAAGAAGTGACCGGGAGGATGCCAAATCTGCTGTGTGAGCGATAAAGCTAGTTTTCTGCTTTCCATCCTGGGGTGCAGATTGTTGATACACACCCTCATGGGATCGAGAGGAAAAGATTGCTTGTCAGTTCAGTGTAAGCTAGAATGTTCAGTCTAAGAAGGTTGAAATACTTGAAGAAGTGACCGTGAGGATGCCAAATCTGCTGTGTGAGTGATAAAGCTAGTTTTCTGCTTTCCATCCTGGAGTGCAGATTGGTGATACACAGCCTCATGGGATCGAGAAGAAAAGATTGCTTGTCAGTTCAGTGTAAGCTAGAATGTTCAGTCTTAGAAGGTTGAAATACTTGAAGAAGAGACCGTGAGGATGCCAAATCTGCTGTGTGAGTGATAAAGCTAGTTTTCTGCTTTACATCCTGGAGTGCAGATTGTTGATACACAGCCTCATGGGATCGAGAGGAAAAGATTGCCTGTCAGTTCAGTGTAAGCTAGAATGTTCAGTCTAACGAAGTTGAAATACTTGAAGAAGTGACCGGGAGGAAGCCTAATCAGCAGTTTGAACTCTGAAGGTTTTTTCCTCCTTCAGCTGTCGTTACTGATATTATGTTACCTACCGTCTCTCCTCTTCTTCCATGGGGGAAAATTTGGTTTCTCAGGTTCTTGAGAATTTTTTTCCGTTATTTACTGACGAAATTCTCCGTAAAAACGAAACAGTCGAGGTCAATAAAAACATGCGCAGGTCAGTGAGGTAACATGACGATCGACGTGTCCGAATGACGGCTACAGATCAAACATCGTCTTTCCCTGACCCTTGCGAAAACATCTTCTGTCGAATAAGCGATTTTGATAGATTCTGATCTGAATTATCTTGGTCCGCACTGCGATCCGTTGATCCATCGAAAACTGCAGATTTTGCGGAAATTCCCATTCGAGATCATTTCGGTCGAAATGGGTCATCGAGGGGCGTTTTTTACGGGTATTCCAACAATCTAGGATCCAATTGGACGAATTGATTTCTGGGTTTTCACTATATCTGTGGCTCCTCGGCCAGATTGAAGCTTCTGTAGTAACATAATTACTATCATTAACCATTGTAATCGAGTATAAAATCGCGATTTTCTCAACATTGTCTTTTCCTTAAAAATTTGACGGATTCACACACTTTAAAACTACCCTAACGTGTAATTTGGAAAAAAATTCTGTTCTAACAGATTTTTCTTGGCAATTTTGTACTGATAATTCCGATTCCAAAGAGTATATTTTCAAAGAAAATCTCTCGATTTCGAATTATGCTTCCTGATGTTCCCACGCTGAGGAACTAATCACTAAAACTTTCGAGAAATCTCGATTTTTGGTCCTAAAATACCCGATTTTTTACCCCTTGCGACCTACTCAAATTGAACCCAATAAAATCCCTCTCTATAAACCTAAAAACAGAAAATTTTGTCTTGAATTTCCCAATTATCACTCAATAGTCTCTGAAACACAAAAAATTTGATTTTTTTCTCTAAATTTCCCAATTTTTCCTCTTTTTTCTCAAATAGACCCTGATTTCACTTTAAACTTCATAAAACACGATTTCTGGTCCTGAATTTTCTAATTTTCACTTTTTGCTGTCTACTTAAATTGTACCCAATAAACTCTCTAAAAACCTTAAAAACCAAACGTTTTGGTCTTGAATTTCCAAATTATTACCCAATAAAATCTCTCTAAAACTGAATAAAACTCTCGATTTTTGCCCCTAAATTTTCCAATTTTAACCTCTTACAGCCTACTAAATTCGAACCCAAAAATCGAAATTTTCGGACAAATTTTCCAATTATCACTCAACAGTCTCTCTAAAACCCAAAAAATTTAGTTTTTTGGGTTCATAAAATTTTTGGTTTTAATCTCAATCCTTCTCGGATTGAGCCCAGTAAATTCTCCATCTAAAACCTTTAAAAACACTATTTTTGTTACTACATTCCCCAATTTTGACCCTTTCGGAGCCCTTTCCTAAATTGTGAAAAATGTACTTTTCCTTTTTTGGGGGGATTTTTGACATTTTAGTGCCAGATGATGGTGTTATAGTGACTCGTAAGTTGTACTCTCATGAATATTCATCAAAACCAATTTCTTTGAGTGAAAATCCTTCCTGAAAAGCGCAATAGCTTCATTTTTCTTCAAAAATTCAAATTAGAGTAGGTTCATAAACGAAAACAAGTTAGTGATAATTTGAGACTTGAATTTGCTGGAAAATTATCTAGTGCGGTGTGTTACTTCGAATTAGTTCCAAACCTCCTATCACGAACAGCCTTTTTTTTTTGGGGGGGGGGGGGGGGTAGATGTACCTACCTTACCAAAATTCAAAAATTATTATTGAAAGTGCTATAAATTGCTCGAAGTTGTTCGATCTTGTTGTCTTGCGAAATTTGTCATCATCTAGACCTCGGGCGACATTTGCCGTACGTTCACGTGCCGACCTTTTCCTCTACCTAATCGAATTCCTTCCCCGTGTAGGCCGCGTTTGGTGACGTCTTGAGTGAAGCCACAAAGAAGACATCGGCAGATCCTCCTCACGAGAGTGCGATACTCACAGAAAGTACCGACAACTAGGAGGTGAAACCTCTATTTTAAAACTCTGTCGCCAGACTTCCCGCGGTTAACAGGTCTATTTATAAAAGGATAACACGAGTGACGCACGAGACCTAGGGTAGGTGGGTACTTTTTTTCAGGTTAATGCTATTGTGCCTTCAAAATCCATTTATCGGGAATCGACGGTTTTCTTCGAAAGCTTTGGGGGGAAAAGAAATGAAACGGTTTGGCGAATCCCTGTTGAAGTAAAACACGGACAGATAGGTACCTACTTATCTTGTTGGTCATAAAAAGGTACAACCTACACAGGTTCTCCAGTTGAAGAACTTGGTAATATTGACTTTGATTAGGTTCCTTGTCGTTAAGGTACGTAATAATTGGCTGGTACTGTAAGGGATTTATCCTAAAACTTGGTGGACTCCAATATTATTGGATAAAATATTATTATTTTGAGAGATTTTCTTGCAAATACTAGGTTCTTTCAAGTTTCTAGAAAATATCTTACAGTAAATTGTCACGAATCCAGCAATTTGTCTGTCTAATGTTTCTTGAATGATTGGAATTTCCTTTCACTTCTCCTCTCACCTCGAAGTTCCATAAAGAAACTACTCAGTTTCTAAGAAATGGCATCATGAAAATGTGTCAACCAACTATTTATTGGCCTCATCAACCTGAACCTGCCTCTGGCGCGTCTGCAGCGTGGTGGTGTCATTGCAACCAACTTCTTGCATTTGCATAGGTATACAATAATGGCTCAAGCTGGGCTGCGTTTGGTTTATTGCTGCCCAGGCCACAGTGGAAGAAACTGGCTTCAAATCCAATTCTGTTCAGCAAATCTAGAAACCGATCCATAAACAGGCTTCGTTGACGCATAAGTAATATCAAGACAAGTTCCATTCTCGAAGTATGTGCAATGCAGCTGCAGGCACGTCTCCAGTTTGTTGTATGCGTTTTATATTTAAACATTGAATGATGATCATTTGCAAAGAGCTACAGTTACGTTGCAGCACGAATCACGATGAAATTATGTGACTTCAAAAATCATAGGTGGCCATAAAATTTGGCTTTCTTCTGTGATATAGATTTTCTGTAGTTGTTGAGTGCAGGTACTCAAGCAGTTGCATGCGGATAAGCAGAAATACAAGTCCAAGTATTGATATTGCATTCAAAATCCACTAGTTTTCTGGTGTCGAATAGTGCAGGTAATTAAACCAAAAGAAGAAATGCTGTTACTGCTTCCAGTCTCAAAATATAAGCAGCTGCATGCGTGAATACTGCAATTCATGTCCAAGTATTAATGTTGCATCGAAGTGCCACTCTTTTTTTGTGTAGTTTGGCCAATATCCACTTTTTTCTGGTGTCTTGCGCAGATACTTGGCATCATGAGATGCACGCTATTGCCTCTTCCAGTCTCGGAAAATTATGCAGCTGCTGCATGCACGAATAAAGCATGCTCTATCCAAATATTGATATTGCATCCAAAACTCTTCCATTTCTGATTTTATCTGGTGCAGGTACTCAGGCATAGTGACGTGTACGCGTGTACTTCATCTATGGCCAAATATTGATATTGTATCCAAATAAATACTTTTCTGATGTTGGTGCACTCTTGTCTGATGGTGTGTTTCGTTGCATCTTGAATCGTTTTCAGTTTCCGCTTCGTCTGTAAATCCATGCTCGTACATAACAATCCTCATCCAAATATTGATATTGAATCCAAAATCTCTCATTTTTGACGTTTGGTGTAGGTAGGTACTTGAGCATCGTGAGCTTTATACTCTAACCGCTTCCCGCTTCGAAAAGCAGTTAGATCTAAAATATGCAGCTCCATAAGCGTGTACTGCATCTATGGCCAAATATAGTGCCTTTCAAGTTCAAGAAAGGTAACTCTTCCCCCCAACGACGTCACGGATTCCCACCGCTGATAAGAATATAGTAAAATACGAATATTTTACAGTGAACAAGACAATCGAAGTCAAACATATAACTAAAGTTTTTATTGATGATCCTAGACAATATAATCTCTCATCATAATTACAATAACATTTGGATGATTGGCGAGAGTTGTGTAGGATATGTTATGGTCCCATGGAAAATCTCTGGTGGTAATGTGGTTTCCCAATTCCGAATGATCGAGAATCGCCACACGTGTATCTCAATCCCTAACACTATTGCATCCAAAATAAACTCTTCTGATGTTATTTATGCACGGACACGTATGCAGTTTCTGCTTCGTCTTTAAATCCATGCTCGTATACAGCAATCCGTATCTAAATGTTGATATTGCTTCCAAAATGATGGTTAATGCGCCATTTCGCTCGTTTTTTTTTTGCGTTCGAGCGTACAACTATGACTCATTCTCCAAGGAGCTTCGGTTGGTTAGACGTCAGGCAGGTGTGGTAGTGCAGTCTTTATCCCAGGAATCCGACCGCTACCTACTCCACTCTCCTTTCCCTTGTCAAGAATGAAAACACCCCTGGGATGGATACTGGGCGTCGTGAAATCCATAGCGACTGCGTAGTTGCGAGAAGGCGAGGTGCGCAGTGGGAACGGAAACCGGCCGGTGGGGCCTTGAACCTTTTTCGACTTGACTGGATGTGGCGTGATGTTGTTTACCTCAGGAACCGGCGTTCAGACCCTCCCAGATGTGCCCAGAATGGTCTCTCAAGTGGGGAGAGGCCGACTGCGACGTTTACGATTATGAATGTGGAAGCGGGAATTTATTCTACGCGATAAGATCGAAAGTCGAGCTCAGACACGAATAGAATCCCTTGGTAAACAACATTTTTGTGGCTAGAGTGGGGCGTTAACACGAATTTGTCACAAATATTAGGGTCGATTCCAACAGACCTCTGAAAATATTTTATTGTTTGACCACTTGGTTTCATGAGCTTGATTTTCAAGACACTTACTTGAAAATTTTACTTTAAACTTACCAAAAATCCCTCAATTTTTTAATTGTTCTGACAATTTTTTTTCCGGATTTTTTTCCTCCGAATATATACTTACTGGACTGAATTGGGGTGGCACTATGTGCTTACCTATTATTCCAATCCAATTAGTAAGTAGGTAATTTTAAAGGGTTGATAGTTATGTAAGTTGAGAAGTTATAGTGGAAAACGAAGTGTAGGGCCAAATTGGCGGCATGCAATGCGCTAACCAAGTTTAAAAGGTACCTACACCTAGAGTCCAAAGTATGCAGAGTGGAGTTCTCGAAGGACCACAGCCATAAAGGGCTGAAAGAAAGGTTGAAGAATGTAAATGAGTTAATAGCAGAGTACTGAGTTAAAGGGAAGTGAAAAGAGAAGACAGAGAGTTGGTTGCAATTGTGAAGCAATATAATGAAGAGATAAAAACATGGTCTCTATGTCCCTACCTATAACTCTACGGCCATAGGTTGATGAGTGCTTAAATATTATCGACAATACCAGTATTGAGATGTCGTAGAATGCTGATGTGGACTTCCTGGGATGAACTAGGCCCAATCCTTGAGCAGAAATGCCTTCCAATGCCTGGTATGCCACGAGAAAAGGCAGGAGGGGGGTGGTGGAGCTGTCCAACTTCTCACCTTGAGAAAAACTACGTCAGATTGTGGAAATTCCGTGCTCAGCTCAATCCTTGGCGTAGAATGAGCCAGAAAGCAGTTTATTGACGAGTTATAGATCCGTTTTGAGGTAGAAGACCATATCCAAAACCCAGGTACCATGAGACACAGGCAGGAGGGGGTGACCGTTTGGAGTGGCAACCCAATCCGAAGAGAAAATAATCAGATTTTCCAAAAATCTCACCCACAGGCGCAGAAAAGATTCCATTGAAGAAGGTCTGCGGAGAAAAGACGACGGCGGTCACTTGCTTCCTCGAATTTCCAAAAGGCACGGTTTTAGAGGGAAAAAGGCGTTCTAACTTCACTTGTTAAGATAAGAATATGGCCGATTCCATCGTTCAGCCCCTCAACCTGGAAGTTCGCAGCAACTGTCGGTCATCTACAGAATGGGGTACCTATTTCAGTCAATTTTTTTTTTTTCAAAAGGGTATGGCTCAGGAATAACGGTAATCGGGTCTGTTCGCCGAGAAAATGTTTTTAAAAATCAGAGAAGCTAAGGAAAGTTGAAGATTTGAATGGTGTGACGTAGCTAGCCAACTGTCTTTGAAAAAAGTATCCATGCACAGAAACCCTTGGGGGACCTCTTGGATACTACAAAATATTACTCACACACGCGCGCGGCGTAGTCCTTGCCTAGTGTGTGTGCATTTATGGCGGCCCGCCTTTTTCAAACGTGTGATCTCTTTAATTAATTTTTCTACCACTTGTTATAGTATCATTGGGCTAAAAGTTGGAGTATATAGGTTTTCAAGGGTGCTGAATCCAAATTTGAGGTCAAAAACCTGAATTTCCGACCCACCGAAATACCCCATTACCTTGATAGTTGGCAAAAGTTTCATGTAGGCTAATTGGGAGGAGGTGAGCTCCAGTGCATCCTCCATGGAAGTCAGACATGACGTCATCAAAGGAGAATGCACTGAGTGACATGTAGAGTGTAGATTTCAGGGCATCCAAGAGTGGGTGTGGTTCGCTGATTGTGCAGTGACACATGAAGAATATTTCTACAATATTCGGCACGTTCATTTAGGGAAACTAGGAGTTTTATTTAACATTGCATGCTAATTTTGGATGACCTGTTGCTAAACTTGAATTGAACAGCTGATTGCCACGTGAATAACCAGTTAACCTACGTGCATTTTTTACGTTAATACTGGAAGCCGGCTCAGAATGATAACAGGGAAGAAATAATTATGCGTCGCCGCTTGGGATTTCAAGCCGGTATTTCGGGAACAAAATGTTTTCACTGCGAGGAATATGCATATTTGAAGTGTGAGTGCAAATGATGAACAATGAGTGATAGATATTGTTGCATGCGAAGTAAGGATTGGAGTCGGAAATCATGTGACAGGAAGCGCGTTTCGTTTCACTTACATTCCTCTGGAATGCATGCATTACTTAACAATATGTATTCAATTAAGATATTGCTTCCGAGTCTACCAAGGTAGCGGAAGCTTTGTTTTCACTTTTCAAGGATGAAAAAAAAAGTTCTCTAAAATCAAAATTTTCACTCGCGTTTTAGACCTTTCTGAACAATTTTGGTTCCGTGTCTGTGTGTCCGTGTGTCTGTGTGTCTGTCATGAATTCCTTGTAACGCGCATAACTATACGAAGTTATTGTCCGATTTCGATGAAATTTTCAGGGATTGTGCGGGTTGGTGTGTAGACGGTTCCCTATGAAAATCATCATCCCCGGACTGATAGAAGCGACTGCGCATGCGCAAACGTGAATTCCTTGTAACGGCCATAACTTCTACATTTTCCATCCGATTTGAATGAAAATTTCAGAGATGTTACAGATTAGTATTTAGATGGTCCCCTATGAAAATCATCATCCCCGGACTGATAGAAGCGACTGCGCATGCGCAAACGTGAATTTCCTTGTAACGGCCATAACTTCTACATTTTCCATCCGATTTCAATGAAATTGTCAGGGATTATGCGGATTAGATTTTAAATGGTCCCCTATGAAAATCATCACCCTCGGACTGATAGTAGCCGATGCGCATGCGCAAACGTAAAATCCGTGCGAACGTCTCTATCTCAAATTCTACACTGTGAACTGTCAGGCGCCCGTAGCACATTCACAGCGAGTCAATTTATTAACTAAGGGGTCATGGGTACGAGTCCCAGCCGTACTTAGAAATTTTTTGATTTTTTGAGTAGTGACTCACTTACATTTTTCATCCGAATTTGATAATATTTTCTAGGATTATCCAGAGTAGCGTGTAGATGGTCCCCTATGAGGGTAGTGAAAGGTACTTAGAGATTGGTGTTTTGAGATTAACTACTGTGCATCTGATCATCTATGTAATCGGGTTATGGATACGAGGAAGCTATGTGCCACACCCACTTGTTTTTTCGTGTTTTCGTCGTTCTGTCATTAAAACTGTCAAAACTCAAATTTTAAGTACTTGTGTATTTAAGTTTTGAGATTATCTTCACCTAGTTATACGATCGTGTTGTGGATACGAGGAAGCTATGTGCCACACCCACTTGGAAAACTTGAATCCCAGCTTAAAAATTTTACTTTTAAATCACCAAAAATTTCTCAATTATTCACTTGTTCAAACAATTTTTTTCTCCCGAATATATACATACGGATTTCTGGATCGGGGAAACAACTTGAAGAGTTTAAAAGCAAGACATAATGAACAGGAACTATACGGGGTGTCTACACTAAAGCTGGCCAGAAATCCAGGGTTCGATTCTACAAGGAATTTCCTACAAGAAATGTCTCTTAGCAATTTTGTTTTAAGCCATTGTTTTTCCTTTTTTTTCACATAATAATATTATGTTATAATAATAATAATAATAATAATAATATTATAATTATTAATATAATATTAATATTATAGGAAAAACAATGGCTGAATCACTCAAAACTCAAAACTTCTTCACATATTATGTGAAAAAAATCATTATCTCGTATTATCTCAGGCGCCCGTAGCACATTCACAGCGAGTCAATTTATTAACTAAGGGGTCATGGGTACGAGTCCCAGCCGTACTTAGAAATTTTTTGATTTTTTGAGTAGTGACTCACTTACATTTTTCATCCGAATTTGATAATATTTTCTAGGATTATCCAGAGTAGCGTGTAGATGGTCCCCTATGAGGGTAGTGAAAGGTACTTAGAGATTGGTGTTTTGAGATTAACTACTGTGCATCTGATCATCTATGTAATCGGGTTATGGATACGAGGAAGCTATGTGCCACACCCACTTGTTTTTTCGTGTTTTCGTCGTTCTGTCATTAAAACTGTCAAAACTCAAATTTTAAGTACTTGTGTATTTAAGTTTTGAGATTATCTTCACCTAGTTATACGATCGTGTTGTGGATACGAGGAAGCTATGTGCCACACCCACTTGGAAAACTTGAATCCCAGCTTAAAAATTTTACTTTTAAATCACCAAAAATTTCTCAATTATTCACTTGTTCAAACAATTTTTTTCTCCCGAATATATACATACGGATTTCTGGATCGGGGAAACAACTTGAAGAGTTTAAAAGCAAGACATAATGAACAGGAACTATACGGGGTGTCTACACTAAAGCTGGCCAGAAATCCAGGGTTCGATTCTACAAGGAATTTCCTACAAGAAATGTCTCTTAGCAATTTTGTTTTAAGCCATTGTTTTTCCTTTTTTTTCACATAATAATATTATGTTATAATAATAATAATAATAATAATAATATTATAATTATTAATATAATATTAATATTATAGGAAAAACAATGGCTGAATCACTCAAAACTCAAAACTTCTTCACATATTATGTGAAAAAAATCATTATCTCGTATTATCTCAGGCGCCCGTAGCACATTCACAGCGAGTCAATTTATTAACTAAGGGGTCATGGGTACGAGTCCCAGCCGTACTTAGAAATTTTTTGATTTTTTGAGTAGTGACTCACTTACATTTTTCATCCGAATTTGATAATATTTTCTAGGATTATCCAGAGTAGCGTGTAGATGGTCCCCTATGAGGGTAGTGAAAGGTACTTAGAGATTGGTGTTTTGAGATTAACTACTGTGCATCTGATCATCTATGTAATCGGGTTATGGATACGAGGAAGCTATGTGCCACACCCACTTGTTTTTTCGTGTTTTCGTCGTTCTGTCATTAAAACTGTCAAAACTCAAATTTTAAGTACTTGTGTATTTAAGTTTTGAGATTATCTTCACCTAGTTATACGATCGTGTTGTGGATACGAGGAAGCTATGTGCCACACCCACTTGGAAAACTTGAATCCCAGCTTAAAAATTTTACTTTTAAATCACCAAAAATTTCTCAATTATTCACTTGTTCAAACAATTTTTTTCTCCCGAATATATACATACGGATTTCTGGATCGGGGAAACAACTTGAAGAGTTTAAAAGCAAGACATAATGAACAGGAACTATACGGGGTGTCTACACTAAAGCTGGCCAGAAATCCAGGGTTCGATTCTACAAGGAATTTCCTACAAGAAATGTCTCTTAGCAATTTTGTTTTAAGCCATTGTTTTTCCTTTTTTTTCACATAATAATATTATGTTATAATAATAATAATAATAATAATAATAATAATATTATTATTATTATAATTATTAATATAATATTAATATTATAGGAAAAACAATGGCTGAATCACTCAAAACTCAAAACTTCTTCACATATTATGTGAAAAAAATCATTATCTCGTATTATCTTATCGTATTATCTTGTCTTCGTTGTTATATCCTTACAACTGTCAAAACTCATATTTTAGGTACTGAGGATCGTGTTGTGGATACGAAGAAGCTATGTGCCACACCTTGGCAGATTTGAATCCCAGCTTAAAAATTTCACTTTAAAATTACCAAAAATCTCTTATCTCCCACTTTTTGAAAAAAATCGGATATTTTTCTCCAAATAGATGGGTATTTCTGGATCGGGGGAACAACTTGAAGAGTTTAAAAGCATGACAAAATGCACAGGAATTTTACAGTGTCTACACTAAAGCTGGCCAACAATCCAGGGTGTGATTCTACTAGTTTTAACCCCTTGTTTTTCTCAGTTGTTATCAATTATTAGATTTTTTCGTATTTTCAATGTTATGTCATTAAAACTGTCAAAACTTCCTTTTATTTACCAAGTAAATTCAAATTTTAGGTAGTACTCGTGTATTTAATTTTTGAGATAATGTTGGCACCTTGGCCTACTTGAATCCTAGCTTTCCTGCGGTACAGTTATTTCGCGAGTACTCCTCCGTTTAATTGCAGAAAAACTCGTGATTTTGAAAGGGAATCGAGTGTTCCGAGGTCGTAGACTAGACTTCACTTCCACTAGAAGAGCGTAGTATCGTTTTCCGTGTAACTTTCAAGCTAAATCGAATGGTGAAACTCCTGATAAATCAGGCGGATATGAAATCCTGAAATATAAGTACACTTACTTAATTTTTGGAAATTAGTGCATTTTTGGCACAAGGGCTCGCCAAAACTGACCTTTCCTCGCAACTACAGGACAAAACAAGTTCCATCCTAGGAAATATTAAATAAATCGACACGTAATTAAACGTAACTGACAAACTATGAAGCGTATTCTTGAACTCATTTTCAACAAAATGTCTTCAGAAATTATTTTTCAACCGCTAGTTTTCGGGATTAATCATATTTTAAGATATTTTTCATGTTTTTGACCTAGCCACATCAAAACGACCTCAACTCCCTCAAATTAGCTTTCTGGTGCTCTAGCAAGTTTTTGGAGGTATTTAGGACTGAACAGTAAATTTTGTAATACTCGAAAAAAGAACGACTTCTTGTCTGATTTTTCTAATGAATACAACGATTTGGCGAGGTAGACGTCTTCCATCTAATTTTCCTCGTTAAATCGAACACACTCCTAACCAATTTCGACTGAAGTAAATTTAGGCAATTTCCAGGGAAAAAGTAGAGAATTGTGACAAAAAATCAATATTGTTAATATTATTTAGAAACGTATTATTATATTATTAGGAACTAGCTGAAAAGCCTGCTAAAAGCAGGCAAAAAAATTGTAGATATGTAAAAAAAATTTTGATGTCGCAGCCTGGAATCGAACCCGGTACCCCCTCGTTCAGGCGACATGCGTACGGTTGGCGTTTTATGTATAAAGTTTTCAAGATATTATAATATAATATCTTGAAGATATCATATTATGATATCTTGTCCCATCGGGCCCCGCCAGGACTCCCGGATGCTTACTGCTTAGAGCCTTTGGCTAAAATTCAAGAAACACGGAACATGCTTTAGCCGCGTTCTCGGCGCTGTGGAGATGGGGTGGACGGGAAGAGAATAAACCCCGTGTGACACACGCCCGTCACCCCCCCCCCCCCTGCGTAACGTTTTTGATGGTCAGTCCAAGGCTAGAAAAAAATATTCCCCTCATCAAAGTTTCTGGTTTTCAATAGTCATGTTTATGTAGAGATTTATGACACCTATCAGCTATCATTCAGGAAATCTGCATTTTCGTAGAACCTCAATGTTCATTGGTTCTTCCTAGATGAGTTTCAACTCCTATTTAGTGTTTATAACAACATTTTCTATCTTGTTCCAGGTATGTCACAATTGCTGATCATTTCGACGTTATTCAGGTAATCAGTTATACTTATTTCCACTAGAGGATGTGAGAATGTAAGGAATTAAGTAATTGATACAACTCTGGTACAAGTTTTCCACTTTTGATGGAAATTAAGTTTTTACAACTACTTCATTTTGTTAATGTTCGATTTCTCAACTAGAGTCGCATTTCTGGGTCGTTCCACGTCTTTCTTTCACACGAGGAAGGCTCTTTTTTTTCTCCCTATGAAAAAAAAGAAGGAAAACGTTTTAATGGCACTTTGCCGACAAAAATTCAGGTAGTTGCCTCAACCGACGCAATGAGCTCTTGCGGAAGACGTGGAAGAAGGAGGGGGGGGGACAATACTTGGCAGAGCTCTGGTGAACGGCGTGGAGTCCGAATTTAACTCCAAAGGGGTCCCAGAAATACTCAGAGTTCTGGGAGAGCGGGAAATGAGATGACGTTGCAGGAAGTCGGAAAGCCCGGTGAGAACGACTTGGGGAAATAAAGCTGAGTCCAAACTCCTGTTTCGGTTGTTGTGGTTCAGTTTTGCTTTCTCAGTGCCCCCAGGGCGGACCAAACCTTGATGGACCAGTGGTTTATTTCCGAGTTTGCGAGAAAATCCGGATTAACAACTCCATAGATAGAAGAATAGAATTAGAATTCCATCCATAGATGTTCGAAGATCAAGGGGTATGCAGGGTGTCCGAGAAAGATACGACCAAACTCCAGTGATCAAGTAGGTGATTTGCTACAAAAATTGCCTCGTAGACATTTTTTTTAGGCAATAGTTGTTGAGGCTCTTGAGGTTCAGTCTGATGAATAAAGACACTTTGTTAGGCCGACGTTTCGGTATATTTATATAGGTACCATCTTCAAGGCTTGTAAACGGTGTAAATACACTAAGTGTATATTAGAAATAACTAATAATAATAACTAAATAACTAATACTACAGAAAGTATTAGTTTTCACTTTAAAAAGTGCTGTTTTGAACTTCTGATGTAGCTATAAGAAGTCTTCTTATAGCTACATCAGAAGTTCAAAACAGCACTTTTTAAAGTGAAAACTAATACTTTCTGTAGGATATTAGGTACAAAGGCAGATATATTCGAGGCAGTTTGTTATCTCAATGATAACAAACTGGAATATAATCTGCCTTTGTACCTAATACCTTACAAAAAGGATATTAGTCCTGGAGCCAAGGCCGAAAATCGCACTTCATTTAGGGATACGATTTGACGACAAATTATGAAAATCGTGTCCATTCTGAGAGAGAAAATTCAAGTCTGCCATTCCAAAACGGTTGCTTTCAAAAATGGTGGCCTTGTGAAATGTTGAAAAATCACGAAAAATCATATCTCTGCGATGGATGAAAACTCCGTGAATGAGAGATTAGGTCCAATCATGGATGTTTTCATCAGTCTGCCACTCTTCAATGGCTGTTAACCCTCGGCAGACTCAATTTTAAAAATTGTACACTTTTTGTGCAAAAGTCCACAACGTTTGGGACGTCCCAAATTTTTACAGCTGGATTTTAAAAGTCTACTTAGGGGTTTGAGACTTGTCTGTGTTAGATTTGACAAGATTAATACAAAACACTCGCGGAATCAAGCACAATACTTTATTTTCAACGGAACACTTTTACTTCTCGAATACGAGAGGGAAGACGATCTTCAACTAAACGATTTCGATTGCCTACATCGATTCATAATGATTGGCGAATCGATAACTAATAATTGATTCCAATCGATTTCCAACAGTCTGCCAATCCTAAGCAGCTGTAAAGTCCCGGCAGAAATAAATTGAAAAATTGTCAAATTTGATTTAAAATTCAGACAATTTTGGGATGATTCACACGTTGAAGTATGAGTGGTATGTGAACAACAGAGCATGGTCTGCCTTGGATCGCCCTCTGTCGTCTAGTGGCAGAATTCAAAAATTGTCAATTTATTGACGAAAATTTTTTGATTTTGGGATACTCCAAATTTTTGCTCAATAATGTACTACTTTATTGAAACTCAAGCAGCGTGGTCTGCCTTCAGTAACCCATTGCTTATATAAGGCAGACTAAAATTTAAAAAATGCAAATTTGAGAGTTACAATTCGGTATTTCGTTGCTTTCTACCGGCAGACTGAACAGAAACGTGAAAAATACCTATTGCCATAATCAAGCAGTTGAAAAATTAGAACCTTATTTTTTTTTTTAGGTGCTTCTTTTTTGAGTTATCTTAGTTTTGGTTTATTATTTTCAATAATGAACCTATGGAATCGACCAAGAAAAAAAAAAAAAAAATTAACCCCCTCTATATTTGTTGGTTTACGTTTCAAGGTACGTAGAATCCAAAAATCGAATAAAAATTTGGCCGTCCGTCCGTCGTATGCGGCACTTTCCTTTGTTCCCATGGACCGATTTTGATGAAATTTGGTAAATGGGCTCCATTTGGGTCTAGTTGTGCCCCGAAGATTTTGGTTGATGTCAGTCACTTCTAAGGGTTGAAATTTTGAAAACGCTCAAGCTCAAAAAATTTCGATATAAAGGTACCTATTGTTTTTCCATCAATTTAAGATAGTATTGAATTTTTAGAATTTTTGAGACCACGCGGAGCCCTGTAGGACAAACCGTTCGCTCCCTACGCGAACTTCAGGGTTGGACTTGAGATAAATCAGAAACACGAGTGTGAATCGCAAAAGAGGCCTAATCGTTCAAATTTTAGCTGACCTAAATGCGATCGATGTTTTCCTTCAAGTTTGTACTTTGTTTTGAGTCCTTAGCTACCAGTAATCAAATTTCTTCATGTAGGCATTGACAACTCCCAGTTGTGAAGCGTTTATTTCTTCCAAATAAACTTGATTGTGAAGTAGGTGGTAGGTAGGTAGTACCTATGGTTGGATCGCCTAACCTTCACTGTAAACTTTATTGAGTATGTCACTCTTTATATATTAACCCCTGGTGTGTATAAAGTGTCTGACAGACACGAAGGAAATTTCAATGAAGTATGTTGACAGCAGTGAGCATCTCGAATATCCCTGGCGCTCAGAATCTTGTCCCCCCTCTGTAGAAGGTTCCATTTCAAACCTTCAGCTGTGATGTAACCGCCAAGAAAAGTACTTTGTTCTCTAGTTTCTGAAAACAACCAAGTCCCTCAGACACTGTATACAGAGGCAACCAAAAAACGTACGTTTTCGGGCATAATTTTGTCTGCTATGATCAGGCCTCAATTTCCAACCTTTTTGCAAACTTCTTTTTTGTTCAGATGACTTCCGAGTTCCATACTATTTCACCAGAATATCGAAATTAGCATGGGGAGGGAGCGAGTGGGGGGATAATATTCACAAAACATCCGATTTTTCAATATTTTGGTTCGTTGGGGGGGGGGGGAGAATAATTACTCTGTTTGAACTAATGTTGGTTTGATCATGTGTCTCAAAAAACGACTTTACAGTTGCTGCGTGTCAGTCAGACCCTTTATACACTGGGAGTCCATCAGAGGGTTTATACACAGCTCGGGTTAAGTATAAAGAATTATACTGAACAATTGTTCAGATACAACCATGTTTTACTGGAAGGTACTTTCTTTCAAACTAAAGTTTACAGTGAAGGTTAGATGATGCTATGCTAGGTACTGATAACGGAAAAGCAGCTTTCTTCTGAAAAATAACAAACCGTTGTGTAATAATTTGCAGCGTTTCAATATTTTTTTCGTATGTTCGACCATGTCTCACTAAAATGACTTGCTCAACATACCCTTTGAACTATTGATCTGGTCGATGTGAAGAAGAATTAACGATATTTTTCCGTACATTTAAAATGAAACGGAGGCAAGACCATCCCATGTTGGGGTAGATCCACATCAAAAGACCTCCCAACTGCTCGAGTAAAATCAATACCATTCAAACACCCTCTCTCGCCCGCTGAATTGAAAGCGAGAGTCGAAGGACGCTCACATTTTCCATCGAAAAAATGGAGTTTACGCCAATATTTACCCACGACAGAGTCGAAATTCGACGGATTTTTACGGATTCAGAATATAAAATTTTATCATTTTAATAATGATCAACAGGAGGTTTACATTATTTTTACGGCATTCACTTTTTGACCGTCACGCCACGGCGAAATCACGACTCAAGAAAGCGTTAACATGTTCATTTTGGTTTATTATTTTCAATAATGAATCCTTTGGAATCGACCAGGAAAATAAAATTTTTAACCCCCCTCAGAATTTGTTGGTTTACGTTTCAAGGTATGTAGAATCCAAAAATCGAATACAAATTTGGCCGTCCGTCCGCCGTTCCTCAGTTAGCATTGACCGATTTTGATGAAATTTGGCATGTGGACTCCTTTTGGGGTCTAGTTGTGTCCCGAAGTTTTTGGTTGATGTAGGTCACTTCTAAGGGTTGGAAAATAAGGGTTAAAATTTTTAAAACGCCCTAACTCAAAAAATTTCGATGTACAGGTATTGTTGTTTCATCAATTTAAGATAGTATTGAATTTTAAGAATCGAATGAGACCACCCGGAACTCTGTAGGATCAACCGTTCGCTCCCTAGGAAAAATTAAGGGATGGTTTTACGATAAATCAGAAACACGAGTGTGAATCGCATCAGAGGCCTAATCACTGTTCAAATTTTAGCTGACCAAAATACGATCGCTGTTTGTTTCTTCGAGTTGTACTCAGTTTTGCGTCCTTAGCAACCAATTTTTTTTAAATTGAGTGTGAAGCGTTTATTTCATTAAATTAAACTTGAACTTGAAATAATTTCAGAGGTCAACTATCGTATGTCCAAAATTCTCGTTTTCGAGATTTTTGTTTTGTATGTGCATTCTTTCTATTGTATTTTGTATTCTATTGTATTGGTAGGCATAAACAGATTCTACAGAATTAATTTGAGCATAATAAAGTCATCAGAATGGGCCATAGGGATCAAAATAGGTGTGCCCACAACTTCTTTTGGCTCTCCTGTAAAATCGCCAAAATGTCACTTACGATAATCGACCTCTGAGGTACAGAATTAGGTTGGTAAGTTATGTTTTTTTCAGGCGAGTAATCTATCAGAAAAATAATAAACCTTTGTGTTTTGATATATCGATGATTTGGTCCGATTTTATCGATGTGTGAAAGAGCTCTGATAACATCGTTTGATAAATTTTAACCTCCAAGTACTGCAAGGAAACCAGAAAAAAAACTAACTCCGGACCAGGTAACTTCATTGAAGTTTGGAATTAGAAGAACACCTCCAACCCATCACCCATCATTTTTTATATAACAAGATAATTACTGGAAAACTATACGAAAAAATCTCTAGGCTTGAAAGAATAATTGAAATGGGAAGAGTGTGGGATATTTAAAAAACGCTGCAAATCATTGCTCAAAGGTTTATTATTTTCTGTACAGATCACCCTTCTGTATAGATCACTGGTTCTCCATCAATAGCACTTACCACCACCTTCTCCCTTGACCTTCCCTCTAAAATTTCAGCTTCCTGCGTTCAACAGGAGAGAAAATGGCCTTGGAGCTCACTCAGCTGATCAGTGACCACACATGCGCCTCCAGCATTCTCCATTGACCCACCCTCTCAAATTTCAGGTTCCTGCGTTCAACAGGAGAGGAAATGGCCTTGGAGCTCACTCAGCTGATCAGTGACCACTCAGGCGCCTTCAGCATTCTCCTTTGACCCTGCCTCTCAAATTTCAGGTTCCTGCGTTCAACAGGAGAGGAAATGGCCTTGGAGCTCACTCAGCTGATCAGTGACCACTCAGGCGCCTTCAGCATTCTCCCTTGACCTTCCCTCTCAAATTTCAGCTTCCTGCGTTCAACAGGAGAGGAAATGGCCTTGGAGCTCACTCAGCTGATCAGTGACCATTCAGGCACCTTCAGCATTCTCCATTGACCCGCCCTCTAAAATTTCAGCTTCCTGCGTTCAACAGGAGAGGAAATGGCCTTGGAGCTCACTCAGCTGATCAGTGACCACTCAGGCGCCTTCAGCATTCTCTATTGACCCGCCCTCTCAAATTTCAGGATTCCTGCGTTCAACAGGAGAGAAAATGGCCTTGGAGCTCACTCAGCTGATCAGTGACCACTCAGGCGCCATCAGCATTCTCCTTTGACCCGCCCTCTCAAATTTCAGGTTCCTGCGTTCAACAGGAGAGAAAATGGCCTTGGAGCTCACTCAGCTGATCAGTGACCACTCAGGTGCCTTCAGCATTCTCCTTTGACCCGCCCTCTCAAATTTCAGGTTCCTGCGTTCAACAGGAGAGGAAATGACCTTGGAGCTCACTCAGCTGATCAGTGACCACTCAGGCGCCTTCAGCATTCTCAATTGACCAGCCCTCTCAAATTTCAGGTTCCTGCGTTCAACAGGAGAGGAAATGGCCTTGGAGCTCACTCAGCTGATCAGTGACCACTCAGGCGCCTTCAGTATTCTCCATTGACTTTTGATTATGGAAATTTGATTACTGGTTACGCAGAAGGCAAAACTGTATACAAATCGAAGAAATGAACAGCGATCGCATTTTAGTCAGAAAAAATTTCAACGGAGATTAGACCTCTTTTGCGATTCACACTCATGATTCTGTTTTATCGAAGGAAAACCTTCAAGTACTCGTAGGGACCGAACGGTTTGCCCTACAGAGCTCCGGGTGGTCTCAAAAATTTTTAAAAATTCAGCACTATTTAAAATTAGTGAAAAAACGATACCTTTATTTCGAGAGTTTTCGAGCTAGGGCACTCTTGAAAATTTCAACCCTTAATTTCCACCCCTTAGAAGTGACCTACATCAACCAAAAGCTTCGCGGCACAACTAGACCCCAAATGGAGCCCATATACCAAATTTCATCGAAATCGGTCCATGGTAACTAAGAAAAGTGCCGCGTACGGCGTACGGCGTACGGCGTACGGCGTACGGCGTACGGCGGACGGACGGAAATTTTTTTATTCGATTTTCATATTCTACGTACCTTGAAACGTAAAACATCAAATTTTGAGGGGGGGTTAAAATTTTTTTTTTCTTGCTCGATTCCAAAGGCTTATTATTGAAAATAATAAACCAAAAAGTGTATAATGAGAGTAAAAATTTATCAAGAATTAAAAAAATTATAATGGAGTCATTATAATTATAAATCCTACAATACTAACGAACATAAAAAAAAATTTTTGTTGAATAATAAAATGGCGTAAAATTAATTATTATAATATTTTATTATTCAACCAAATTTTTTTTAAATGTTCATTAGTTTTGTAGGATTTATAATTATAATGACTCCATTATAATTTTTTTAATTCTTGATAAATTTTTATTCTTTTTATACACTTTTTTTTAAATATCCCATACCCTTCCCATTTCAATCATTCTTTCAAGCCTAAAGAGATTTTTTCGTTCTACAGTCAGATCATTTAATATTTATTAAATTAGATGTTTTCAGTTCCAGGTCGTATTGAAGTTGGGTAGAGTGTTGTGACTCGACTTACTTTTACAAATTTCTGAATTCGGCTTGGAACGCGAATTTACTGATTTGTAAAAAATTGAGATGCTATTAGGAAAAAGAATGGACATTGGGGCATTTTAGGCTATTTGTGAACGCCAAGTTCACTGCCCTGTTTTAATTTCTCCCAAAACCTGAGTCAGGGAAGTCTTTCAAGCGATTCTGACGAAAAAGTTCAAAATTTCAGGTTGCTCTTCTCGGTAGTCTCGTTTGATTCATAGAGATAAATACTTGTTGTGTTGAATAAACACGCGTTAATCAACTTTTGAAAACGTTTTAATGAAAACTGAGAGTAACATAGTCGAATTGAATTGAACGGCATGAATAGTAATGAGCATGGATACTATATCAGCTACAGATGGATGTTACATGTTGTTGTTGTACATTTGCTTTTGTTAGGACATGACAATGAGGAATTTCACCATGTCGGAATTTCCTATTTTTGACCCCAAAATTGGATTCAGCGCCTCTAAAAACCCCCTAAGGCAAACTTTCAGCCCGATCTTTCTAATTTACGAATAAACAAAACAGTGTAGAAAATACGAATGTTTAAAAAAAAAAAAACGGGAAAATGACGTTATGAAATGACTCCCACGCTAATATAGAACAAGTCAAAACAAACTATTTTTAACAAACAAAATCACGTAAAAGCGAAGGTACATTTCGAGGACGGGATGATCGTCGTAGTTGAGGTTGAACTGGCTGTTCGACTTGAGGTTCTTGTTCAGTCTGTTGCTGATCCAGTTCTGGTTCAAATTGTGGCATCAGATCAAGTAAGGGTAAAACTGGCTGATCAGTACGGCTTGACTTGTGACTGATGCTATTTGGAGCGAATGTTACTGATTTCTTTGGAACCTCTGTTCTGTGCAACTGGTCAATGTGGCGTTTGATGGTACCCTCTTCATTATCAATTTCAATTTGGTAGTGTAGTTTACCAAACTTCTCGTCGCCAACTTGTTGTGTTGAATAAACACGCGTTAATCAACTTTTGAAAACGTTTTAATGAAAAATGAGAGTAACATAGTCGAATTGAATTGAACGGCATGAATAGTAATAAGCATGGATACTACCTATATCAGCTACAGATGGATGTTACATGTTGTTGCACATTTGCTTTTGTTAGGACATGGCAATTCTCCTTCCAAGAACATATTGTTTAGTAATGCATGCATTCCAGGGGACGTCCCATTTGATAAGCATTAGATCAGTTTAACCAGTTGGTAAGCGATACAACTGTTTCACTCGATGTAATTTATTTATTACTTTAGACAAGAAATAGTGACCCCCCACCACACCACACCCTTATCCACCATAACATTTCTAGCGGCGTGGGAGCCTCGAATCTGTAGTGCATTTTAAAATCCATGATCTACGATACCCAACATGCGAATTCGAGTTCACCTCCCCCCCCCCCCCCTTCCACTCACCAATGGTGCCAGTCTGGCACCAAAGCGGAAATACGTCTTAACATTGAAGTTTCATCTATTAGTTTTAATAGGCAGTCCGTCGAGGTTAACGTCCGTATTCAAGGTGAAACACAAAAAAAAAAAACCCACTAAATATGCGGTTTATGGTGTCCTGGCACCATGGTGGCACCACTATTAGTTCCATGGTGGCACAGAGAATAATTCATGAAAATCCAGAGGTACAATGAGTTTTTTTCCTCAATTTCAAAGGTTGGGTACAATTAGTAAGCAGTAAAGGAACCGAAATATTGAAAAATCTGATATTTTGTGAATATTATTCCCCACCCATCCCCTCCCCTTGCAAATTTTGGTACTCTGGTAAGATCATGTACTACTCGGAAGTTATTTGAGTCAAACAAAAAAAGAAACACGCAAATCGGTTGGAAATTGAGGCCTGGGCAGATTTTACAAGATTACCCCCGCAAACGCACGTTTTTTAAGCATTAACCCCCCCTTTCCCCCCCTTAAAAAGCAAAATTCAAAATTCCGACGCCGTAGTACACAACTAGATAGTTTTTCGCGTCGAAGAAGAAAAGAACCACGAAAATCGGTTGAGAACTAAGGCCTGGGTAGACGACACAAGATTATGCCCAAAAGCGCACGTTTTTTGAGCATTAACCCCCCCTTTCCCCTCCTTAAAAGGCAAAATTCGAAATTCCGGCGACGTAGTGCACAACTAGATAGTTTTCCGCGACGAACAAAAAAAGAACCAGGAAAATCGGTTGAGAACTAAGGCCTGTGCAGACGACACAAGATTTTGTCACACACACACACACACACACACACACACACACACACACACATACACACACACAGACATACACCTATGGTTTTTTTCTCGGATTTGGATTCAGAATGGTCTAAAACGGATTACTGTGTGTTTATTTTTTTTTTCTGTTGAGTGTTGTCCAACTTCTCCCCAGATCGATCGCATAAGGACGCCCAAGTCTTACTGTGGGACGTCCTAATAAAAAGCTGAAAGTAGACTATTTCAATGATAGTTTCGACGTATATCCGCCTCGCAGGCTCAATTTTACCCCTCGAGCTCCCTCTTCTTCGCACTTCGGGCTGATGAAGGCGTACGAATGCGAAACCCAAGTGAAGTGAGAACTGCGATGTTGTGATTGCGCGTCGCCGGCCGGCTCGAACATCCCCGTCTACAACCCGACCAGGCAGATGTTCTCGTCTGAATACGAAACCTTCTCTTGAAACTACGAATCTGCCAACGAGCCCGCTCGATAATATCGAGACGGTTATAATATTTTGACCGTCAAAATGCGTCGCTTCCTCACCACCGAAGGTAGTAATGCTTTGACGTTTTCTTCAAGTCTGTCGAAAAACTGGTCCACCAAACTTTTTGATAATTTTGCTTCCGAGTCTACCAAGGTAGCGGAAGCTTAGTTTTCACTTTTCAAGGACGAAAAAAAAAGTTCTCCAAAATCAAAATTTCCACTCGCATTTTGCGTTTTAGATCTTTCTGAACAATTTTGGTTCCGTGTCTGTCTGTCTGTCTGTGTGCATAACTATACGAAGTTACTGTCCGATTTCTATGAAATTTTCAGGGATTGTGTGGGTTGGTGTGTAGACGGTCCCCTATGAAAAACATCATCCTCGGACTGATACAAGCGACTGAGCATGCGCAAACGTGAATTCCTTGTAACGGCGATAACTTCTACATTTTCCATCCGATTTCAACGAAATTTTCAGGGATTACGCGGATTAGGTTGTAGATGGTCCCCAAGAAAATCAAGGCCTTGAAATTTACAGTAGCCTCTGCGCATGCGCAAACGTGAATCCTTGTAACAGCCGTACATTTGTCACCCTCGAGTGTGACGTGAAAATCTCAAATCATATTCAACCAATCACCTGGCCCCTATAGATCAGTGAGCAGTGCTCTGGACTCCCACCCAGGAGTCCCAGGTTCGACTCCCTGTCAAGCTAAGAAATTTTTTGATCCAATCACTACCTACTCACTAACATTTTTCGTCCGAATTCGATGAAATTTTCTAGGATTGTCCCGATTAGTGAAATTTCAATGAAATTTTCAGGGATGTTACAGATTAGTATGTAGATGATCCCCTATGAAAATCACCACCTTCGGACTGTTAGTAGCCACTGCGCATGCGCAAACGTGAATTTCCTTGTAACGGCCATAACTTCCACATTTTCCATCTGATTTCGAATCCCAGCCGAGGCTAAGCATTTTTTTGATTCAATCACTACTCATTCACATTTTTCATCCGAATTTGATGATATTTTCTAGGATTGTCCAGATTATCGTGTAGATGATTCTCCTAGATTCACTACCCTATGAGGGTAGTGAAAGGTACTTAGAGATTGCTGTTTTGAGATCAGCTACTGTGCATCGGATCATCTATACATCATGATCATCTATACATCGGATCATCTATACATCATCTATACATCATGTATAATCGGGTTATGGATACGAGGAAGCTATGTGCCACACCCACTTGGCAGACGTTTTGTTCCTCGGTCTTAGGCAAAACTGTACAAAGGACATTATTTCTGCTTCCGAGTCTACTAAGCGGAAGCATTGTTTTCACTCTTCAAGGATAAATAAAAGAGTTTCATCCAAAATTTCTACGCCCTATTTACGTTTCATGCCTTTTTGAACGTAACAGATACAATTTTGAGGGATTGTGAGGCAGAATGGAAAAGATATTTTTGTGGAGCAGTAGGAATCGAATTGTTGAATAAAAACTAATCCGACCCTTTTAAAAGAGACAATTTTTTTGGGAAAGTCAGGAATGAGGAATTTCACCATGTCGGAATTTCCTATTTTTGACCCCAAAATCGGATTAAGCACCTCGAAAAACCTCCTACGGCAAACTTTCAGCCCGAACTTCCTAATTTTCGAATAAACAAAACAGTGTAGAAAATACGAACGTTAAAAAAAAACCGGGAAAATGACGTCATCCTGGAATAGTTCATTTATGGCCGCTTGAAGCGCTGAGATCGAGAAATCTGTAGTCCCCAGATGCAAAATTTCACGAAACAGTAAAGTTCGAAATCGAAAAACTGAAGAAAAAAATAGAAAAAGCAAGATGGGGAAAATTAGGTTTCCCCTGTTTTTGTTTGATAACTTTCCTCTTAGAAAACACGATTTCGTCGTCCCAATGGGCAACACTGGGAGGAGACGGCGATCCGAACAGCCCAATCAGCATGCGTTCCCGCTTCACGTCTGTTTTCCCGGTTATTTTTTAAATAATAAATTTTGATTGTCTCCCAAAAATAACAGGAGACTTATTTTCCGAAATCAGCCCGATTTTCATCTATCCCACACCATTAACTATTCAGGAAAAATGCAAACAGAATTCGGTGAAATTCCTCATTGCTATTCTGATTCTTTTTTTTTACGAGTATTTATTTAGTTTGTCCTTGTTATCGATACAATGAAGCTATGTGCCACACACTCTTGGCTCATGTTTTAGTCGTGGTTTGGTTATTTTTGTCCCCCGAGAAACACTAAAAAAGTCTGCCAAGTTGTTGTGGCACATAGCTTCCTTGTATCTATAATCCGATTGTTTAGATGATCCGATGCAAGGTAGTCAGTCTCAAAACAGCTCTCTCAGTACCTTGCACTACCCTCGTAGGGGACCATCAACACCCCAATCCGTACAATCCCTGAAAATTTAATCTAAATCGGAATGTAGAATGTATGGCTGTTACAAAGAAAGTCACGTTTGCGCTTGCTCACTTATATCAGTCCCGGGGATATGATTTTCATAGGGGACCATCTACACGCCATTCTGAACAATCCTGTAGAATTTCATCGAAATCGTACAATAACTTCGTATACCCGTTTCTAGGATTTCATGATAGACCGACAGACTCGGAACCAAAATTTTTCAGTAAGGCTTGAAACGTAAAACTAGACTGAGAAACGCTACATTGATAGACTCTGACACAAAATAACTTTATAAGTGCCAAGATGGTGTAAAAATGCTTGATGCTCACTCAAAATGATTTCCCCCCCACATAAAACGAACAGCAATAAGGATTCGGAAGTCGTTGCAGGTTATGAAGATGTTTCATCACTCGGGAGAACTCAGTTACAGTCTTCTCAGGATCTATCCCAAACAAATTATTTTTCTATATTGATCACTCGTCTGCAAAGCCACCAACCATCCAACATGAAGAAAAACATCGATCGTATTTCGTTCAGCTAAAATTTGAACGGAGATTAGGCCTCTTTTGCGATTCACACTCGTGTTTCTGATTCATCGTACGTCCAGCCCTTAAATTCTCGTAGGGAGCGAACGGTTTGTCCTACAGAGCTCCGCGTGGTCTCAAAAAATTCTATAGAATCTTAAATTGATGGAAAAACCATACCTTTGTCAAAATTTTTTGAGTTAGGGCGTTTTCAAAATTTCAAAATTCATTTTTTGACCCTTAGAAGTGACCTACATCAACCAAAATCTTCGGGGCACAACTAGACCCCAAATGGAGCCTACATACCGTAAAATGGGGTGAGATGCGGCCACTGGGGTGAGATGAGTCCAACTCAGCTTTTTCACATCATAACGCTACCTAGCGGCCAATGTAGTAATTAGAGGATTCCGCCAATTTTTCCCAGATGGGAAGATTGTGCCAGTAGCGCGCGGTGCCGAAGAAATCTTCTTGAACGGTTTTGTTTACGTTTTGTGGTGATTTCCGTTTTTCATACTTTTGTTGACCTCTCGGGAAAGTGGCAAAACCTTGGGAGGAAATCCAATTTCGAGTTGTCGTGTATGCTTGGTAAGTTGATGTTTGTGTTCTTATATCATCTGAGTTAGTGCAGGAGAAAGATCGTCTTTGTGGGACGACTCGTTCCCACGTAATTGAAATAAAACAAAAAGTTGGTAATTGCTAATCAAGGGGAAAATAGGGTATGCGCCTGGGTAGGAATAACTGTTTGTTGTTATTTTTAATCTAAGGTAGACCTCATTCTGAGAATTTTGGTACCAAACGCGACCTTCTAGCGTATGTAAATCTTTTCCTATGAATTTTTAAACTTTCGACCGTTTATGACGTCACCGTTGGCTGGGGGGTCCCGCCCAGGCGAGAGGGGCGCGTGACGTCATAAACGGTCGAAACTTTGAAAAATCATAGGAAAAGATCTACTCACGCTAGAAGGTCGCGGTTGGTGCCAAAATTCTCAGGATGTAGTCTATTTTCGATTAAAAATCTTTAAAAAATCAAGGCGCACCCCCCATTCCTCCGCCTCGCAAAGTGGGAGACAACAAGTTCGCCGTCTCCTTGAAAAAATGAGTTTTTTCTTCATTATTTTCAATTTTTTGTTGGAGAAGAGTCGAAGTTTAATGAAGTTTTATTGTAAAGTCGATGTTTCTGTCAAAATGATGATTTTAAAGTGAAAATAATAATTTTAATAGAGTGTTATTGAAAAGTTGATGTTTTATATTTGTTAACACCTATTAACTAAACAAAAAATTTTTTTTCGCAAATCTAATGTGCTCTAGTTCATAGGAGATGGTGTTAGAAGGATCCACAAGCTGTTATAATGCGTAGATAGGCGAAAAAAGTCGGTGGCCCTTTCTCACCACGATGGCGGTGTGAGATGGTACCACAAAAAAAATTTTTGCTCCCACCCCCCTTGGGTGAATGAAAATTTTTTTTCGACGGAAATGGAAAGGTGAGATGTGTAGCTATGTGATTAAAAAAAAAATTAGCCCTGTGCGATTGGTTTTGAGGTAGTTATGATGAAAAAACCTCAAAAGTGGCCTAAACTCACCCCATTTTACGGTACCAAATTTCATCAAAATCGGTCAATGCTAAGTGGGGAAAGTGCCGCGTACGGCGGAAGGACGGCCACATTTTTTTCGGTTTTTGGATTACGTACGTTGAAACGTAAACCAACAAATTTTGAGGGGGTGTTGAAAAATTTTTTTTCTTGGTCGATTCCAAAGGTTCATTATTGAAAATAATAAACCAAAAGGTGCTGTTGTTGGTATTTAGTTGCTGCATCTAGCTGAATAAGTAGATCACAGTAGTATCATCGCTATCGCTTATTCCTGATAGGATGGATACTAGAGATATTCTATGTTAATAAAAACGGAGTTGAGTAGAATGTTGTCTATTTCCACGAAAGTAATGAGTTACAAGTTAAATCGATTTCGACGGTTAGGTCATCATCAGTAACAAACAATAACTTAATAAGTTATTGTTTGTTACTGATGATGACCTAACCGTCGAAATCGATTTAACTTGTAACTCATTACTTTCGTGGAAATAGACAACATTCTACTCAACTCCGTTTTTATTAAAATGGTTTTCCACAATCTCATCGCGAGTGATTTTATTCGTATATTCTATGTTGGTAATTGTCTTGCAAACGTCATGAGTATGTCTCCGTATTTTGCATTTACCCCCAAACACCTGCAAAACGCAAAAATCGGGTAAAATTTTTTGATTTTGAAGGACAGAAAAAAAAATTTGAAATTTTTTGTTACGAAGCAAATTTACGTATTACAGATCCTGCAGGGGTTGTTTATGAATAGGGATTGGATTCTTATGTTTTTACATATACTTTTCTGGACAATATATCGGCAATATTGAAGAAGAAGTGTCCAAATAAGCTACTTGAGCCAAATAAAACATTGAAATTATCATTTAAAAAAAAACTTGAGCCTACTTTTATTTTACATATTTTCACATATTTCGTTGTAAATACATGTTTACAAATATCTAACTTAAAAACCACTTATTTTTTCATTTTGAGCAGTTTTTCATAATTTTGGAAGATTCCTTCGTTTGAAAGATGATAATCTTGAGAGTCCACAGATGGTTGTCATAGCTGTGAACCACAGTCAAGGCCCCTCACCCATTGTCAGCCTGTGGTTTTGTGCTTACATCGATAGGAGTGGGTGTGAGTCATATGAATTTCCATTTAATTTTTGTGATGCGTCCATCTTATTACGATCTTTCTTGGTTTGGTTTCTTGGTTCTTTTGGATTAATTTTTGGTTTAGAGTGCGATGTTTTATGTTGTGAAAAAAAAACCTGGAAGGAATCGGCCCTTCGGGTCTCGCCTTACTGCTTAGAGCCTTGGCTAAAATTCAACTAACATGGAACACACTTTAGCTGCGCATTTCGGCGGAGTAGGGATGGTATGGAGAATAACCTCCGCGTGACGCTTTTCTGACGATTTTCTCCTCAAAAAGTGACTTTTTCGGCTGTAAATACGGTCGAATGAAATCAAATCAAGAAAGGGATATCACCACGAGACTCAACGTAGAAGAACATTGCTAAATGATGTGCCACACTTGAGGTCTACCTTCATGTAAATATTGGCACAACCTCGGTTGCGCTTCTTTTTGCTAAAAAAATGTTGTCTAAGTAAAATATTCATAAAATTTGACGTGGAATCCGAATCCGCAATAAAAAATGGGGTTTCCTATTTGAAAAAACAAATTTGATTTTGGTTGCGCAATTTTGTCATTTGTTGTTAATTCTACGCAAAAAATTATGAAGAGTAGCATTGGTACGATTTTGGTTTATTATTTTCAATAATGAACCTTTGGAATCGACCAAGAAAAAAATTTTTAACACCCCCTCAAAATTTGATGGTTTGCGTTTCAAGGTACGTAGAATTCAAAAATCGAATAACAATTTGGCCGTCCGTCCGCCGTACGCGGCACTTTCCCCACTTAGCATTGACTGATTTTCATGAAATTTGGTATGTAGGCTCCATTTGGGGTCTAGTTGTGCCCCGAAGATTTTGGTTGATGTAGGTCAGTTCTAAGGGTTCCAAAATGAATTTTGAAATTTTGAAAACGTCCTAACTCGAAAAATTTTGATATAAAGGTATTGTTTTTCCTTCAATTTAAGATTCTATAGAATTTTTAGAGACCATCCGGAGTTCTGTAGGACAAACCGTTCGCTCACTACGAGAATTTAAAGTTTGGACGTACGATAAATCAGAAACACGAGTGTGAATCGCAAAAGAGGCCTAATCTCCGTTAAAATTAAAGCTGACCGAAATGCGATCTATGTTTTTCTTCATGTTGGATGGTTGGTGGCTTTGCAGAAGAGTGATCTATATAGAAAAATAAAAAATAATAAACCATTGTGTAATAATTTGCAGCGTTTTTGCTTTCGAGTCTACCAAGGTGGCGGAAGCAGTTTTCACTTTTCAAGGTTGAAAAAAAAGTTCTCCAAAATCAAAATTTCCACTCGCGTTTTACGTTTCAGACCTTCCCGAACATTTTTGGTTCCGTGTCTGTCTGTCTGTCGTGAAATCCTTGCCACTTCCATGACTTCTAAATTTCTCATCCGATTTCGAGGAAATTTTCTGGGATTGTGCGGATTGACGTGTAGATTCATTGTGGTGATAGTGGAAGGTACTTGATGTTGAGAGATTGCTGTTTTGAGATTAGCTACTAATCGGGTTATGGATACGAGGAAGCTATCTGCCACACCCACTTGGCAGACTTTTTTGTCCACAATTAGAGAAAATGAATGGGGGGAGTTTAGTTTCTGGGGCACCCTGAATACAGAAAATTAATAAACCTTTGTGTAATAATTTGCAGCGTTTATGATCACGTTTGGGATTTTTGGTAATTCTGACACCCTTCGAATTCACTTTTATCGACACTTCACAGAGTAAGAACGCCGGATTATTGAAACGCCCTTGACATTTTTGGGTTATCAAAATGAAACGCTAATTTCGTTATTTCTTCCGGCAAAAGCTCCTCAATTTTAACTACTATCCTCGTTTGTTGCAGAAATTCAAGTATCGACCCGTTTATGCCCAATTTCCCGTCGAAAAAAAAACCCTCGAATTGCTCAGCGAACTGCACGTGTCGAAAATTTTCGTTTGTCGCTATGTGCGGCCGGTCGGATCGTCGACATAAAAAATGGAATTCCTCTCTCGGAATGTCACCTTGTATGAATTTTTGGAGGTCGAAGAATTAGTCATCGGATTTTAAGACCAAACGTAAAAACTATGTAATGTCACGATGGCATTCCGACAGACCAGCGGACCGTGGTTTATTGTGGGGGTCTCGCAAACTTCGGTATTTGTAATACGAGTCGTTTTTTGACCTGCCGAAATTTGATGAATTTGAACGTTTGCAGTGGGGCTTCCTCATAATCACATCAAGTTATTGGAATTCAAATCTATATAATATCAAGGACAGAGAGGCTGAAAATCAGTCAGAAGCGGGCTGTGAAATCCATTGAGACAACCCTGAAAAATCCCTTCGAAATTGGAAATTTTGTTGTTTTTTAGTTTATTATTTTCAATAATGAACCTTTGGAATCGACCAAGAAAAAAAAATTTCAACACCCCCTCAAAATTTGTTGGTTTACGTTTCAAGGTACGTAGAATCCAAAAATCGAATAAAAATTTGGCCGTCCGTCCCCACTTAGAATTGACCGATTTTGACGAAATTTGGTATGTAGGCTCTACTACCCCAGTTTATAAGTTGTGCCTTTAAAAATTAGAGGAATAATACAAACGCAAATAAATTTACAGGTACATCAACATTTGCAACATTGGAACATTAGAAAGTGAGGTGATTTCTTCTTTGAATTGGCTGTTAGAATTAACGATTTCAAGCTTTAAAATTCACAGAATAAGTCATTTTAATTACTAGGACCACTTCTTACACTAAATCCTAATTAAAAGTCTAACAGATAAATTTCTCCGTTGGTAATTTCGATTATTTGTAGGTTAATCGGCTCTGCTTATTATGCAGGCATCTGAAGTCCTATTCTCCCTTAACCCTTATTAGCCCACGGTATCTTTTTGGAAGACCAACTTTAGAACGTTTTCTCGACGGTACAAAGTAGTTTTCACCCCTACTTAGTGTCACAATGGCTACTCTGACATCTCTAGAATAAAAATGAAGAAGAAGAAGTGTCAAAACAACAACAACGTTGATATAATAGTTATAAGTTACAAGGCGACTCAAAATTGACATCAACACTCTGAAGGTCAGTTTCATACATTTAAACAAGTTTTTCACAGTTTTTAGTGATATTACTTGAAGAATCTTGTGTAAAAAGTATCTAAGATAAAGTAGAAACTGTAATTTCTACATATTGTTAGTTGCTAAGTAGGTAAAAGTAGGTTTTTGTGATGGTATCTTTTTGGATACCATGAACAAGGGGGTTCCCAGTAGAGCCAGGTTCATGATGGGGCTTATGCTTACTTTTATTGATTTTTCTCACTCTATTACTGACTTTCTTTCCTTTTTCTGATTCTAAATGAAGATTAGAGTAATAAGTAGCAGAGGATAGCGCACTGCCACCTTGGTTCACAAGATGAGCATGGGTTCTGAAATGGAGGACTCGGATAGCGCTCCAAAAAGATACCGTTTTGTTTTTCAAGATTCCAGGGGGATCCATTATTTTTTACGTATATTAGGCACCAAAATGTAACAAAATATTAACAAGAAATTGGCGAGGGAGAATTTTTTTTTCTTGGGCTAATAAGGGATAAACACCTTCGTTATAGAATTCAGACAAGTATGTTACTCTTAAAAGAACCTTTGTATTAATTTTCTGAAAATTATTTTCTTCCCTTCAATCAGCAGTTTTGCGTGCTACTTTTCCTTAGCTATTAATAAGATCTTGAGATAATTTGGTGTCAACGACCGACATTTCACAGATCTGAGTCAGTCAGGCTTGGTTATTTACCTTGAAGAAATGTTTGGTTTGCTACGTTGAAATGTTTTGCTGTTTGCGAAAATGATCACAATTGGGCTTGTCATACACAATTCGCTGAGGCAGCCACAGTTGGTCTCTGAGTCATCGAGAAGGTTTTCAGTCGCTGACTCGAGTCGTAATTTCCGTTCTCCATTACGCAGCAATGTAAAGGATGTCTTAACGATGTAAGGCTACTTCCCAATCGGAACAGAGCAAGCAGGTACTCGTACCAACTAAGTAACGATAACTTCCGCATGCTTGGGACATAATGGACTTCTACAAGATGGTCTCCGAGCGAATATGTAGTTTTGGTTCCTCATTTTGTGCAAGAAGTGACAAATTTGCCGATTTGGTGTGCCAGATAGCATCCTTGTCAAGTTCCTCGAAGTATTTGGTTGATAATAAATGATAAATTGATCTACCGGTGCAAAACTGCGGTCTCTAGCTCAGATTTCGCTAGAATTCGGTTGCCTCTGAAATTATCAACGATTGGATAAGCAAACTGCCTCCTAATGTATTTGTACATTTTTACAACTTGAAAGAACTTTACATGGTTTGTCTCCTCGACGATGCTCCATGAATTTCATAGTGTGATACTGACTTGTTTCGTTTTTTCGCTATTCATGGAGGAGAAAGTTTGTTTTTGCCAAATTAATACTTGGATTTTGAAGGGGAAACTTGTTATAAATTCTTATTTGAAGATTTGACAAATTTAGAAGAACTTCTCAAGGGTCATCTCTTCTGATTGTCAAATATTCCGTCCTTGTGTTGTTCGACGAAGATGTATTTATACTGCCGATTCTACTTGGAAAACGTTTTAATATGACATGCATATTTGGTGGTTTTATTGTAGGTATTACTCTTAAATTCCAAACCTCATCAATGGGAGTTTGCACGATTTAAAAAAAAAATGTAATCCAAAGTAGACCTTATCTTGAGAATTTTGACACCAGTCGTTCTGTTTTTGGATGAGTAGGTAGATCTTTTTCTATGATTTTTCAAAGTTTCGCATGTTTATGACGTCACGCCAGGCGGGACGCCCCAGCCCACGGTGACGTCATAAACATTCGAAACTTTGAAAAATCATAGAAAAAGGTCTTCATACGCTAGAATGTCGCGGTTAGTGCCAAATTCTCAGAATGAGGTCTAGTTTAGATTTAAAATAACAATAAACAGTTTTTCCAACCCATGCACCCCACTTTGCCCTAAAAATTACACAAAAATTTTATTTTAATTTGTAAAAAATGTACAATATTTGTTTGAAATTTAATGATTTTTAAAGTTATTCGTTGAGAATTTATATATTTTAGAGTCCTCGGATTGTCTCATTCGATAATTACATTAATTATTGATAGTTTCGGCAGTTGTTCCAAAAGTTGACTCGTTGAATTCTTTGAAAAATATGATTTTGGTGGATTTGTTCACTTGTTCTTCTAGAATGGAAAATGATATGAGTTGGTAGCCTTGGATGAACGAAACCAACAGGTTTAGGTAGAACTCATCATCAGCCCAGAGATCATGCTTGTGAACATTCCATCATCAGTTAATAGGCTATTATGTATAGGTACATCCTGCCATCAGTCCAGAGATCATGCTTGTGTACATTCCATCATCAGTTTACAGGCTATTATGTATAGGTACATCCTGCCATCAGTCCAGAGGCCATGCTTGTGTACATTCCATCATCAGTTTACAGGCTATTATGTATAGGTGCATCCTGCCATCAGTCCAGAGGAAATGCTTGTGTACATCCCATCATCAGTTTACAGGCTATTATGTATAGGTACATCCTGCCATCAGTCCAGAGACCATGCTTGTGTACATTCCATCATCAGTTTACAGGCTATTATGTATAGGTACATCCTGCCATCAGTCCAGAGGAAATGCTTGTGTACATTCCATCATCAGTTTACAGGCTATTATGTATAGGTACATCCTGCCATCAGTCCAGAGGCCATGCTTGTGTACATTCCATCATCAGTTTACAGGCTATTATGTATAGGTGCATCCTGCCATCAGTCCAGAGGAAATGCTTGTGTACATTCCATCATCAGTTTACAGGCTATTATGTATAGGTACATCCTGCCATCAGTCCAGAGACCATGCTTGTGTACATTCCATCATCAGTTTACAGGCTATTATGTATAGGTGCATCCTGCCATCAGTCCAGAGGAAATGCTTGTGTACATTCCATCATCAGTTTACAGGCTATTATGTATAGGTACATCCTGCCATCAGTCCAGAGACCATGCTTGTGTACATTCCATCATCAGTTTACAGGCTATTATGTATAGGTACATCCTGCCATCAGTCCAGAGGAAATGCTTGTGTACATTCCATCATCAGTTTACAGGCTATTATGTATAGGTACATCCTGCCATCAGTCCAGAGGCCATGCTTGTGTACATTCCATCATCAGTTTACAGGCTATTATGTATAGGTACATCCTGCCATCAGTCCAGAGGCCATGCTTGTGTACATTCCATCATCAGTTTACAGGCTATTATGTATAGGTGCATCCTGCCATCAGTCCAGAGGAAATGCTTGTGTACATCCCATCTTCAGTTTACAGGCTATTATGTATAGGTTCATCCTGCCACCAGTCCAGAGACCATGCTTGTGTACATTCCATCATCAGTTTACAGGCTATTATGTATAGGTACATCCTGCCATCAGTCCAGAGGAAATGCTTGTGTACATTCCATCATCAGTTTACAGGCTATTATGTATAGTTACATCCTGCCATCAGTCCAGAGATCATGCTTGTGTACATTCCATCATCAGTTTACAGGCTATTATGTATAGGTGCATCCTGCCATCAGTCCAGAGGAAATGCTTGTGTACATCCCATCATCAGTTTACAGGCTATTATGTATAGGTTCATCCTGCCACCAGTCCAGAGACCATGCTTGTGTACATCCCATCAGTCTACAGGTTATTCTTGTTTAGGTACATCCTGCCATCAGTCCAGAGGCCATGCTTGTGTACATCCCATCATCAGTCTACAAGTAATTCTTTATAGGTTTATCCTGTCATCAGTCCAGAGACTATGCTTGTGCCTGTCAGGTTCAAGAGCTGAAGTACTACCAAGTGATATGAGTGGTTTTCTCTGCTACCTTCTTTCACGATGACGTCAGAAGTGCAGCTTAAATTATCTATTTAGATCTCAATTTGTGTTGTCTGTGCGGTGTTTGAATGGTATCGATTTCCTCTCACGTTTTTTTTACGGAATGTTGGGAGAAATCCTCTACCCCAAGCCCTGAGAGGTTGGTCGAGGATGTTGGATCGTTGAAACAAATTATAGCATCCACGAGTCGATACCTCGGTCGGGCTGCAGAAGTGATTTTCGCTGCGTATTCGACAACAAACGGTGTTGCCAGCCCCCCCCCCCCCCTCCATTCTGAATCTCCTGTTCCTAACTGCGTAGTCTCTCCTCTGTGGGTACAAAACCCCCTTCGAGGTCATCTCTACTGGATGTAGATTGTAAAAACTGCGATGAGCGGGGAAGGGAGCGTGACGTCACGCGGAGCGAATCCACCTGAACGCAGGCCTGGTGTGCCGGTCGCTGTCACCATTACGCCGCCGGCCGGTTTCTCCAAAATTGTAAAACTTCAACGTCCCTTTGAACGCCGTAAGAACTTCTGATTCCCCTCATTTATGCCCAGTAACTATTTGGTTAAATTTGCTACAGTTTGATACCAACCGGAGCTCTGGACGTGGAATAATTACAAATGTACGGCAATTCAAAAATTAGTAATTCAACTTTTCGGATCGTGAAAAAATCTACTGGATCCGTAACCCAATTAATATGACTAATCGATCAAAGGAAATGTCTCAATCGTTCACCACAAGTCAATGCGCAAATTGACAAAAAAAAAATTAATTATAATAATTTTTTGTTTTTGAATTCGAAGGATTTTAAATGACTACCGAAATAAAATTTTACGCCAAAACATAAAATAGGAAAAAAATAATACTTTACTCGTTTCTGCGGACTTCAACAGTACCCGCTCAAATATTATTCATTTTGATCATTTTCGGACAATTTTTATTTCTAGAGTTATAGCAGTACTTGAAAAGAAATACTTTTCCTACTTTTTTTTTTCAATTTTGACCTTTTTCAACTGATGAGAATTGATTCTACGAGGTATTTCCAATAAAAAATGTCATAGCAATTTTGTTTTAGCCCCTTTTTTCTAGTGTTTTTTCTTCAATTTTATGATGTTTTTGTTTCCGACCTTTTTAAAAGTGCCATAATTTACGTTATTTACCAAACAAATTCCAATTTGTGGATGCCATTGGAAAGAACGTTAAATTTCCCAGCTACTTACTGCAAAACTGAAATCTTTTAGAAATAAACCATAAAAAAAAGTCCATTCATGCAGCATGAATTAATGAGCGAATTTTCAAAGAAATCTTTCAGTTGAAGGTATGGTTATGAAAAGAAACAATTTCTTTTAGAAAGTTTTTTTTTACACGATTCTTGGTTTTTTCGAGCTGAGGATGAGCCTCAAAACAACGCTGAGTTGCTCCTTTAGAAATCGCACTGAGTGCTTCCTCAGGGCGCCCTCAAATCTTGTCTATGAACATCATCGAGTCCTCACTGACGTTTGAGAGTGCACTCAGACTTTGTTATGACAATGAATTCCGGGTCTCAGTTGGTCGCCGTTAGTTCCGAGTTAGTATTTCCCTCAATCACTGGCGCTCAAACTTTTAAAGTTGTACCTAAATTTTAAATTTTAAAGGATTTTCGAAATTTATTAGTGCATCTGCCAAGGGAATTGCCGATGGAATCATCAAAATCGAACAATAATTTCCAGAGAAAAACGGGATATTCGTTAATTCACTGCCGGCAGAAAATGGGAAAAACCTATTTCAATGAACGGTTCCCAATTTAATTTTGAAAATTCTCAATTCGACTTGGAATAACTTTATTTCAATTTATGCACTTTTTCATAATTTTAATATGAATTTGAACCAATGAATTAATCCTTCTCTATCTTGCATTACTTATCTTTTTATACGTGTGCAAAAAAAAAGTTTAATTTTTAATTCCTAATCAAAAAGAGTTCATTTTGATCATTTTAATATGAATTTGAACAAATTAATGAATCCTTTTCTATTTTGCATTACCTACTAATCATTTTCGTCGTTTTGAGACAAAAAAGTTCTGAGTTCTCAAATTGATTTGAAAAGTTCTCGAGTTGGTCCGGAAAATTCTCATTTGATTCGAAAAGTTCTCAATTTGATTAGGAAAACTCCCAAATTGATTTGAAAAGTTCTCAATTTGAACTGGAAAACTCTCATTTGATTCGGAAAGTTCTCAATTTGATTAGGAAAATTCTCTAGTTGACTAGTAAAAACCTCAAATTGATTTGAAAAGTTCTCGAATTGATCTGGAAACTTCTCATGTGATTTGGAAAATTCTCAAATTAGTCCGGGAGATTCTAAAATTGATTGGGAAAATTCTCAATTTGATTAGGAAAATTCTCATTTTGATTATCAAATATTTATATTGACTTGAAAAATTCTCAAATTGGTCTTAAAAATTCACCATTTGATGTAGAGAATTCTCAAATTGATTAGGAAAGTACTCAATTTGAACTGGAAAACTCTCATTTGATTCGGAAAGTTCTCAATTTGATTAGGAAAATTCTCTAGTTAACTAGTAAAAACCTCAAATTGATTTGAAAAGTTCTCGAATTGATCTGGAAAATTCTCATGTGATTAGGAAAATTCTCAAATTAGTCCGGGAGATTCTAAAATTGATTGGAAAAATTCTCATTTTGATTATCAAATATTTATATTGACTTGAAAAATTCTGAAATTGGTCTTAAAAATTCACCATTTGATGTAGAGAATTCTCAAATTGATTAGGAAAGTACTCAATTTGAACTGGAAAACTCTCATTTGATTCGGAAAATTCTCAATTTGATTAGGAAAATTCTCTAGTTGACTAGTAAAAACCTCAAATTGATTTGAACAGTTCTCGAATTGATCTGGAAAATTCTCATGTGATTAGGAAAATTCTCAAATTAGTCCGGGAGATTCTAAAATTGATTGGAAAAATTCTCAATTTGATTAGGAAAATTCTCATTTTGATTATCAAATATTTATATTGACTTGAAAAATTCTCAAATTGGTCTTAAAAATTCATAATTTGATGTATAGAATTCTCAAATTGATTAGGAAAGTACTCAATTTGAACTGGAAAACTCTCATTTGATTCGGAAAGTTCTCAATTTGATTAGGAAAATTCTCTAGTTGACTAGTAAAAACCTCAAATTGATTTGAACAGTTCTCGAATTGATCTGGAAAATTCTCATGTGATTAGGAAAATTCTCAAATTAGTCCGGGAGATTCTAAAATTGATTGGAAAAATTCTCAATTTGATTAGGAAAATTCTCATTTTGATTATCAAATATTTATATTGACTTGAAAAATTCTCAAATTGGTCTTAAAAATTCATAATTTGATGTATAGAATTCTCAAATTGATTAGGAAAGTACTCAATTTGAACTGGAAAACTCTCATTTGATTCGGAAAGTTCTCAATTTGATTAGGAAAATTCTCTAGTTAACTAGTAAAAACCTCAAATTGATTTGAAAAGTTCTCGAATTGATCTGGAAAATTCTCATGTGATTAGGAAAATTCTCAAATTAGTCCGGGAGATTCTAAAATTGATTGGAAAAATTCTCATTTTGATTATCAAATATTTATATTGACTTGAAAAATTCTCAAATTGGTCTCAAAAATTCACCATTTGATGTAGAGAATTCTCAAATTGATTAGGAAAGTACTCAATTTGAACTGGAAAACTCTCATTTGATTCGGAAAGTTCTCAATTTGATTAGGAAAATTCTCTAGTTGACTAGTAAAAACCTCAAATTGATTTGAAAAGTTCTCGAATTGATCTGAAAAATTCTCATGTGATTGGGAAAATTCTCAAATTATTCCGGGAGATTCTAAAATTGATTGGAAAAATTCTCATTTTGGTTATCAAAATTTGATAATATTTAAATTTGATCAAATTTAATATCAAAATTTGATAAAATTTGATATAAATATTTAATATTTATATTGATTTGAAAAATTCTCAAATTGGTCTTAAAAATTCACCATTTGATGTAGAGAATTCTCAAATTGATTAGGAAAGTACTCAATTTGATTATCAAATATTTAAATTGACTTGAAAAATTCTCAAATTGGTCTTAAAAATTCACCATTTGATGTAGAGAATTCTCAAATTGATTAGGAAAGTACTCAATTTGAACTGGAAAACTCTCATCTGATTGGGAAAGTTCTCAATTTGATTAGGAAAATTCTCTAGTTGACTAGTTAAAACCTCAAATTGATTTGAAAAGTTCTCAAATTGATCTGGAAAATTCTCATGTGGTTAGAAAAATTCTCAAATTAGTCCGGAGATTCTAAAATTGATTGGAAAAAGTCTCAATTTGATTAGGAAAATTCTCATTTTGGTTATCAAATATTTATATTAACTTGAAAAATTCTCAAATTGGTATTAAAAATTCACTATTTGATGTAGAGAATTCTCAAATTGATTAGGAAAGTACTCAATTTGAACTGGAAAACTCTCATTTGATTCGAAAAGTTCTCAATTTGATTAGGAAAATTCTCTAGTTGACTAGTAAAAACCTCAAATTGATTTGAAAAGTTCTCAAATTGATCTGGAAAATTCTCATGTGATTAGAAAAATTCTCAAATTAATCCGGGAGATTCTAAAATTGATTGGAAAAATTCTCAATTTGATTAGGAAAATTCTCATTTTGGTTATCAAATATTTATATTAACTTGAAAAATTCTCAAATTGGTATTAAAAATTCACCATTTGATGTAGAGAATTCTCAAATTGATTAGGAAAGTACTCAATTTGAACTGGAAAACTCTCATCTGATTGGGAAAGTTCTCAATTTGATTAGGAAAATTCTCTAGTTGACTAGTTAAAACCTCAAATTGATTTGAAAAGTTCTCAAATTGATCTGGAAAATTCTCATGTGGTTAGAAAAATTCTCAAATTAGTCTGGAGATTCTAAAATTGATTGGAAAAAGTCTCAATTTGATTAGAAAAATTCTCATTTTGATTATCAAATTTTTATATTGACTTGAAAAATTCTCAAATTGGTCTTAAAAATTCACCATTTGATGTAGAGAATTCTCAAATTGATTAGGAAAGTTCTCAATTTGAACTGGAAAACTCTCATTTGATTCGGAAAGTTCTCAATTTGATTAGGAAAATTCTCTAGTTGACTAGTAAAAACCTCAAATTGATTTGAAAAGTTCTCGAATTGATCTGAAAAATTCTCATATGATTAGGAAAATTCTCAAATTAGTCCGGGAGATTCTAAAATTGATTGGAAAAATTCTAAATTTGATTAGGAAAATTCTCATTTTGATTATCAAATATTATATTGACTTGAATAATTCTCAAATTGGTCTTAAAAATTCACCATTTGATGTAGAGAATTCTCAAATTGATTGGGAAAGTACTCAATTTGAACTGGAAAACATTTGATTCGGAAAGTTCTCAATTTGATTAGGAAAATTCTCTAGGCGACTAGTAAAAACCTCAAATTGATTTGAAAAGTTCTCGAATTGATCTGGAAAATTCTCATGTGATTAGGAAAATTCTCAAATTAGTCCGGGGGATTCTAAAATTGATTGGTAAAATCCTCAATTTGATTAGGAAAATTCTCATTTTGATTATCAAATATTTATATTGACTTGAAAAATTCTCAAATTGGTCTTGAAAATTCACCATTTGATGTAGAGAATTCTCAAATTGATTAGGAAAGTACTCAATTCGAACTGAAAAACTCTCATTTGATTCGGAAAGTTCTCAATTTGATTAGGAAAATTCTCTAGTTGACTAGTAAAAACCTCAAATTGATTTGAAAAGTTCTCGAATTGATCTGGAAAATTCTCATGTGATTAGAAAAATTCTCAAATTAGTCCGGGAGATTCTATAATTGATTGGAAAAATTCTCAATTTGATCAAGAAAATTCTCATTTTGATTATGAAATATTTATATTGACTTGTAAAATTCTCAAGTTGGTCTTAAAAATTCACAATTTGATGTAGAGAATTCTCAAATTGATTAGGAAAGTACTCAATTTGAACTGAAAAACTCTCATTTGATTCGGAAAGTTCTCAATTTGATTAGGAAAATTCTCTAGTTGGCTAGTAAAAACCTCAAATTTATTTGAAAAGTTCTCAAATTGGTCTGGAAAATTCTCATGTGATTAGAAAAATTCTCAAATTAGTCCGGGATATTGTAAAATTGATTGGAAAAATTCTCAATTTGATTAGGAAAATTCTCATTGTCATTATCAAATATTTATATTGACTTGAAAAAATCTCAAATTGGTCTTAAAAATTCACAATTTGATCTAGAGAATTCTCAAATTGATTAGGAAAATACTCAATTTGATTAGGAAAAATCTCAAATTAATTAGGAAAATTCTCAAATTGAATTTTACTGGTAATTTTTCAAGGTGGTGAATCCGTTCCCTTGATTTAGGTTCTTCGTAACAGTTCCATTTGGAACACCCACCTCCACCCTGCTGAGGCCTACGAATGTGACGTCACGCCATCACCCTGGCCTGTAGCCCTCCAGAAGGCGGTGGTCGAGCCTCCCCCGTCGCCCGTCGCCCATCGGGACCAATGAGATGGCGACACGTCCCCACTTCTCTTCGTCCATCGCATCTGCCCCTCCGCCCCTCACCGTCCTCTTCGCCCCCCTCGAATCACCTCATCCACCCCCCCTCCGCCTCTCGCCCCTATATAACCGCCCTCCCCCCTCCAAACCGATTCAGTCGGAGATTGAACGCGCAACTGTGCCTGTTCGATGTTTGGATCACCTCAAGGAACCACCATGGAAAGCTGATTGTCTCCAACCTCGAGTTCGCAAAGCTTCTGCAGCTAATTCTAATCTCGTCGAACATTTTAGTGTCATTCTCCGGTTCTCAAGTACAAATCGTACATCTGTGATACTAGTGATAATCGTGTTAATTTATTTGATAAAATCGAGTTCCTATTAGTTTTCGATTTCGAAAAAAACGACTGCTTATTGTTTCGATATCGTCTTTATTAAAAAAATACTTCTTCGAAATGGTCGAGAGGATTCTTGAAGAAGTCCACGGGGAGGAGCCCATCGCTGCTCGTAAGTTTCACATGTTTCACATTATGTTTCACCACTAACTGAACATAAAACATCCAAAACCCCAAATTTCGAAGTTATTTTCACGCCTACACACAATTTTGTTCTCTCAAAACATGAAAACCCAACAATTTTTCAAAAAATGCGTATTGAATGACGAAATTTAGTTTGACCATTTGTTATGATCAACACCGTTTGAACGTTATCATCATCCTTTTGTGCTGTTTCAAATTTTAAAACACAATTCATTCAACACACCACAACATTGAAGCACATTTAAGACGAAAATTTCTGTTCCTACAACATACTAGTAAATATTATTCATTCAACATACCATAGAGAAGGTAAGAAGGTATACTCTTTCGAAATGGTCGAGAGGATTCTAGAAAAGTTCACAGAGCCCACCACTGCTCGTAAGTTTCACATGTTTCACCACCAACTGAACATAAAACATCCAAAACCCCAAATTTCATCGTTATTTACACGCCTACACACAATTTTGATCTCTCAAAACATGAAAACCCAACAATTTTTCAAAAAATGCGTCTTGAATGACGAAATTTAGTTTGACCATTTGTTATGATCACCACCGTTTGAACGTTATCATCATCCTTTTGTACTGTTTCAACTTTTAAAACACAACATTGAAGCACATTGCTTCAAGACAAGACGAAAAGAAGACGAAAATTGCTGTACCTACAACATAAATATTATTCATTCAAAATACCATGTAGAAGGTAAGAAGGCATACTCTTTCGAAAAGGTCGAATGTTCACAATGAGGAGCCCATCGCTGCTCGTAAGTTTCACCACAACATGTTTCACATTATGTTTCACCACTGACTGAACATAAAACATCCAAAACCCCAAATTTCAACGTTATTTTCATGAATTTTGTTCTCTCAAATCATGAAAACCCAACAATTTTTCAAATAGGCATCGTGAAACACCAAATTTAGTGTGATCTCAAAACTGTTTACAGTTTTTCACGTTTCAAAAGTAAAATTTGTCATGATCACCACACTTTCAACGTTATCATCATCCTTTTGTACTGTTTCAACATTTAAAACACTAACTTCAACCGTCACAACACAACATTGAAGCACATTTAAGACGAAAATTGCTGTACCTACAACATAAATATTATTCATTCAAAATTCCATAACCATCTTTCGAAATGGTCGAGAAGATTCTAGGAATGTTCACAATGAGGAGCCCATCGCTGCTTGTAAGTTTCACAACATGTTTCACCACTAACTGAACATGAAACATCCTAAACCCCAAATTTCAACGTTATTTTCATGAATTGTGTTCCATCAAAACATGAAAACCCAACATTTTTTTCAAATATCTTGAAACACCAAATTGTGTTTGATCACAACACACTGATTACAGTATTTGAACTTTTCAAAAGTAGAATTTGTTATAATCAGCACATTTTAAACGTTATCATCATCCTTTTGCACTGTTTCAACATTTAAAACACTAACTTCAACCGCCACAACACAACATTGAAGCACATTGCTTCAACAGGCGGAAATTGCTGTACCTACAACATAAATATTCATTCAACATACCATATTACTCTTTCGAAATGGTCGAGAGGGTTCTAGGAAGATGCCCATCGCTGCTTGTAAGTTTCACCACAACATGTTTCACCACTAACTGAACATAAAACATCCAAAACCCCAAATTTCAACGTTATTTTCATGCCTACACACAATTTTGTTTGATCTCAACACACTGATTACAGTATTTGAACCTTTCAAAAGTAAAATTTGTTGTGATCACCACATTTTGAACGTTATCATCCTTTTGTACTGTTTCAACATTTAAAACACGAAATTCAATTGAATCACAACACAATCTACTACCCATCTTCTATTCATTTACTTTTTAAAAAATTAGAGACGAAAATTGCAGCGCCTATCATCATATTTCTCATTAAAATTCCATAAAATGTGTTCCTATATATTTTCTTTGTACTATTTAAACATTTAAAACACAAAATTCAATTGAAATAACATGATTAGAATACATTTAAGACTACATATTTATCATTCAAAATTGCATAAAGTTGTGTTTCGAAACAGCCGAGAGGATTCTGAAAGCCCATCGCTAGGTACTTGTAAGCATCATAACACTGATTCACATTTCAAACATTCAGTTCCACCACTAACTGAACAGTAAACATCCAAAACTCTCAATTTGGTTGTACCACATGATAAATTCACATTTCAACGTTATTTTCATGCCTACACACAATTGCGTTTGATCGCAACACACTGATTACAGTATTTGAACTTTTCAAAAGTAGAATTTGTTATAATCAGCACATTTTGAACATTATCATCCTTTTGTACTGTTTCAACATTTATAACACAAAATTCAATTAAATCACAACACAATTTACTACCCATCTTCTATTCATTGATAGTTTTAAAAAAAATTGAGACATAAATTGCAGCTCCTATCATCATATTTTTCATTATAATGTCGTAAAAATCAACAATTATTCCTATTACATTATGTGTACGTGATAAATATTACATTTTAAAACGTAAAACACGAAATTCAACTGAATCTCAACACAACATTAAAACACATTTAAGATGCAAATTTCAGTACCTACAACATATTTTTCATTCAAAATGACATCTTCGTATAGATTGATTGGACTAACAGACTATCAATATTGATTGAGACAACGCCGACTCTCCTGGGTTAATATGGTGATGAGATCATCAAATAATTCCTGCGCATTTTATCAAAAATTAATTTTTTTTTCAAGTGGTTTCTCCGGTCATGACGTGTCTTTTTGGTAAATACCGACATCCACTTCCTCCTGAGGAAGGTTTCAAAAAAAAAAAAAAAAATGCCGCCTTGTTTTCATCAAATTGAGAAAATTTGTCAAAATACACCAAAATTGGGGAGGAAAAAACATCAAACAAGGGTTTTCTCAGGCAATTATTGTTCGATTTTGATGATTCCAGCGGCAATCTTTTAGTTTTTCAAATCCCTAGGTTGCTGCACTAATAAATTTCAAACAGCCTTGGAAATTTCAAATTTGAATTTATTTAAATGAATATATTTAAACTTTTTACTGCAAAGTTGTAGATATCATTAAAATAAGAAGAATGTTACAAGAAACATGAAAATTGGATGATTATTTCCTGAGAAAACTGGGAAAAACTGAACAGCTATGAGAAGGCTGGGGGGGGGGGGCAACCGAGCGCCAGTTCGTAAGAGATTGGACTAATAGGAACGGCGACCGACTGATACCCTTTTAATTTGTATTATCAATTTTGAATATCATAAGAAGACTAGAATATACAAACGTAATTCTATATATTCATTAAAATTTTGTATACTTGAGATTTTTAGAAAATCTTCGAGAATCGTATCGAATTTTTAAATTTATTTTTTCTCGGAGGAGTTATAGATTTTTATTGTTGGGAGCAATAAAATTGTATCAAATTTTCTTTGTTGACAGGAAAAACTACTTATTTTATGATTGTGATGTCATTGTGACTGCTCTGAAGCCCTGAATAAATATGAACCGTTAGATGACGTCATTCTATTGCATTTGTGTTGAAAACCATAAAAAACCGTGAACTCAGTCTGATGAAACTCACACATTTTCTACGAGACAACCTTCAAACTTACGACCCAACAGATAAAGTTCCTGCTCGTCTGACTAGCCAGCTTTGACGGATTTTACTGGGCTAAAATAGTATATTCACGTTATCTGCTCTTTGTCACATTTGTATCTCGTTTTGGCGTTTCTCGTATAGTTTTCGCTTTATTCTTCCCTCGACTGTCGAACTGAGACTGAGAACCTCGCAAAATAAGTCAGTCGAAGGCCAAATGGGAAAAATACATGAAAAACTTCTACGAGTTCATTGAAATACTCGAGATGAGGTTTTCTTGCCTGAAAAAGTGACGTTTTTATCTCGTTCTGACTCGTTGAAACTTCGTCTTTGTTGGTACCACGTGGGATTTTACCTTGAAATTCATCTTTGTTTCCAAAGCCACCTTCTAGTCTCCTTCCAGCCAGAAATGTCAAAAATTGACGGGGAAATATCGATGAAACTTGCGCTTCGTTCGGAATTTTGATCCCAGTTTCGGTCCAAGGTGCTCTAAATAAATTTTGGTCTCACAAGATTTGTAATAATCAAAGCTGATACCTTCGAATAAGCAAGTTTTTTCTCACTAAAATTTCGTCATAATTCATGTCTATTTCAAAAAAATGCTTAAAATCGATAGATGAATTTTCTTTGAAAATTTGTAACGTTTCAAAACACATTTTTCAATAAGTTCCATCATAAATTTAAAATTGTTGTTTCAATGTGTTTTTAATTTGAAATTTTCAACCTAAAATGTATCCTAATTATTCATAATTAGCTGAATTTTCTATTGAAATTTCTGTCATTTTGATAGGTGTCTCTGGTCGAAAATTTCACCATACTCGTAATTCAAAAATCGTTAAAAATTTGATGAAAACTGTGCTTTGAAAATAAAATAATTTCTCTCTTTAATAATTGCTAAAAAATCGGTTGGAAAATGTTATTTGAAAATTCGATAATGAGTCATTTTAGAGGTATCTGGTTGAAAAAAGTCAACCAAACATTTATCCGAGTAATTCAAAATTGATGGAATTTTTTAAAGAGTTTGTCATTTTGGAAGGTGTTTTGGGTTAAAAATTTCATCGTATTTCCAAAATTGTTTAAAATCAATATATCGGTTGATAAATGTTTTTTGAAAATGTCATTCTAAAAAGTGTCTAGGTGAAAAATTGTAATCATAATTTTCAAAAAATTTCATAATAAATATCAATAATTGTTAAAAATTTGTTGTAAATTCATCATTGAAAATTTGATAATTTTATTATTCTACGAGGTCAGTTTTAGGTCAACCAAAAAATTTTTGGTCAACCAAAATTAGGTCAACCAAAAATCAAAAAATTTTTGGTCAACCAACAAATTAGGTCAACCAAAATCTCTCATCGGGGAGATGAGACAATTTGGCGATAATCTTTGAAAATATTACAATTACTAGAATACATTTAATGTATTCTACTAATTGTAATATTTTCAAAGATTATCGCCAAATTGTCTCTTCTCCCCGATGCAACACCAAAATTTATTATATTTGCGAAGTTCAATGAACTTGAATGAATGAAACGAGTCGCTCCGTCAACATCTGGTTCGACAAACAAAGATGTTGATAGTTGAGGAGTTCCTTCTACAGGAATTGGCGCATTGCATCATCTCCTTGACCACGTTTCCTTCTGTAGACCGATGGAGACGTTGCGCAACTTCGGACGCCCTATTCGAGATGAAACATTCGCAACAGAATATCGATTCCCATCAGTTTCACAATGAATTATGGCTCACCGGATGAGCTGTGAACGTTCCAATTCATCTAGACGACAGCTTGTAGAGCCTACTTCAAAAAACCATCCATTTCGATCTAATTTTATTAGAGATATTTGAATTATACAACATTTTTCAGCACCTGAGAGGTCTTGCACGTAAAACATAACCAGCATTTTTCAAAATATCTCTATGAAAGTGATTTTTGATCGCAAAATAGGGGGGGATTACACCTTCTAAAATGACATCGTCGAAATGTCAGACAATTTTCAAACCAATTTTTAACAATTTTCGAATTGTGATGAAATTTGTCAACCAGACACTTTTTAGAATGACTAATAACTTTTTAGAAGACTAAGACTTCAGATGACTTAACAACTTTTTAGAAAACCAAGGTATTATCGTGTTTTCAAAAGATTTTTAGCTTATTTTAGATTTATTATGGTGAAATTTTCAACCAAAGCACCTTTTAAAAAAACATGTAATTGAATTTAAAAAAAAAATAAATAAAAATCAATTTTGAATTACTAAAATAAATTTTTGGTTTTAAACTAATGGTAGATACCTCTTAGAATAACATAATTATCAAATTTCCAAAGAAGAGTTTACAACAGATTTTTAACAATAAAAACGCTGCAAATTATTACACAACGGTTTATTATTTTTATATAGATCACTCGTCTACAAAATCACCAACCATCCAATATGAAGAAAAAAATCAAAAAAAAATTTAAAAAAAATAAAAATCACCAACCATCGATCGCATTTTTGTCAGCTAAAATTTGAACGGAGATTAGGCCTCTTTTGCGATTCACACTCGTGTTTTGATTTATATATATATATTTCAATATAAACCCTTAAATTTTCATAGAGAGCGAACGGTTTGTCCTACAGAGCTCCGCGTGGTCTCAAAAAATTCTAAAAATTCCATAGAATCTTAAATTGAAGGAAAAAAATACCTTTATATCAAAATTTTTTGAGTTAGGGCGTTTTCAAAATTTTAAAATTGATTTTGGAACCCTTAGAAGTGACCTACATCAACCAAAAGCTTCGGGGCACAACTAGACCCCAAATGGAGCCTACATTCCAAATTTCATCAAAATCGGTCAATGCTAAGTACGGCGGACGGACGGCCAAATTTTTATTCGATTTTTGGATTCTACGTACCTTGAAACGTAAACCATCAAATTTTGAGGGGGTGTTAAAATTTTTTTTTCTTGGTCGATTCCGAAGGTTCATTATTGAAAATAATAAACCAAAACAATTTTTTTAAATTGTGATTTTCAACGAAAGACACTTTCTAGAATAACAAATTATTGGATATCCAAGGTTTATTCATTTTGAATTTGCACAAATTATGGCTAGTTCGGTGCTTGAAAGTCAAGAAAACATGGAAAAATGTTCGTGCCCAGCCCTAAAACCTGCACTTTCAGAAATAAGCTGTCTCAATAGTTGCAACTTTTATAGAATGTTTAGAGGCTTATCTTATGCTGCAATAAACTCCAAAACTGGGTCATATGTTCTATTCACGTTATTATTGAAGGGATTATAGAATTATGTGAACTGTAATTCACAAGACAAGTTCACATCGAGCCAAATCTTGGAGTTGAATTTTTTCTCTCAATTATTGATTAATCTTTGAAAAAAATTAAAATTAAAATGATTAGTCACCAATTCAGAACAACGGAAAAATTATTTAATTTTTGGTTTGATCCAACCTCGTTGTAATACTGTTGTGATCAACTATCTCAGCTCTTCTGTCTATTCAGTGGTAGCGAGCCCGACTCAGGATTTGTAATATAGTCGGAAAAGTTTGGAGATCGAACCCAGTCGAAGGAAGTTCTTTTTTGAAAGGGTTGCCACCTTTGAACGACTCTCAGTGGTGAAACACCTTATCGGTACTTGTGGTAATCCAACGAAAAGTAACGTCACGCTCAGGGTGAAAAAAATCGTGCGAAATACAGTTAACATGAAGAGAAAAGGGCTAAAAGTCGTTGATTCGAAAATTACAAATTCTGAAATCAATTTTAGAACCTATTCCTGAAAGAATTTTGGTTCAGTATGACCAAATTTCGACGTTATTCATTCTCTCAGAGCGTATTTCGGGTTTTCAATAGTGTTAAAATGCTTTTCAAACATCCACCAAGTCGTGTTTTGCACGTTTTCCCCTTCTAATCATTCTACACAAATATTGGGTCACGATAAACACTCTGATTTCTATTTTCGTGCCCAGTTCGTCTGGGATGTGTTTGGTGAGCCAAAAAATCTCTCTTCGCGACAAACGCTCAAATGTTTGAACGCTCATTTGCATTTTGCAGTCGTTTAGAATGGCGAATTGTCATGGAAATTCGTGCTTTTTCAGAGGTGAACGGCACGGCATAATGAAGCCTTCTGGTCAGAACAAAAACGACTTCAAGATGGATACTGAAATTTGTATAAATCGAGTTGAGTGGAAAATTTTCCAAAATTTAAAACCCTTCATACACAAACGCCAGCCGAGTTGGGTGGACCTTCACCACAATGGGGGGACATTTTGATTGAAAATATCTCAACAAATACAACAACAATCGCTTACGTTAAATTTTCTCCAAAAACTTTGAATATTTTGAATTTTTGAAATTTTGAATATTGCTTTAAACAAAAATTATTCTCCAAAATCAAATTCTTACAAAAAATTATTCTTACCAAATCAAAAAAATTGTCCTAATCTACCGCTAAAGATTCATTCTCACAAAAATTTAACATTAAGAAAAAGCCTTTGACAAGTAAGGCCCTACTTGTACGTGAATAATAATTTTTTCTAAGAGAGATTTGCAAAACGTTCAAATTGATCAATTTTATTCAAAACATGAATGAAATTGGTTTTTTGCCGTTTTGAAAATGTGGTTGCTTCTAAAAAGTGCATCTTGAGGGGGTCTCAGTCGGTCGGCGTTCCTTCCTAGTTGCGGGTTAGTCTTATCTCTTACGAACCGGCACGCAATGTTTCAAAGATGTACATAAATTTGAAATTGAGGTTCAATTTTGATACTTTGAGCGCCGGTTCGTAAGAGATTAGACTAACCGACTGAGACCCCCTTAAAGTTGGTAGTAAGGAAGATCAGAATGGGTTCTGATGATTTTCTTATGGCCTCACCCGCTTAAGTTAAAATTGGTGTGGAATCTTTCTTTACTTGGAAAATTGTACTCAACTTCTGGACAACATGAATTTTTTCAATGAATATTTTCCTCCCTCATGGTTTAGAAGTGAGCTATACGTTAATAGTATTGACAAATGAAATTATAGATTATTTCAAGGGTTAATTTTATTCAAAACATGAATGAAATTGGTTTTTTGCCGTTTTGAAAATGTGGTTGCTTCTAAAAAGTACATCTTGAGGGGGTCTCAGTCGGTCGGCGTTCCTTCCTAGTTGCAGGTTAGTCTAATCTCTTACGAACCGGCGCGCAAAGTTTCAAAGCTGTACGTAAATTTGAAATTGAGGTACAACTTTGATACTTTGAGCGCCGGTTCGTAAGAGATTAGACTAACCGACTGAGACCCCCTTAAAGTTGGTAGTAAGGAAGATCAGAATGGGTTCTGATGATTTTCTTATTGCCTCACCCGCCTAAGTTAAAATTGGTGTGGAATCTTTCTTTACTAGGAAAATTGTACTCAACTTCTGGACAACATGAATTTTTTTCATCAATATTTTCCTCTCTCGTGGTTTAGAAGTGAGCTATACGTTAATAGTATTGACAAATGAAATTGTAGATTATTCAAGGGTTATTCATTCCTTTTATTAGTATTCATTCTTTCATATTGTTGCCAAGTGGGGTCAAATTCGGTACGTTTGGAACGTCGAAAGAACAGGTTGCCATGGCAACAGGACGCGAGGTTCTGGATCTGATCTAAATAAAGCTCCACCCCTTCTATTGAAGATCGAAATGTAGTTACCAAGCTCTCGTTTTAACAAAAACCATCATATTTTCCATCCTGGGAAAATTACTAGGATTCTGGAACTCTTGAATTTCCTTCGATAATTCGACGGTCTTGACTCGTGTGGAATCGACGACTTGTTCGTTCAACCCGTTCGTACTGTTGCCATGTGGAGTCAAACTGGTCACATTCGGTTTGAAACGTTGGAAGATGTTGTCATGGCAACAGGATGACACGGATGGTCTAAATCTGGCTCACGTGACCCCCCCCCCCCCCCTCCACCATCGCTGGTTGAGGATCGAAAATTAGTTACGGAGTGAAGCTCGACTTCGCTTGTTCCAACAAACGAAGCGATGAACTGAAAACCTTTCAAGCACTAATGTTTTGTGCTCTTCTAATATAAATGGAAAATTATGGCTTCAAGCCAGATATGAATTGAAGTTACATGGTGACCCATTAGCCCCTTAAACGTAACAGAATGTGTGTTTGTGGAGGTTTATTTGGTTTGAAAATGTCTGTCACGTAGGAGTGTCATAAGGTCCCTTGTTGATGAGAATAATTTATCCAATGGAGACAAGGGAGACCCCCATCAACGTGAGCAGGGTCTTGTGAGTCTGAATAAAAAATTCTGTATAAATGACGTTACTGAACACCTTTCTGATTTGGATAGATCTGGAGGAGTTGTGATCCAGTGGATTCAGGAAGGTGTCCAGAACCCTCCAAACAGAAGGGTTCCCTAAGTTACCTAATGGAAACACTAGGCGTTTACGGGTTAATAAAAAAATTGATGTCTTCTTTGAAGCCAATTAAGAAAGTTTCGCATGATCATAGCTGAATATTTTGCTTCCAACAACGGACCAAAAACATGATCGATACCAACACTTTGATTTTGGAATAGTCCTACCACCTTGAATTCAAAATTGTTGAATTGTTCATCAATACGCGGCTCAAACCCTTCTGTATGTAGGGTAAAAACAAATCCACGTTCCAATTTAATTTGGTCTTCGTTAAATTCTCGAAATCCGACATTATTGCATTAAATGAGCTCAGGGTCCTCCAAAATCTCTCAGGGTTCAGAGCTTGATGAACAATATCGTTTCCGTAATCGTCTGTTCAAGGCAAAACCACACGAAAATAAACGATTTTCAGGAAAAGTGCGAGTTAGTACTGAGCTTGACTTTTGAACCACTAAACTACCATTTCTCAGTTCTCAAAATATTTCAAGATCTGGGTTTCAAGATTACCGATCTATAATTCTATTTCGGATTAAGCTTACCATAAAAAATGGTCCGAATTTGATGCCAATACGAGGATTGAGCCCTAGATGGTCCCCTGTGGTTTTCATCGCTGATTGATTTCCACGAAACATCCATGAGGACATCCGATTTATCTAGAATTTGGAAGGTAGTTGGAAGTTAACTGCAAATACTATGGAGATTTTACCTTCATGAATGAAAAATAATACTCGATCGTGTTGATGTTCCTCAAAGTTTGAGAAACAAAACTTGATTTAGAAAATGTTCATATTTCACACCCATTTAATCATTTTTGTATTCATAAAAAGTCCTTTGTGAAGAAGCCAAATTGCCCTCCTACCACTAATTTTTCCCTCTTAACGATGCGAATGATTACTTCATTGTGGAAGTGACTGCAACGGAAACCTTCTAGATGGCAACAGAAAGGCGGAGCCCCCGCTTGAGGCCAGTCTGCCTCCCGGGTTTTTTTTTTTTGTTTATTTGTTTGAGTCTGTTACATAATAATATCATACCTCATAGACAAGTGTGTAAGCACATTTAATTACTCAAATATTGTAAAGTTGGCATTTATTCAGATGATGGTGTCATAAAGTCTTTGATATGCCGCGGTCTGGTGAGTCTTCTGTAGTCAAAAGGTGCAAAGCTGTCGATGACTAGTGGATTGGAATGGTCGGAGTAAAGGCTGCAGAATTTTTCCATACATAATAGACGGAGTTCACTTGGCGTTTCCATGGTGAAGTCATTATAAATTGTAGTATTGCGAACGAATGGTGGCGTGTGGATGACATTTCTTTGTAGGATTATGTTTTGTTGTCTCTCAAGACGCTTGAATTGGGAATCCGAACACGTCCCCCAGACTGCTAGACCATAGGTCCAGATAGGACGTATTAACGTTTTGTAAATTAGGATTTTGTTAGGCAGAGAATGTTCCGGTTGTTTAATAATGGTCTCAGCTGGTTGGTTCTATTTTTCGTTCGTTCTATGACGTCAGTAATATGGTCCCTGAAAGTTAATCTTTCAAATAATCTTGCAAAGTTAATAACTTCAAAGTTAACCTTCATGACTGAAAAATAATACTCTTCAAAATTTGAGAAACAAAGCTTGATTTCCAAAATGTTTCACACCCATTTAATCATTTCTGTATTCATAAAAAGTCCTTTGTGAAGAAGCCATGTTGCCCTCCTACCACGATTTTCTCCCTCTTAACGATGCGAATGATTACTTCATTGTGGAAGTGACTGCAACGGAAACCTTCTCGATGGCAACAGAAAGGCGGAGCCCCCGCTTGAGGCCAGCCTGCCTCCCAGGGTGCATTCACCCTCAGCCCGGTTACCAGCTCCCCGTATATCGGTCAATTCCAAAACCCGATACGTGGCCGACTCTCACGTCTCGCGACTACATTTTTTAATGTTTTTCTAGGCGCGGTTTCCTGCAATTCATCTTTCACCACGGAGAAGGCGTTTAAAGTTCCTCAATTTTCGAGTTAGTGCGTCTGAAATCGTCCCTTTAAACGCCAAGCTGAGGGTTTTAAATATCCCGTTTTTGGGTTTAAATGTCTCTCGACAGTTCGATACTTTCTCTTTTGCATTGTCTCTCCGCCTTCAAGCAAAATCTATATTCTACTCCTCTGCTACTGTTCAAAACAGATGCGTACGTACGAGCATTCCTACCAAATGTTACACACTACGTTTCCCTAAATTTGGGACATATTTCTAAAGTAGAGCTGCTGGCTTTTCGGGTAAATAATAAGCATAATATATCCCAGTTTCCATTGCAATTTCCTACCAAACTGTGGATCATTTTTTTGTTCACATGTATATTTCAATGATTCAAAATGGCTGCCAATGGCAGAAGCTTTCCTTTTTGTCTGAACTGTATCTTATCTACCTACCATCGAAGAGAACCTTGATGAAATGAATTATGTGATCAAAACCGGAACATTAAATGTTTAACATTAAATTAAATTTCCGTCACGCTAGTGGCAACACCAGCTATCTCATTTTTTGGCTGTTTCGGTTTAAGAACCGTTTTTAAGGTAAAATTTTGTGGGGAATCGAATGGTGAAGTTAGTTTCTTCATCAGGGCTACAGGGAGCGCGTAAATCGCAATTTACTTTTTTAGTTAACAGTGGTTATCTCAAGTTGTTCGTCAACACATGCTATCTCAGGATGGCTACATTTCCGATGGTAAGTTTTCCTAAGTGTATTATTGAGAAAATCATGTGTTTTTTAGTTTATACACCTGTTAAGAAGTTGTAAGGGAAAAGTGAGTCCTATGAAAGAGATAAATAAGTTGTTATTCATCAGTAGTCAGGGACACAAAGTTAGGCGTTGAGATAGCGCCTGTTGCTTATTAAGATCCATTTCTGAGATAGCACCTGTTGTTCAAATCAGTTTTTTGGCTCCCCTGAAAAATTGGAAAAAATGAGATACCTGGTATTTAATGTTCCGGTTTTGACTTAAATTTTAAATTAAATTACTTAAATTTTACCTTAAAAACGGTTCTTAAACCGAAACAGCCAAAAAATGAGATGGCTGGTGTTGCCACTAGCGTGACGATTTGGTGGTTACGGACTAAAGACTAAACTGACCACGAATCCGCAATAATCTTCAACTAATATTGCGATCGCGTAAATGTTCGTTGAACGAGGAAATGAGTAGAATCGTGATTCTGGATGAAAACTATCTTGACATTTGAAGAAACTGGATCTCTTGAGAGAGAAAAAAACATCCACGTGGGAGGAGGTAGAATGCTAAGATCGCCCACTGGTAATCACCCTGGGAGGACGTGTTCATGACGCAACTCTGGACGAACGTTACGTTCTCTGATAACTGGTGAGTCAGGGAAAACGCGAATTTAGGAGTTTCACTGTGACATTTACGAGTAAAATACGCCGTAAGACAATGATTTGGTGGTCGTTTTTGTGAAATCAGCGTAGGTAGTAGGTACATCTTCATGATGTAACAGTGGACGAATAGCTTGGTGTTTTGATAGAGCACCAGTGAATATGGATTTTTGTTGTGACAGTTGTAGGTAGTCAATGAAATGGACATTGAGGACGTAAATCTTGTTGTTTGAGTTGTCGTAACTAACTTGACTAACTGGTTTTTGTTTGTTCCTTGCAGAAGATGCGGATGCCGGTGTTCTACGCGACAAGACCAACGATGCGGGCAGGAAGGAGGCGAAAGAGGCGGCAAAAAAGAACAGGAGACGGAAAAAAACTACCGCCAGTTTAGGCCCCACTTGCTTCCAAGGTACTTGTAAAAAAAATCGTATAATTATAATATACTTATATTCCAGTACTCAGAGAAATTGCATATTATTTGGAGCAATAGGCTACTTTTGCGGGTCGAAAATTTCCACTTTTCTCACAATTTTCTCATATTATTCCATTTAGTCTTTTGGCTAGTTAACTCAAATCCCGACCAAAGCCTTAGTATCCACTATTACAGTGTCACTCAACGTCAACTAAGTAGTAGTGAATTTATTTATTTATTTATCTCTCTTCCTTGGAGGTTTTGGAAAAATAAGGTTAGCTCTGAAGTTTGCTAATATAATTTAGGTATGTTTATGTAAAAGCACGACCTAATAATGGAAATTATACTTAGACATGAAATAATTACGGTAGTTTTCAACTTGATTTACGAGCATTGAGAAGACCATATTTCAACATATCTTCTCCTCGGGGTCTCGACCAATCAGATGCCAGATCAGCTAACAAGCCATCTAAATTAATAAATATCTTTTTTAATGAAAAATAAGTTACATCATAATTTTTATAACATATTTTTCCAAAATTAAATTTTAAATGTATTTGGTAGAAGTGAAATTGACGGAAATTGTTGATTAGGTTGGTAGAAACTAATTTATTTTACGGATTCTATGTAAGTTTGTACTCATAAGACGTACACAGAGTAGGGATCGTTAGGGATGTACACAGAGAAGGGATGTACGCAGAGTAGGGATTAGCCCGAAGTATTCACAGATGATACATTTTGGTAGGTACCTGTGGATACAATTAGTACATGCTGGGTAAGAATGTACTCATAAGACGTACGCAGAGTAGGGATCGTCAGGGATGTACACAGAGAAGGGATGTACGCAGAGTAGGGATGTACACAGAGAAGGGATTAGCCCGAAGTATTCACAGATGATACATTTTGGTAGGTACCTGTGGATACAATTAGTACATCCTGGGTAAGAATGTACTCATAAGACGTACACAGAGTAGGGATCGTCAGGGATGTACACAGAGAAGGGATGTACGCAGAGTAGGGATTAGCCCGAAGTATTCACAGATGATACATTTTGGTAGGTACCTGTGGATACAATTAGTACATGCTGGGTAAGAATGTACTCATAAGACGTACACAGAGTAGGGATTAGACCGATTGTACCTGCGGGTACATTCAGTACATGCTGGGATCCGAATGATGAATTCACACTGGGTATTTTCAGAGATGTACACAGAGTAGGAATTGTCACCACAAGGTACCTAAGAATATCTCTGACCCAGAAATTCGTGGACGAGCAGCGTCCAAAAAAGAAAGCATTTTGTTTTCTCCTCGACGCGTATAGAATCCGAAATGTACCGATTCGAGTCTCCCCTTTCTCCAAACACCTTCGTTCATTAGTTTTGTAAATTTACTGTTACCTACCTTCGTTTTTACTACGTATTACCTACCTTGTATGTATTTTTATAACTACATATTATCTTCATATTTCAGATATGTACCGACTGACTGGTGAAGTCCTCGGATCCGGTGCCTACGCTTCAGTTCAGACCTGTGTCAGCACTCTCACAGATATGGAGTTCGCTGTGAAGGTACGTTTCATTAGAGGTATTGCTACTCCGGGTTAATTAAGAACTAGGCGCCTTGTAGTTGTAAGGAAGCTGACTACCCATCAAAAGCCGTAGATAACTACTCGTTGGTTGGTTCTTCGCCTATTCCTCAAATAGTTCAAATTAACCCCGAAGCGATACGAATCCTGGATACATTTTGTATGGGTAATTCAGTTGCAGTTTAAAAGTAATCATTTGATGGAGTTCTCTCATTGTCATTGAGAAGGTACGAGAAGTATTACTACTCTGTGTTATTAAGAACAAGTTGGCTCCATATACCTAACTGAATGAACGGGTTTTCCCTTTTTCGCCGGCAATTATTGTTCGATTTTGATGATTCCAGCGGCAATATTTTAGTCTTTCAATTCCCTAGGCTGATGCACTAATGAATTTCGAAAATTCGTACTGAATAAGTGTTAACTAACTGAATGTTCAAAGGACCTAAGTTAGTTGAATTTTTTTGTCCACTGCGGAGTAATGTCTCATTGTATGCATTACTTCTCTATGAACCTAATTGAGACGAAGATGACAAGTTATTTAGAGCGTGTTATCGAAGTGCGTCCTTAATCAAACAATTTTTCTTCGTCCATCCTCAGCAAGTACTACCACAAATCCTGGATACCTGCTCAGCAGATGAGACAAGTACCTGATTTGGGAAGTTGAGACCCAATTTTTGATTAAATTTCGCTTACCAGTTTCCTTCAAGTTTGCCTGAACTCGAAAAGCGATGCAAACTCGAATATCACGCGGGGCAATTAAAAAACGTCGTACGTTCCAGAGGTGGATAATAACATGGGAGGCCTGGCCCGGATTATCGTGTGAACCCGAGGGATGTAGGTGCGTTTCTAAAACGAAACAATGAGAATATGATTAGATAGTGGGCTGTTGTGTTCTGTGGAGCTGCCTCTGCCTCATGAATATTGACATTCTTCGACCAGTTCGTTCCGGTTTGAAAAGCTCTCCGCTGCCGGGCTTCGCTCGAGCATTTTCCTGGCAGGATTTCCTGTTGTGTCATTGAAAGGGGTCCGTTTGGGTTACGTTTATGTCTCCAGAGAGAAGCCCAACTCTGTAGTCGACGTGTTTGGCTATCAAAACCCTCGAGAATTGTCGCTGATCTTTCAACAGAAAAGCTTTAGTGTACTCCAACAGGTTCCAACCGGAAGAATTTGAAGCCCGAAGAATCCCCTGTTGTGGAGACAGCGTTTCCTACCAGTTGATGCTCATCAGCCAATAGAAATTTGTTACAATATGATATTCTGTAGGTACATAATGAACTCAAACAGCTTTTCGTTGAAAATTCAACTGGTTCTCGATTTTTAAAAGTTCATTTATTGAAATACAGTATCATGTAAATATGATAGAAGTACTAAAAAATCGCTTCATGCAAAAAATCATCCCAAAGAATTTTTTCTGTTCTGAATTAATCGAAAAAACTAGTTATTCATTTAAAATTTTGCGTTTTTTCAATGAAATTTTCACTGGGGATTCCTCAAGTTACCCATCGTTAGACACCAAATTGCTTGGTTTTTGGAATGTTTAATTTTTAGGTCTAAGATTCTGCATGAACCGACTTTTGAACACTTTATAGAATAAATTGAAGGTTTTACGATAATGTCATCAGCAGAGTCACAAAGCTCGATATAGGAAATTAAGGGGGTGTCAAGTCGGTCGAGCGTTCCGGATCAGTATTTCCCTAAATTACAGGGGCTCAAGCTTTAAAAGTTGTGCCTACTTGAATTTGAAATTTTCAAGGATTTTTGAAATTCATTTTGTGCAGCAGTCTAGCAAACAATAATTGCCAGAGAAAAATGGGAAAAACTGTTTATTCAGTTGTTTTTTTAATTTTTCGCCTGTAATTGTTCGATTTTGATGATTCCAGCGGCAATATTTCAGTTTTTTAATTCCCTAGACTGCTGCACTGATGAATTTCGAAAATGATTTAAAATTTCAAATTTAGTTACAACTTTTAAAGGGTGAGCCCCTGTAATTTAGGGAAATACTAACCCGAGGAACGAACTGAGGCGTTGGAGTTCGTGCAAGAAGAATCTCAATCCAGGATTCGTTGTAGGACTTTTTCGAGATCTCGTAGTAAGATGAAAGTCAGGCGGGTAACCGATGATCAAAGGTGGGGTATTCTTACATTTTCGCCAAGCTTGCATTTCGATTCCTTAATCCCTGTTGTCGGTATGAAATGGGTAGCCATTTTGACGTCAATGCTGGACTAATTTATGATCAAACTGTACTGCTCAAAATTGGAGCATCACCATCTATTTCTTCGTTTGTCCCTTTCTTTTTTCCCTTATCAAGTTTTCATCCATTTACACACATTGTTTGCAAACACAGAAGAAAAGAGTTAACCAAAAAAGGCACAAATTTGAGAAAAAAAGATTTTAATGAATTAAAGAAAAGTGCACTTCTTGGGGTAAAATGATAAAAATTGAAAATGCGAAAAAAAGGTTCGAATTATGCCTGTTCAGCTTTTCATTACTTGGTATTACCTCCTCTGGCTCGGATGAGGGCTTGGAGCCTTCGATGCTTCTAAATAAGTTTTGGATATCCTCCCCAGGAAGATGTCCCACTCCTCTTTCGCTGTTGTTTCCAGCTGCTGAAGATTATCTGATGGTGGATCTCTGGCCCGAATTCTTCTTTTCAGCATGTCCCAAACATGCTCTATCGGATTCATGACTGGGCTCCTTGGTGGCTAGTCCAGGATACAAAATTTATAAGGGAAGAAGGAAAGAGACAAACGAAAAAATGGATGGTGGTGCTTTGATATTGATCAGGAGTGCAGAATCTGTGTCCTCACGAAACACGGATGTCGCAGCTCAGCTGATGAAGGATATTCTTATATTTTCCAAGGCGCCAGTTCATTCTAAGTCTACAATTATATCCTTAGTATTTTCGTGTGATATAGTTTCAGCAGTTGTATTTCCACGTTCCAGGTTATCGAGAAAACTCCAGCTCACCCCCGAGCGAGGGTCTTCCGTGAAGTGGAGACCTTCCACCACTGTCAGGGGCAGCCCAACATCATTCAGCTCCTGGAGATGTTTGAGGATGAAAAGTATTACTACCTCGTGTTTGAAAAGGTGAGGCCAACTCTTCAAATCGAATATGGTCTTTTTAAGTATTGATAAATACATTAAAAAAATTCAAAAAATGGAGAGCGGTAAAGAGGAATACAGAAAAAATGAGCATCACGGAGCTATACTTTGAAATTTGATTTAAAGTAATTAATGAGCTGAGAAGATCCACCTTGGGACGTAAGTGGATAATTTATGTGGAATTATGAAGTTTTAATGACGTCATTGTTACGAGGGAAGTGGAATTTTGTTACCAGTAAACACGAACGTCCAAGCCACACCAGCAGCATTAGTTCATGTATCCTCCGCTAGGGATAGCACAGCGCTCTTCCCTTGAATCAGATGAGATAAACTCTGATACCTATTTTGGTAAAGCTCGAGACAATGAAAAACAGCTGATTAAAGGGAGAACCGCTTTACTCTCTCTAGTGGAGGACAGATGAACTATTGCTGCCGGTGTTTATTTTTATTAATTTGAAAAAAAATTAAAAATTGAGAAAAAAATTGAATAAAAATAAAAAAAAATATGTAGAAATGAAATTTTTTTTAAATGTACGAATAAATGAAAAAGTATTAAAAAATATATAGTTCAATATACAATTCACTGAATACATAAACCACAATAATAAATTTGTTATAGTTTATAATTAATTACCCTTTACCATGTTATATTAATTTGGACAAAAATGGAATTTGGGGCGTAGGAGGCAGATTGAGGAATTCAGATCTTCCTTACTACAGTAAGCATCCCATTCTCTTGCCAACTGATTCTCATTCCTCAATTATATTGGTCGATCATTACCATAAGATTCTACTACACTCTGGAGCTTCTACCCTGCAAGCCATGATATAGACAAGGTTCTGGATGCCTAATTTGAGACGACTAGTTCGCAAGCGCAATTTTATGTGTTTAAAATGCTTCAAATTGAATGTCAAGTCCAGGATTCCTGTCATGGGCGATTGCCATCATACCGAGTACAAGCAAAAAGAGCTTTCGCCCACACAGGAGTGGATTTTGCTGGACCGTTCGATATGAGGTACTCCCTGAAACGAAAAGCTGGCGTTTCCAAAGTTTATTTATGCCTATTCGTGTGCATGGAGACTAAAGCTCTTCATTTAGAAGGTGTAACTGAACTGAGCACTGAATCATTTTTAGCTACCTTTGATAGATTCTGCTCCAGACGAGGCCTCCCTCAGGAAATGTTTTCTGATTGCGGATCTAACTTCATAGGTGCTTCGAATCATCTCAAGGATCTTCATCGGTGGTTCCACAATCAAGATACACAAAGAGGAATCAATGACCGTTTTCTCAAATTTGGTGTGAAATGGAACTGTTATTGATGCCTGTCATGGTTTTCCCTGGCATAAAGTTGGAGCATCCATCCATAAGACGTTTGTGTAGGAAACTACTGCCTTGCATAGCAAATCAGCAGCCAGCATTGACTCAAGGCTGAACAATACGTGTTATCGTTTTTACAGCAAGGGGTAGATACTGTGGAACTAGGTTGACAAGGTCCGCCGCTAGGAGCAGCATTGTATGATTTCCAGCTGTTGAAAGATGATTGTGATGTGACGTCACTGGTTAAGTTACTGTTGAGGTTCTTGCTCAAATTTACTTGATAGGCAATGAATTGACTAATTTGACACTTCGTTACTAAGATGCTCCTTCTTGTTTGCTAATGTCAAGAACAAGACATTTCAGATTCAAGTAACAAGCTGATAAGCTAGCTGTAAATGGCGTCTCTAGTCTTGGGGGACCTGAGCTTATGAAGAATCCCTCGGAGCACCCTGGATATGTTGTGGTCCAGGGAATTCTCTGGTCATGAACCTTCAAGATTAGTAACTTCATAAATATATTGTATTCCTGGCGATTTTACTGACGTAATTGTGTTAATATTTCTTAACTGTTTTCTGCCCAGTTTATTTGGAAACAATAGTCATTGCGACCTCATCTTTACATAAGACCCGGGTTCGATTCCAGGATGACATCAAAAAAATTTTCTCATTGTTGTTTTTGCCTGCTTTTAGCAAGCTTTTCAGCTGGTAATTCCAAATTTCTAATAAACGATCATCTCAAGAGCGATTATTAGGAGAAAAAAAGGAAATTGTAGACTCATTTGGGTGTAGTACCTATATTACCAATGTAAACCTACTTGTGTGAATGTTGGAAATGACTGAATTTTTGGTTCAGGTCGTCGGAGGTCAGCTCCTGACGAGGATCCAAGAGCGGAAACGGTTCACGGAGCGGGAAGCCGCCGAGGTGACTCGGGACCTGGCCACGGCCCTCAAGTTCCTCCACAAGAAGGGCATCGCTCACAGGGACCTCAAGCCTGAGAACATCCTCTGCGTCTCTCGCAGCTCCCTTTCCCCCGTCAAACTGTGTGATCTAGACCTCGGGTCCGGCGTCCGCTTTTCCCCCGTCGGCCCCCTGTCGACCCCAAGGTAAGACCTCCCACTTCATCGTAGAAGCAATAGATGGCAACGCAGAATAAGAAATGTAGTAGGGATGAGCATCGTTTGGAAAATATCGATATTCACCATCGAATAAACTATCAAAGTCAAACATCGATTGTTAAAACCCATCGGTACTAAACTATCGATTTTTTCGATAGTATCGATACTTTTTTGATCAAGTATGGTAAAAATATTGCCTGGGATAGATCAAGTGTCTATTGTAATGTGTATTAATCGTTGCAATTTGCATGATACTAATTTCAGAGAAACCACTGGTCAGTTCTGGTCAACCTAAATCAACCAAACATGAAAATTGCAGTGACGAATTTTTGGGATTCAATTCAATATGTTGAAATATAACACTTTTTTCGTATTTTCTCCACTTGAATTATTTGAATGTTTGAAGATTTGTACCATCACAGCTCAGTAGACTGTTAACAGAACAAATTGCCTGCATACCTTCTTAACGAATAGAGAACGACAACCAAACATCTGAATATTTGATACTGATACGAGAATTTGATAACGAAAAGGAAAGATTCGAGGCTATAAAATGCAATCACATTGACGTAATTGGCTTAACATTGGTTTAAAACATCGGTTCTAAAATATCGATGGTGAAAACATCGATAGTTCGATAGTATCGACCATCGATGCTCATCTCTACAATAAAGAGCTTACAACATCGACAAGGAAGATATAGCAGTTACGGATTCAATTCAACTTTTTATACTTTTAACTCATCCCAGCCTTTCTTAAGGGGGAAAAAATCATCTAACCGATTACCCTTGTGGTGGTAAGGAAAGTAAAAACAACACTTAGCTTAGCTAATGTAACGGTTGCCCTGTGGCTGAGGAAGATAACACGATGAGTCCATCACGTTGTCAGTCAGGGAAAACATTTGCTAAGCTAAAAAATGTTGTTTTTACTTTCCTTACCACCAGAAGAATGATAACAGAGATTATTTTGTCTCTTGAGAAGGGCTAGGATGAATTAATTGAATTTAATGTAATCAAGTTTAATTGAATTTGTTAATGCGATATAAATTGAATTCTACCTTAAGCAAATTCAATATTTGCTTTTTCAACTTTTTACAAGTTAATTTCAACCTTTTAGATTCAATTCAACTTTTATTAAATTCAATTCAATATAACTCGTCTCAGCCCTTCTTTTGAGAAAGAAACATCTTTCCTATTGCCCCTTTGGTGGAAAGGAAAGTAAAAACAACAGTTAATCTGACTGACGTGGTGAACATCCTCGTAGCTCAGCTAAATGTGTTGTTTTTTCTTTCCTTACCAGAAGGGTAACAGGAAAGATATTTTTCTCGTGAGGCTAGCCCCTGAGGAGGCCATCTCTCCCCTTATAGCCTTCTTGGTACAAGCCCTTGAAGTAGGGTTTGCTCAACCACGACCACCACGAATCCCCAACCTCAACTGAGGGGCAGGCAGGTGATGCTTTGACCGAGGTCGGTGCATCTGTAGCCTGGGGCTCCCCTCGCCCGTGGTACTGGTAATTGAGATGAGTAAGAAGCCTTTTACGGCATTACTGCTATCCCCGGAAGCCCGACCAGGTAACAGGCCCGGAAGCAGAGAATTTGTACCTGCTCCCTAACCGCTGTACTGTCAGAGGCATGTGCCAGAGCCCTAATATTAAGGGGGTACAGGAGAGGGAGGTGGACGAGGACTGCAGGAGTTTTGGTGTTCAGAACTGGCGCACTGTTGCGCGAAATAGAGAGGACTGGAGAAATTTCTTGAGGCAGGCCAAGATCCGCACTGGAATGTAGCGCCACAGGGTAGGTAGGTAGAGTTCAGCTTGTGTGAGCGTCCTGCTGAGGAATGCCTTGAAAGGCTCCTCAGACAGGTCACGCAGGATGACAGGCAGCTAAGTAAAAAGCCGACTTTGCGTTAAGGCTAAAGGGGATGACAGTTGTGCGAGTGAGAGTGTGAATACCAAACTTAGATCTAGCTGATCTCTACAACCGCTCAACCGATTTTCATTTTTCAATACAATTTGGATTTGTCTCAACGTAACTAAACCCGCTGTCATGCAAAAATGTCAAAAAAATTCACCAAAAAAGTTGTTCTTTTATAATACTTTTATTTTGTCTATAAATATACTTTAGAGCGATTTTTTCCGCAAAAACTATTACAGCCGCCATTCTCAAAGATGTCAAGTAGCTCTCAGAATATTCCTCATCAATATACCGGGTGTCCCAGAAGTTATGGTCCACCCTTTTTATCTCCGTTGTTTTGAGGGGTAGACAAAAACTTCAAGCAATAACCCCCCTTGATTTTTTACGAGGAATTCAACTATCACACTTTTGCGCATTGTGCACCTGCGCAATCGTGCGCAACGCACACCAACTTTGTTATTTCAAATGGGAACCCCTATTTTTTATTGCAGATTCGGATTCTACGCAAAATTTCATGAATTTTAGACCCATCAACCGAGTTTTTTGGTTGCGCACAACCCGTCCAGTGAGCACGCAAACATGCGCAACCCCTGGATTGCGCCAAAATTGAGATGGACGTAGACCCCAAGTGTGATACATGTTTTTTCATTAATTTTCGACGCTGAATCACGTGGTGGTATCCATTTTCGGATTTTACTCAAATTTCTCGAAACGGCGGCTGAAAAATGAGTAGTTTTTAATACAGGGTGTCCGCAAATTCGTGCACAACGCACCCCAACTTTGTTATTTCAAATGGAAACCACTTTTTTTTGCAAATTCGAATTCTGCGTCAAATTTCATAAACAATTCACCCCTTGAACGAATTTTTTCATCGCGCGCAACATGCTTCAGTGCTATTTTTCAACCCCGAATCCGGGCATGATATCCGTTTTATTATTCAACTTGATTTTATGGCGACTATTGCCGGAATAATAAATTTTTCTAATCAAAACTCACCATTTATCGGTCATTTAACTCTCAATGTGGATCGAGTTATAATTTTAAAATAATTAGTAATTGAAAATGGTTGCTCTAAGAAATCGCGACTTGAATCATTTGAGAGCAAGCAGGCATCCAGGGGTTTATTCCTTGATTTCTTGTTTACATTGTTTACTTTGGAGTAAGTGGATAGTTGCCTAATACAAATGAGATACTTTGAAGCTTGTATCGACTTGTCATCCCTCCGCCAGTCAGATTCTGACGATAAAACAGGCTCACCTTCCTATTTATCAGCCGCCGTTTCGAGAAATTTGAGTAAAATCCGAAAATGGATACCACCACGTGATTCAGCGTCGAAAATTAATGAAAAAACATGTATCACACTTGGGGTCTACGTCCATCTCAATTTTGGCGCAATCCAGGGGTTGCGCATGTTTGCGTGCTCACTGGACGGGTTGTGCGCAACCAAAAAACTCGGTTGATGGGTCTAAAATTCATGAAATTTTGCGTAGAATCCGAATCTGCAATAAAAAATAGGGGTTCCCATTTGAAATAACAAAGTTGGTGTGCGTTGCGCACGATTGCGCAGGTGCGCAATGCGCAAAAGTGTGATAGTTGAATTCCTCGTAAAAAATCAAGGGGGGTTATTGCTTGAAGTTTTTGTCTACCCCTCAAAACAACGGAGATAAAAAGGGTGGACCATAACTTCTGGGACACCCGGTATATGGCAATAATCCGCCCGAAACAGAAAAATTGACAGTAAAAACTTAGCGCAAAATCGAGGTTGAAAACACTATTGAACCCCTCATAGTCTCCTTTCTTGATAATCAGGTACACAAATAAGATCTTTCTTGGCCAAATAGCCTCTACCTCACATTCTTATTTATTTCCTGTTGGAACTGTGGAGCTTGAATAATGACGTTTCTGAAAATTCAGCTACAATTTGACCTAATCTTGTAATGGTGGGTTTGCATTAATTGATTGGCGTTTCAGTGGTGAGAACCAATCAAACTAGTTCACTATTGAATTGACTACTAGGACCATATGGCTAAAAAGTAAGTCACATTTCAATTAGATTTTCCGTAGATTTCGACTAATGTCGTGCGTTATTTTCGTTTTCCAGACTGAATTCTCCCGTGGGGTCGGCAGAGTTCATGGCTCCCGAGGTGGTTGATGTATTTGTTTCTGACTGTCCCACCGCCAGTTATGATAAGCGTTGCGATATGTGGAGTCTCGGCGTTGTCGTCTACATTCTTCTCTCCGGATACCCGCCTTTCTGGGGCAGATCCTGCCAAGAAGATCCTAGGGTGAGTCTACAACTGAGACCGTTCATCCAATAGTTGTCACTGAATCAAATTTGCGCTGGTTGCGTCGAGTCGAGAAATGTGCAGCTTGGTAAAATTTGAAAAACGCAACTCACATGTTGCCTGGTGGGAATTCGGGGACTTTTCGTGTCGTTATTAAGTTATTAATCCGTGGCTGAAGATGGTTCAATGCCGAAATATAGCATTTTTTTCTCGTAGCAATTTTTTCACTTCGAAGTTTTTTTTCGCTTTTTCGACCTCACCATCGTAACTCCTGTTATTTACCAAGTAAATTCAGATTTAAGTATATCGTTGGAAAGAGCGTTAAATTTCCAAGCTATCCAGTGTAAAACCAAAATCTTTGAGCAATAAACCATTTAAGAAAATCATAGTTCGTAGAAGTGGCGGGAGGTAGCGCTGAAACCCAACAAGGATTGTTGGTAGCTAAACTCTCATGAGGTAGTCACAGTTTCGAAGCAACTATGAAAGAGTGTCCAGTCTGGTTTCGGTTCCCTAGTTGCCATTATCTACATTTGACTGAGTTACTCTTCTTTATAATTGTGGAGCAATGTTTTACCTAGTTCGGCATGGAATTTATGTTCAGGCGGAAAGTGCTGTCTCGCATTACGACCTTCTACTCTTCATCTCTATCATAGTCAGAATGTTCCACTATGTTGTATGTTTCAACGTGGCGTGTCCGTGTTTTCAGAATGGGCCCTGCATCGGAGCAGATTGCCCGCTGTGTCGAGTCTCGCTCTTCCAGGAGATCTGCGACGGCAAGGTGGTCTTCGACGAGTTGGAGTGGTGCGCAGTCAGCGACCTCGCCAAGGACCTCATCTACCGCCTTCTCAGGGTCGACCCCGAAGAGCGGCTGATGGCCGAGGAAGTCCTGTGCCACCCTTGGGTCGTCAAGATGTGCGCTGCTGAGACGAGCAATCTCCTCGACACGCCTAATGTTATTAACAAGTGAGTATCTCTTATCTGTGGAAACACTCACTGCAATCAATAGTTCGAAACCTGCCGACCCTGCTAGGCTTCTCCAAACACTTTGAAGCGGGATTGTACATCTTTGACCAATTCGCACACATTATTTGCATTTCGTGGCAAGTTTTTGTCGCTTTGAACTTCACAGCAGTGGTTTCCAAATTCTCATAATTATCCATCTCATCCTACGATTGAATTCTGTTCCATAAAGCCTTAATTATCGAGGTCAGCTTTATTTAAACCGAACAAAATTCAATATGGAAAGGTTTTTATGTACGAATTTGAACTGGACCTGAATACAGCTACTGCACTTGCATGGGAGCTTCAAAATGTTTACCTGAATCTACTATTTTCTTGGCAAAAAATTATTATCGCAACTAGACCTAGATTAATCCATGTCGTTATACTGTGGGGCATCAACTTCAGAAAAGATGGATGGATCCTTAGATGGATCCAGAGTCCAAATCAAGATTGCTTCCATGGATGGATCCAGTCTCTAAGTCATGATGGCATCCTTGGATGTATGGAGTGTCCAAACCATGATGGCGTCCTTGGACGGATCAATTGTCCAAATCATAATGGTATCTCTAGATGGATCCAGTGTCCAAATCATGATGGTATCCTTGGGTGGATGCAGAGTCCGAATCATGATGGCATCCTTGGATGGAGCCAGTGCCCCAATCATTATGGGAACCATGGATGGATGCCGATTCCAAATCATGATGGAGTACTTGGATGGATCTGGATTCCAAATTCATGATGGCATCCTTGGATGTATGGAGTGTCCAAATCAAGCTTGCTTCCATGGATGGATCCAGTCTGTAAGTCATGATGGCATCCTTGGATGTATGGAGTGTCCAAATCAAGCTTGCTTCCATGGATGGATCCAGTCTCTAAGTCATGATGGCATCCTTGGATGTATGGAGTGTCCAAACCATGATGGCGTCCTTGGATGGATCAATTGTCCAAATCATAATGGTATCTCTGGATGGATTCAGTGTCCAAATCATGATGGAATCCTTGGTTGGAGCCAGTGTCCGAATCATGATGGCTTCCTTGGATGGAGCCAGTGCCCCAATCATTATGGGATCCATGGATGGATGCCGACTCCAAATCAAGCTTGCTTCCATGGATGGATCCAGTCTCTAAGTCATGATGGCATCCTTGGATGTATGGAGTGTCCAAACCATGATGGCGTCCTTGGATGGATCAATTGTCCAAATCATAATGGTATCTCTGGATGGATCCAGTGTCCAAATCATGATGGTATCCTTGGGTGGATGCAGAGTCCGAATCATGATGGCATCCTTGGATGGAGCCAGTGCCCCAATCATTATGGGATCCATGGATGGATGCCGATTCCAAATCATGATGGAATACTTGGATGGAGCCAGTGCCCCAATCATTATGGGATCCATGGACGGATGCTGATTCCAAATCATGATGGAACACTTGGATGGATCTGGATTCCAATTCATGATGGCATCCTTGGGTGGATCCAGTGTCCAAATCCATCAAGTAAACCACCTGCTGAGTATCCACATCCACCCAGGCTGTGTTTTAGTTTTCTTCCTGATTCTTTGATAAAATTGTAATATAACCTTAACCTAAAATTTTCTTCAACAGCCATAACAGTGTAATGATATCACCTGATCGAATCTTCACTGGTCCTAACCTCTTTTTTCGTCTCTTTCGCAGGAATAACTCGGCGTCGGAGCTCTCCTCGATGGCGGACTCCGCAATGACCTTGAACCGCGTCCTCGTTCAACAGCTGTCCCTCTGCGACCCCCAGCCCACCGGCGCATGTCCAGACTTGTCGCTGTCGTCCGTCCAATCCTCCACTCTCCTTCAACGCCGAACTACAAAAGCCGTCTAGTCAACAACGCGACGACAAAACAACAACAAATACATCAAAAACCTTGAAAAAACCTCCTTTTTTATTTCGCTTAGAGAGTCAGCTTCTTCCCCCCTTTATTACTTACTCCCCCCTTTTTTGTTCATTTTTTTTTTTTGTTTTTTGGGAGATTACCTTCCAAAAAAATTTGGAATACTCAATTCAAATCTTCACAGATCGATTGAGTTGTTCTTCATTCCCGTAGTTTTAAAAATACTCCATTTAGCAAAGCCATAGAATGCCTTAAACCATGGAATGCCATTAAACATTAAATGTTTAATGAAATTGTTTAATATTATAGGAAGGCATTCTAGGAGTATTTTTACAACTACGGGAATGAAGAACACAATCGATCTGTGAAGATTTGGACAAATTTTGTCCCATTAATTTCTCAATCGCCAAAGCTTCCCATTGTATATTAAAAACTACATTTGAAAAATCACAAAAAAAATCAAAAATCCTCATTTCATCGCGAAAAAGAACGAATATCGTCATAGTTGTCAGTATTGTTTGTTTTTGAAAATTCGTACCGTTCTTTGACCCTCCATACTCCCAAGTTTATTATTAATAACGTAATATTTCTTACTTTAATTTAAATAATAAAAAACCCGTCACGTTATCGCAGATAACAATTCGGACTTCACCGACCCCCCCTCTTTTTGTATCCTGTTTCTACAAATTGTACAAAAATTGTATTTATTATTTTATAAACGTGTTTGAAAAACACCGCTCTTCGTTTGTGACGTCACAAACGAAGAGAAATTATGCGGTGTTTTTCAAACAAGTTTTTGTTTTTCAACGGTGGATATTCTGTTTTTGAAGGGTCCGATTTCTCGTCAATCACCAGAAAAATTCGAAAAAAAAAATTGATCGAAATTTTCACTTTTTGACTTCCAACGGTGGATATTTGGAGGGTTCGATTTTTCGTCTTTCACTCGCACCTTCCAAAAAACTCAAAACTTTTTGGGTAGCGTGATACGAGAGAACCGCTTTCTTTCAATCAGGAAAACTTCCCACTCGTCGCGGGGAAAAAAAAATCAAAAAAAAAAAGATCAAAAACCAAAGTGAAAATTAACTTCGAAAAACTTCCATTGCAAATACTCCACATTTCTCGAAAAACAAGCTCCGTTCTGCTAGGTTTTTGATCTTTGGTCCGTTGGAAGTCAAAAAAGGGAAAATTTTGATCAATTTTTTTCGAATTTTTCTGGAAAGTGGGAAGTGAATGACGAGAAATTGAACCCTTCAAAAACAGAATATCCACCGTTGGAAGTCGAAAAGTGAAAATTTTGATCAATTTTTTCGAATTTTTCTGGAAAGTGGGGAAGCGAATGAAGAGAAATCGAACCCTAAAATGTGGAAAACAGACTCAAAAAGAAGGACTTTGATTCATTTCTTGTTGCCCGCAACGTTTCGAAGAGATAAGTAAATAATAAAAAAAAACCCGAAGGTGTGTATAATTTTGCGAGAAATCGTTTTTTCAACGTAAAAAGGAGATGTCAAAATCTTTTATATTTTTATATAAATTCCCTATTTCACCTTGTACCCCCTTTTCCCCCCTTAGTGATAGAAAAATTGTAATTTTCGAAAGAAAACTTTTTTTTTTCACGCAAAATTTTCGGTTTTTTTTTCTTTCCTTTTACAAAAACTCGCAGTAAACAAAATGTTTCATCCGACACGAATGCGTTTTCCTTTCTGTTGTTTTCTCTGTTCATTCTGGGTATTACTATCTTAAGTTGTGTCTACGGGGTTTATTGAATGGTTTATAAGAGTTGAACGATGTTTGTGTTCGACGACAAATCATGTTTATGTACACCTTATTATTATAATCAAATAGCCCTATTTGACGAACTGTTCATCAGGGTATAATACCCGTTTTTTTTGTGGTAATTTCCAGTTTTTTTTTCTGTGTAGTTTGTGTAAGTTTTGAGTTTTCACTTTTTTTTGTCTGTAGTTTTGTACAAAGGAAGACAAATTTGGAGGAGAAAAAAATGTGAATGAAAGAAAAAATCTGAATTTTTATTACACTAACTCGTGAAGAAAAGATGTTAGGGGAAAAGATCAATAAAACATCGTAATTGAGAAAATAATTTCTTGTTTTTATTTATCCTTGTTGTTCGAAGTCTCCTTTAGATGGGATTTTAACCCTTAATATCCTGAAGTATCTTTTTGGAAGACCGATTTTTATCTGCACACGTTTATAAACTTTAAAGCCAAAACTGATTGCCGTCCAACTATCCGATTATTTAAGGAAAACGTAGGTAACAGTAAAAACAAAATAATTCTCGGGTTGACTGAATGTCATAGGGCCTTCGAGGTACCTTCTACCCTCATTTCTCCCCTTGCCGATAAGTTGGTTTCCTCGTCAGAGATGGCGCCACTGTTTAGAGCAGCATAGATCCCTGTATGAAGTGTACCTTCTCCACCTTATTCTGTGGTTCTGTACTTTATGAGGAATGAAAGACCCCAACCAAGGATTTTTCTGTACTTTATGAGAAATATTAGACCCCAACTAAGGATTTTACAAATTTCTTTCTTCTACTCAACAAAATTGGGCAGATAGACAGATTTTTCTGACCCAGATTCTAGTGAGGCTTTAGGAAAGATCATTTACGAGCTGACAAGCTGCAATAGGGCCTTTGAGAAACCTTCTGTTCAAATATTCTACAGATTTGTCATAATACATCTAAATTTAATTTAAAAAATCCGAAATTTTTATGAACAAATGGGAAATTGAGGGTTAAAAAATCAGGCGCACCATTTGAGCGTTTTACTAGGAACTATCGTTGTTTAAAGGAATCCACGTACTACCAGGCAACTCTCAGGGAACTATCTAAAGAAAAAACCGTACATTTCGTTAAAATTCCATTAAAATCTCCCGATATTGCAAACGCCTGTAGGTTGAGAACCTGAAAGTATGATCAAACGTGAAAGTATGAGAACCTGCAAGGGTATGATCAAAATTCAAAAATAAAAAATACGAGCATGCTTCAATACTCTTATTGGACTGTATTACAGAATGGAAAATTAAAAATAACTATCTGTTTTACTGAAAAAAATAAGAAATGATCGGACAGCAACCATTGTTTCCTACATTTTGTCACCAATCACTGATCACGTCCTCTTCGCTTTCCATGTCGTACTCTCTTTTTTTCTTTTTCTTGTTCTTCGGCTCTTTCCTTTTTGGTTCTTCTATTTTCTTAAGGTTTGAAATAAATTGTTGGGATGCTGTTTTCTTGAAAAAAATGTTTAAAAAACTGCAAATCTCCGTGTATGAGAAGCTAAGTGTTGTAAATCTTCTTCATGGGGATGATTGGCTGTTTTGGGGGGATTTTTTGCTACCGAGTCTACCAAGGTAGCGGAAGCTTTGTTTTCGCTTTTCGAGGTTGAAAAAAAAGTTCTCCAAAATCAAAATTTCCCCTCGAGTTTTACGTTTTAGACCTTCCTGAACAATTTTGGTTCCTTGTCTGCCTGTCATGAATTCCTTGCCACACCCATAACTCCCACATTTCTCATCCGATTTCTTTGAAATTTTCAGGGATTATGTGGATTAGGTTGTAGATGGTCCCCAATGATAATCACCACTGCTAGACTGATAGTAGCCGCTGCCCACGCGCAAACGTGAAATCCTTTCCACAGCCATAACTTCTATATTTTCCAACAATATTCAGAGATTTTGTGCAGATTGATTGTTGTGATAGTGCAAGGTACTATGAGATTGGTGTTTTGAGATTAACTACTGTGCATCAGATCATCTATACAATCGGGTTATGGATACGAGGAAGCTACCTGCCACACCCACTTGGCAGACGTTTTCTTTGTTTGTCCCTGTGAAGGCTTGGCTGAAGAAACTCTTTGGTTGGAGATGGCTTATGTCAATGATGAAATGTTGAAGTTTCCAAAATCAGTTTTTTTTAACGGAAATTTTTGGTATGTCTTTGTTTATATGGATGATCTTAACAGGCCGAGTAGGAAATGGACATTTCATAATGTAAAACCCCAATAGGTGCTCAGTTGGAGAATTTCATGAGAAAAACAGAAAATGAAACTTAAATCACAGAAGCCGTGAGATGCCATCTCCTTGTGGCGGGAGGGAACGCGGGACAAGAACCATTCTTCCCCAGTACGGCAAACCTTCTCCGTGTAATATCTTCGGAAAAGAACACTTTTCCCCTGTGATAATATTACTAGTTGCTAGCTACGTTGAATAGGCAACTCGTGGCGGTCTTATCTCATTTTTCGTAAAAAGTGGACAAAAACCATTCTTCCCCTGAACTCTTCACATACTACTACCATGCAACTCTCTGGGAACTATCTAAAGAAAAAACCGTACATTTCGTTAAAATTCTATTAAAAGCTCCCGATATTGCAAACGCCTGTAGGTTGAGAACCTGAAAGTTTTCAGGAGATGGAAAAAATGCGGGTTTTGGTTTGTCTCAGAGAGGTTATGGACAGCCGTTGGCATATATTGGTAGCAGGAGGTTGTTCTCTAGATCATCATAGACAAAAACAAGTAGGTAATAATTATTTTGGAAAAATTTGTCCTTAAAGTGTTCTGCAGCATAACTAGGGATGAGTCTAGCCCCCAGAAAGTGTTGTCAGGTTTCAACGCTACCTACCGCCACTTCAGCAAACTACTATCCTTATCAGCTCGATGTGAGCGTGGTCAAGCGGCATTTCTGAAAAGTAGGCTTATCTCGGTTTTACCGCTCATTTCTAAGTTTGGGGGCTCTACTTCCCTGCCTTTTTAAATTGCGAGGAAAAGGAACTTGTTATTGCATTTTTGTGTTTTGGAGTGACGAATCAAGCAGAATGCATTATTGTAGTGGAGATAACTGCAAGTTTATAATCTTGGGAAACTGCAAGTTAGAGGAGCGACGGTAATGCGGTCGCGAGTGTGATAGGAGAGTAGCCCCAGAAAGTGTTGTCGGGTTTCAGCGCTACCTACTGGCACTTCAGCAAACTACCATCCTTATCAGCTCGATGTGAGCGTGGTCAAGCGGCATTTCTGAAAAGTAGGCTTACCTCGGTTTTACCGCTCATTTCTAAGTTTGGCGGCTCTACTTCCCTGCCTTTTTAAATTGCGAGGAAAATGAACATGTTATTGCATTTTTGTGTTTTGGAGTGACATATCAAGCAGAATGCATTATTGTAGTGGAGATAACTGCAAGTTTATAATCTTGGGAAACTGCAAGTTAGAGGAGCGACGGTAATGCGGTCGCGAGCGTGATCACCTGATAAGATATCAGAAATGGTAGTTCGTTGAAGTGGCGGTAGGTAGCGCTGAAACCCGACAACACTTTCTGGGGGCTAGACTCTCCTCGTGGCTACCACAAAATTGTTCAGTAACCTGTGAAACCAAAATGCGAGAATAATTTTGGAGGACCCCAAATATGATTGAACTGCTGTAATCTCGTTGATTATTTGAGCGTTATATTGCTGTGAATGATGAAAAAACTTGTTCATCGGTAAAGTTTAAAACAGGAGTAGATGCTGCATGAGTAGCATTGTGGAGGGTGGCGATTCCCTGGAAAAAGCACTAGAAAACGTCTGGTAGCACATAGCTTGCTCGTAGGTGTCTACAGTTGAGATGGACATAACTTCAGGGTCTGATTCTACAAGGTATTTCCAACAAAAAATGTCTCCAAGCAATTTCTTCTTTTTTTCAGGCAACTCAAAATGCCTTTTTTTCACTTCGAAGTTTGTTTTCTCGTTTTTGACCTTACGTCATTAAAACTGTGATAACTCCTGGTAGTGTACAGAGATTGGCCACAATGCATCTGTCTACACAGCCGTTCGAGCGGTGCAGAATAATGAACTAAACATTGTAAATTATTACACAATATTATTTAATAACGTGAATATTTCCTAGTGCCACAATTTAGTATATACAAGTTAATTGAGAAGAAACGTGAAGTCACTTTTTAAAAACAACAATTTATTGATTCACAAAATTATATAAGAAAGTGGCAAATTCCCGGGACTTTAGAACATCGAGCTAAGAGCGTAAAGAGGCGACTGACTGCTGCGAGTAAGAGGGGCGCCTATATACCTTCGTGCTGATATCGTCAGCACTTAGTCAGCAGATAAGCATGTTGCTGTACGTAACTCGTCCCCCCTTAGATCACAAATACAGATGGAATCGAAATTTGGGAATGCCTCAATCAGAGCAATTTACAACAAAAATCTAATCCAAAACATCTAATCTAATCCCACAAACATAATATAGTGTAATCCCACAACCATGATATAAATCTAATCCCACAATTCTATAATCCCAAATCTAATCCCACATTATATAAACAACACATAATGAATATAAACAACACATAATAAAACAACACATAATGAATATCTACATTGTGATTGGGGATCTTTTGAAGTCCCTGTATTGTAGTGTTAAATACAACATGATACATATAATTAAGGCGTATAATATGATTGTCCAAAAGCTTGGGATAAACATTTCTTTCACATAATCTTCTGGAACGGTTTGAATTGATTTGTAGGGTAGCATTTTGAATTCAAGAGATTTCAGTTTAATTTTCTCCTCGGAAATTTGTGTGGCGTTTAGTTGGAAATTTATTCCTTTGGTAATGGCAGGTTGTCCATATATCTTGTTTGTTGCTATAGATAAAGGGTATTGTTTATAAAAAATGGTACTATTGTTTGGACTTAACAAATACACTCCTTTTAGCGTAAGTGTTTCAACAGATTTGTCATTATGAATCTCAATTTTGTCTTCTTTGAAGAAAGCTAACAAATATTGGTTAATACTGCTTAATAGTTCTACATAGTTGTCTTCGACTTGAATTTCTGAATATTTACAATCTGAATTTACGTTATTAACAAGAATTGATGATTCGCAGTTAATGTTTACGGTGGTTACTAAATGATTATAACACAAGTATATCTGTCCTTGGTCGCACGTATCTTTTAACGGTTTGATTATTTGGCCAGACTGTAGAAGATATTGAACCGTTGGTATTATGGTTACTGATTTGCTCTCAAAATATGTAGGGACTGGTTGCATGAAGAAAAGGTCGAAGACATCTACGTTTACAATCGGAATATCTATGAAATATATTATTTCTTCTAGGGATATGAAGCATTTGACCTTAATATGTTTTTGTAGTTCGAACAAATTTTCTTCTTCAAAGTTCAAAAGTTGGTTCTTATAGAATTTAGATATCTTTTCTAGTTCTTTAACTAATATTTCTGGTTTAATGATACTTGGGTGTAGCACTCCAAGTTTACAAAATGTAATTGAATTTTCAATGTCCTGTATTACGTCCATCATGAAGTTCATAATTATTAATTGGTGGTTCAATATAGTTTCTACTAAACCGACATGGGTTTCGAAAGAGTTTAGTTTTTTGAGTCCGTTTAATTCAGCCATGATGATTTGATTGTTGTAATTAATTTCTTCAATAGTATGGTTAAACTGTTCGATGAGAATGTTGTTGATGTTATAATGTTCTATAAACTGTTTTCTAAGGTCAGTATGGTTGTGTCTTATTTGGGTTAATATTTCATCGTACTTTTTTGCGTCACTATCGTCCAAATTACCTGTGATGAATTTGATGGCAGAACCTAATCCATTAATCAGTCCGCGTTTTGTCCTTCTGGGAACCAGCGTGTTGTGTAGCCTTGTTTCTGCTTCATTTATTGCATGTTTGGTTAAATCTAATGGAATTCGTACTCTACTCTGAACTTCAGTATCCTCAGAAATTGTCTTCAAGATGAAGTCGTTATTATTTTTTATAGTATCTAATTGGTTTATCAACTGTGTCAACTGGTAATAGTGCGTCAGCGTATGGTAAGATTGCAGCATCCTGGCTTGTCCTAATTTGACTGGAATTATACCTTGGTTCAAGGTAATGTTATTTATGTTAGTCGCCATTCCAGTCCCAATGATAAAGATGAGTCTGGAAAGTAGAATATGAAGACATTAAGTTGGTATGTTTGTAAATTCTAATTTGTGGTTTAGTATCTCAAGGCATATTTGTTCCCTTAATTTATTTGGATTCGGTGGGGTAGGTTTTGTGATTTTATAATTTTTAGCATAATACAACAGAAACAATCCGCAGTCATTGGAATTGTTCTGTTCAGGTTTGTTTTTTACTTGAATACACTCCCAGTTAATTTTCTGAAAATTATCTTTATGTTTATTTTTGTGTTCTTCTTCAAGGTAGTTACGGATGGAAGCAAGAATTTCTTGACCATCCCAGGCTAATGAATCAAAATATAAAATTTTTCTCTCTTTGATTTTCACTACGATCAGTCGCCAATGTGCTGATTTAAAGATGGGTATCAATACTGTATCATAACTGAAAATATCAACATTTTTAGTATAATTACGTACTCGAGGGAAACCTCCTGCAGATAGAGAAACATAAAGGAAACTATGGAAGCAGTAGACTTTGTGGGGGTCTTTATCTCGTTCGTTTCTATCTTGGATCATACCCATGTAGAAATTTATTACATTATCATTTAACCAGTTAGGGTCTTTAAGTGTGAGTAAGTCTGCTCTAGTTATAGTGATACCGAAATTTGTTATGAATTTCTCATTATGGTCTAATTTTTCGTTCCATACTCTTTCTAACATAGTTTCTTCTCTTTTTCGCGGACGTTTGACTGTGGCTAAATGAATTTTTGCTTGAGTGTTATGGTGTCTCGGTACAATAATTCCTGTTTTAAGCTTTGGGTCTATTTCTTTAAGTATTTCTGGGTTGTATTTAGGTTTAGTTTTATGTTGTTTTTGCACAGTTTTGACGAATATTTTTTCGGGAAATGGCAAGGGAATATCCTCTCTATTCGTGTTCCTTTCATTTATAACTGCTTCTTTGTTTTCATCGAAACGTTGTTTCATGATTTCATAGAGTGCCTTAGTCTTTTCTTTATGTGTTTGTAGATATTGATTTATGATGACATGTTCTACATCTGAATTGAGTAAATTTTTGTGATTGATATGGCCGTAAAGAAGCTCAAAAGGTGTAAGTTTGGATGAAGAATGAATGGAATTGTTATATGCTAAAATTGCATAGTTCACTTTAGTTATTATAGTATCCTTGTTAAATTCAACCCTATCGTTCATTAATCTAATGTGTTCTATGAGCGTTGAGTGGAATCTTTCGATAACTCCGTTTGATTCAGGATGTTGAGGGGATGTAAAATGAATTTTAATGTTGTGTAGAGACAAGAGCTCTTTGACGAGTGAGCTGTGGAATTCTGCTCCATTGTCTGCTACTATGCTAGAGGGGATTCCGTGATGGGAAAAGAATTTAATCAATGAGTTAACTACTTCAATACTGTTGGAAGAGTTTAAGGCATATGCTTGAGCATATCGTGAGAAAGGGTCAATTATAGTTAGAAATTTAGAATTTTCAAGAGTTAATTTATCGATGTGTAAAGTTTCCATGGGTTTGGACCCTGTTGGAGTAATATTTAACTTGGGTTTTAATGGAACTCTATCATATTTACATTTAAGGCACGTTTCACAATTATTGATAAAATTTTGAATTGAACTTGACATTTTAGGCCAGTAATATTCTCTTTTTAAGTGTTCATAAGTTTCTTCGATGCCTCTATGATTATTTTCTCCGGAATGGTAGGTGTTTAGTAGTTTTTCCACGTCTTCTATTTTTTCTACGTCTTTTACTTTTTTGCAGAATTTGGTTATATCTATCTGAGAATAAGTAAATACTTTGGTTAGTTGTCGTACGAATTCTTGGTAGATATCTGTCTCGAAATAAATACCGTATTTTCTTTTAGGTATAATGTATTCTTTTATAAAATTGGTTATGTCATTATTCAAGTTGCATCTTGAAAACACCACTGAGATTCTGGTTTTGTCTTCGAATAGTTTATTTATTTTGGGTTTCATGCTGGTGCCTATTTGATCGTTTACCTCAATTATGATTTGATTTTTACATTTATTGATTATTTCATCTTTGATGGGTATATTCACCACGGTGTTACCGTAGTAATTGGAATGTACAGTAATTCAGACGGGGCGTTTTGTTCAACTTCATCTACATTTACTATCATGGATTTTGAATCGAATGTCGTTATTATGTCATCTAGTAGTTCCAAAGGTTTCTTTTCTATTAGCTTGTCTAATCTATCATTGATCTGTTTTTTCTCTATCTTATTAGTTGGATTCTTTAGAAGTTCTGGGAAATAAGTTTCTATCAATTCGGAAGGAGCTTTGTTGGTTATATCTTTGAATTTAGAAACATCTATGTCTTCCAAATTATTAATTTCAACACGGGACAGTGCATCCGCGTTAGTGTTCAAGGATCCTTTTTTATATTGGATGTCGATATCATATTCTTGTAATTTAGTTTTCCAGCGGAATAATTTCGAATTAGGTTCATTGAGGGAGAACAACCAATGTAATGGTTTGTGATCTGATAAGATTTTGAAATGGCGACCATAGAGGTATGGTCGAAAATATTTTACGGCCCAAACTATAGCTAACAATTCTCTCTCGATAGTTGACAACTTTCTTTCCGTTTCGTTCAGTGTTCGACTGGCATAGGCAATTGGTAGGTCACTGTTATTAGACATTTGACTCAATACCGCCCCAATCGCCACATTACTAGCGTCAGTCGTCAGATGGAAAGTTTTGTTAAAATCGGGATATTGGAGAATTGGTTCATTGACTAATAGTTGTTTACATAGCTCGAAACATTCTGAATAATCTGTGTCGTCAATATTAATTTTAGCTCCCCTTTTTAATCTTGATGTGAGGGGTTTTGTTAGTCCAGCGAAATCTTTGATGAATTTACGATAGTAACCTAGCAAACCTAGGAAGCTTTTAATGTCTTTAGTTGTTTTGGGAATTGGGTACTGAAGGATGGCTTTGATTTATCTGGATTTGGTTTTACTCCTTCTGGAGTTATCACATGCCCCAAATACGCGACTTCCTTTTTTAGAAATTCTGTTTTATCTAGCTGTATCTTAAGGTTAGCTTTTCTAAGTCTGTCAAAAACCGATTCCAACCTTCTTATGTGTTCTTGGAGGTCAACACTGAATACTATAATGTCGTCAAGGTATACACAACAATATTCGTTGTTTATACCTCTCAAGACATTGTCTAAAACTCGTTGAAACGTTGCTGGTGCAGAACGTAATCCAAAGGGACAGCGAGTAAACTCCAGATGATTATTAGGAACGCTGAATGCGGTTTTTTCTATACTATTCGGGTCCATTTGTATTTGGTGGAATCCGCTTTTTAAATCGATACAAGAAAAGAATTGGGCGCGTCCTAATTTGTCAAGAATATCTGAAATTTGAGGAAGTGGATATTTAATTTCGATTGTTTTGTCGTTTAGTTTTCTATAATCTACTACAATTCTGAATTTAATTTTGCCACTCGAGTCCTTTTTCTTCGGAACTATCCATATAGGGGAATTCCATGGACTATCAGAGGGTCTGACTATTCCTTGTTGCAACATCTCGTTAATTTGGTTTTCGACTTCTTTTTTATATATTTCAGGAAATCGGTAATTTCTAGTATAGACGGGAATCTCATCAACTGTCCTGATGACATGTTTAACTTCATTTGTGAAGGTTAATGGTTCGCCATCTTTATAAAATATATCCGGGTATTTTGATACTAATTCTATAATCGCGGCTTTTTCCTCTGAATTACAGTGATCCAATCTTAATTTATCGAATTCGATACCTGTATTGGGGTGATCTTTTTTATTTGTTATTTCAATGTTATTTAATTCTTCGAGATTGTAGTTGATCTCTTCAGCTTTAATGATTGGGATTTTTACTGTAATATCATGATCTGTAGGATTAAGTATCCTAACATATCCTCTATAGTTATTTAATTTTACTAAACTTTGCGCGATTTCCAGCTTACCCAATTTAATATATGGAATAATTACATCTCCATCTTTTATATTCTTACATTTTATTTCTATCTGCTGTATCGTTCTACCTTCAACGTTTAATACATCGTTAGTTTCCGTATTTAAATATTTAAGTTGTATGTTACTATTTTTTGTTTGTAACACATCGTTTTTTAGGTTAATAGAAGCATCCAATAGCTTCAGGTTATCTAGACCCATCAGAAGATCAAATTTATCGTGAAATTTAAATACGTTGAATTTTAATTTTAATTCCGGTTCGTTGAAGATTTCCTCACAGGGTACTATCGTATTAAATTTGCCTTCCGATAGCCCGTGGGCGGTTTTTACGATGAATGGAGATTTTGAGAATTTTTTTGAGAAGAATTTTTCTGCCACTATTGGGTTAATGTAGCTAGTAGTGCTTCCGGTATCAATTAACATGTTCAGGTTCCATTTTTTTAAGATGATGTAGGGCAGTTCCGTCATCCTTTGATCCAAATTGTTTAAGTTAAAGGATGATGGTTTTCTTGGTTGTCGTACTGGGGGTTGAGTCGTACTGGGGGTTGGTAGCTGGGGTTGTCGTACTGGGGGTTGAGAGTGGCTTCCTCTAAAAAATCCTGGGTCTCATTTATTATATTTTGGCCTTTTTCCTCTAAAGGAGGTTCTTCGCGTGAATGTTGCAGGTTGTGCAGATTGGGGTTGGTTGTTTGCCAGGACATAGGCGTCGGCTTTTGGTATTGATTTGGTCTTACCTGATTATAGTTCGGATATTGGTTAAATGGTTGGTTTGGTTTTATTTGATTGTGATTAGGATATTGGTTAAATTGTTTGAATGGGGTTGCGTATCTGGGGTTTTGAAACTGTCGTTGGACAGGTTTGGAAAAAGGGTTAGGATTTTTGTTTTGGAAATTTTTAGGGTTAGAGAATGCTTGGGTATTTGAGTGAATCTTGTGACTCGGGTTCTGATAGCTGTTGCTGGGTTTTTGATTATTGAAATTTGGTTGATACGAATATTTGTTAGGAGTCATCTGATATTCGTTTGTCATCAGCCCTAAGGCTTCTCCTAACGTTTTGGGGTTACGTGCTCTAATTTGGTTTCCAATGGGTTCTTTAATATTTAATATGAAGCATCTGAGGGCAAGATTTTCAAAGTGTTCGATTAGGTAGTCTTGTTTCAACTGTACTTCTACGTGGTTTCGTATGTGAGCAATAGTGGTGTCTAGATGTCTCGTTAGTCGTTCATGAAAGTTGAATGGGGTTTCTTTGTCTCCTTGTCTGAAAGTACCAAATTCCAAATCCAGTGTGTATATGTCCCTCCTGTCTGAGAAATTTTCTAAAAGTGAGGTCTTTATTTGATCATAAGAAGTAACCCTTTTTGCTGCAAATATTTTTTCCGCGGGGCCTTGAATTTTAAGGAGTATCGCTTCCAAAATTTCTTCATTTTGAAGATCCTCAGGTTCTTCCTGGTTATAAAATCTTCTGATTATTTTATCACAAGAATTTAGAAATTTGGGTAGCGACTCTGAGTTTCCATAAAAGACTGGGATTAAATTGGCATGTTTTTCTTTGAATTCTTTGGGTTTGTTTTGGTTAGCTTGTTGAAGTTGCAACTGCTGTTGGAATAACGCTTGTTGCTGTTGAACCAACTGGAGAAGCAAAACATGTGGGTTTTGTTCTTCGGCCATTATGGGTGGTGGTCTTTCGAGTTTTTTGAACTGTTCGTGTAGGTATTTCTTAAATGATTTCGGAATTTTGAGGTTTGTAGGGTACAGCTATGAAATTACAGGTTGTTATTATTATGAGTGGTTAGCTGGAAGGAAAATATTCTAAATTAATTACAAGAGGCGTAGGAGGTTGCTTATCTCTTGTAGGTGAAGGAGCGAAGTTGGAGGAATTCGATGACGTTAGCACAAAGATCGCGATGACCGTGAGGACTGAGCGTCTGCGACGAAAGAAGAGGAGAGCTCGAGGAGAGGAGGAGGAAGGCCGATTCTTGATTCTGACTGTTCTTTGATTTGAATTTATTTGATTTTTAGAAGTTCTATGATGAAGCTGATGTGTGATGAAGGTAGAAGGTGTTTGCAATAAATTGATCGGGGTTTATCCCTGGTTGATTGAATATCGTAGAACGAAGTTCTAGTACTTACGCCAGTATCATCGTTTTTGGTCGTAAGGAGTGCCCTTACTTGAAATTGCTCTGTGTCGTCCGGGAATCTTTCGTAGCACACTTTCACTTGTATCACTTCGTAGGTTACGCGCACAAACCGTTAAAACGGAATTTACTGACCACTTGCTAGGTACTTGGTAAATTGCACTTGTCCTACCGACTGCGCCAGTTAATTGAGAAGAAACGTGAAGTCACTTTTTAAAAACAACAATTTATTGATTCACAAAATTATATAAGAAAGTGGCAAATTCCCGGGACTTTAGAACATCGAGCTAAGAGCGTAAAGAGGCGACTGACTGCTGCGAGTAAGAGGGGCGCCTATATACCTTCGTGCTGATATCGTCAGCACTTAGTCAGCAGATAAGCATGTTGCTGTACGTAACTTACATATTTTATTATGTTAACCTTTGTGTAGGATCCAGTCTCTCTCTGTGGGGCTGTGTCCCCAATACGGGCTCCAACCTCCCCTACACCCGTACCCACTGCCTCTCTAATGGTAGGTACTTTGTGTAGTACCTACGTATGTATTTGTGTGTACATACTTAACCCGCTCTACAGGCGGATCGAGGTTTGTGTACCTCGATACATGTACTATGTGTAGTACATAAGTATGTATTTGTGTATACATACAACTAGTTCTCTACAGGAACATCGAGGTCTGTATACCTCGATACATGTATATTGTATATAATATCTACCAATGTATCTGTGTAGGTACACATGTAGAAATTATTGTGCTCTACAGGCACCCCCAAGGTTTGTGTACCTTGGTATGTTTGTAGTCTTTGTGTAGACTGTGTATAATACAGTATAGTAGAGAGAGACATCGTGGCTTTCATTAGGCGAGGGCGGCTGAGATGGCTGGGACACGTGCAACGAATGCCAGAAGGAAGAATTCCTCACAGATTGCTGTAGGTACAGTACGCCTGGAGGGAGAAGGTTGAGGGGGAGACCTCGGAAGCGTTGGTTGGATGACGTGGAGGAGGACCTCTCAGTGCTTGGAGTCCGAAGGTGGCGGAGCTTGGCTCTTGATCGGAAAGAGTGGAAGTCTGTGGTTGAGAGGGCCCTGGTCCTACAAGGACCGTAGCGCCGTTATAATAATAAGAGAGAGACTGATATTATGTTATTGATACATATTATGAAGTACAATGGGAAATGATATAGGTATGCCAGTATGTGTGCGACTCACCAAATCTCCTTCCCTCTGTTCACTGTGATCAACTCACTCCGTCACTCTACCCTACTAGCCTGCGTCATTATCCTCCCTTCCCCCACTCTGCTCACCTGTTCCCCTCTCAGCGTATCTCAAACTCCCTCCCCTATTTCCCCATTCGCTGTGTAGCGACAGCATCTTATCACGGATGAAGGAAAGCTATTTGCCACACCCACTTGGCACTTGGTTTTTTGAAATTTTGACCACGTTCTTCAAATTTCTATATTGAGGGCCACAATGTTGTCATAGTTACTCAGGCAGGTCACCCACAGTAACTCCGATACGTCAACTCTTCGCAGTTAATAACTTTGTAAGTCGTAATACCGTCGTGTAATTATTAAGTTTTATTTCTGACTGGAAAAGTGAGAATAGTTCTTCAAAATGAGTCCTGCAGTGACTTCGAACGTCGATACGCTGTTTATGGGGAGCGAAGCACTGAAAAGGATGGAAGCGTTTTTCGAACAAGGTAAAATCCGCTCTGGGTTGTACCAACAAGTTTCTGATAGGAAGGTTACTGATGTATCATCGCTGTAGGGGGTGATAGTGGGAGGTTTAAGGTACTTAACCCTCGCCCAGTGAGGTAGCCTTCAGCTCATCCTTCAAGAACCCTGACTTTGTTTCTGATGAAACGAAATGATATAGAGAAAACCTATCTGAGGTTAAGAGCGGAACTAAGTCATCATTCAAGGGAAAGGGTACCCTCAAGTAGGTGATGTGGAACGTCCCAATTTCAGCGTTATGTCGAGAAAATGCTTGAAGAGTTTGTCGAGTATTTCCTCATCGTGGTATCCACAAACCAAACTCGAGGTTGTCATTGACCTTGACTCAAACATAGCGGAATATCGAGGGGCAAGAAAAGATTTTATCATTCAACTGAAGATTTCTCTGGTCAGTAGAACACTTTTGACTGATTGTGGATTGTAAAGAGATGAACTTGGATCCAGTGTCCAAATCATGATGGCATCCTAGGATGGATCCAGTGTCCATATCATGATGGCGTCCTTGGATGGATCCAGATTCCAAATCATGATGGCATCCTTGTATGGATCCAGATTCCAAATCATGATGGCATCCTTGTATGGATCCAGTGTCCATATCATGATGGCATGATTGTATGGATCCAGATTCCAAATCATGATGGCATCCTTAGATGGATCCAGATTCAAACCATGATGGCATCCTTGTATGGATCTAAGATTCCAAATCATGATGGCATCCTAGGATGGATCCAGTGTCCATATCATGATGGCGTCCTTGGATGGATCCAGATTCCAAATCATGATGGCATCCTTGTATGGATCCAGATTCCAAATCATGATGGCATGATTGTATGGATCCAGATTCCAAATCATGATGGCATCCTTAGATGGATCCAGATTCAAACCATGATGGCATCCTTGTATGGATCTAAGATTCCAAATCATGATGGCATCCTTGAATGGATCCAGTGTCCAAATCATGATGGCATCTTTAGATGGATCCAGATTCCAAACCATGATGGCATCCTTGGATGTTTCTAGTGTCCATATCATGATGGCATCCTTGGATGGTTCAAGTGTCCATATCATCATGGCGTCCTTGGATTGATCCAGTATCTGAATCCATCAAGTAAACCACCTGCCACCATAAGGCTCACCCTGAAGTAATACTGTCCAAGTGGGTCCGGGGTGAGTCCTAAGCGGAGGGAATGTGGTTTTAGTTGGTATACCCAAGCCGGTGAGTCCAACACTGTTGGGGTGAAACTTTCCCTTGGCTCTTAAAGTGTTTCCCCACTCCCAGACAAAAACCACCTGCTGAGTAGCCCCAGCCACCTAAGCTTTGTTTTAGTTTTCTTCCTGCCTATTGTTTATTGAAGTCTGTTTACTTGTTTGGATGGTGAGTTCAAAATTTAACACGTTTCAATAATAGTTCTCAGGGGAAATGAACGATAATTAGTTCTAACCTGTGTGATTGTGTTAAAATAGAATTCCTATCTATAGAATTCCATAGAATTCCTATGCTAACTGTAACAATATGACCTTGAATACCTTTAGATTTGAGAGGATACTTTGCTTTACATTACGCACGCCAGACGTTTCATTCAACGTCTAGTTCGTTGTCGACCATGCTCGCTCTCTTCATGTAAAAGATAGAACCTCTTCGTTGTAATAGGGGCGCAGCTGCACTCAGGCCATTGATCTTCCCCACAGGACGGAGTAGGCAGGCAGTTTTAACTCACAACGCTGATAGAAGGGATAGTTACTACTCAAGTACCCACTTAGACCCTAAAATTAAGGGTTCTATCGACCAGGCGCGTTCTTTACTGCCGAAGTATCGATACCAGTAGATACTTGGGTGGGAGGATTCGAAACCGCCAAAAATCAACAAAAACGTAACGCATAAATCGCTCATTAGAAACAAAATTTAAAAATGTAGTGCCTCATTTCTAACGTTCTAATTTCTCTCTAGAAACATTGCAATTTCTGAGAGACGCTGTGTGGACTACATCATTATAGCTCGAATCATTATTGTATCTATCGAATGAAAGCGAACACCGGGTTCATTCTGCTCAGTAATCGAGTATTGGGAGGCGACGTGACCAATCTTGACAGCTGAGGCTTCATCTCATTAAACCAAAATCACGGGTTTACCTTTCACGACACGAACTGAGTCGAATTTTCAACAGCACAGAAGAGAGAAAACATATTGTTTAGTAATGCATGCATTCCAGGGGACGTCCCATTGGACAAGCATTAGATCAGTTTAACCAGTTAGTAAGCGATAAAACTGTTTCACTCGATGTAATTTATTTATTACATTAGGCAAGAAATACTGACCCCCCCCCCCCCACAATTATCCACCTCAACATTTCTAGCGGCATGGGAGCCTCGAATCTGAAGAGCATTTTAAAATCCATGATCTACGACACCCAACATGCGAATTAGAGTTCACCCCCCCCCCCCCCTCATCCAATGGTGCCAGTCTGGCACCAAAGCGGAAATACGTCGTAACATTGAACTTTCATCTGTTAGTTTTGGTAGGCAGTCCGTCGAAGTTCACATCCGTATTCAAGGTGAAACACACAAAAAAAACACGAAATAACCGGTTTATGGCATCATGGCACCATGTCCTGGCACCATGGTGGCACCACTATTAGTTCCATGGTGGTACAGAGAATAATTCATGAAAATCCGGAGGTATAATGAGAATTTTTCCTCAATTTCAAAGCTTGGGTACAATTAGTAAGCAATAAAGGAACCGAAACATTGAAAAATCGGATATTTTGTGAATATTATCCCCCCACTCACCCCCTCCCCTTGCGAATTTCGGTACTCTGGTAAAATCATGTACAACTCGGAAGTTATTTGAGTCAAACAAAAAAAGAAACACGCAAATCGGTTGGAAATTGAGGCCTGGGCAGAGTTTACAAGATTATGCACGCAAACGCACGTTTTTTAAGCATTAACCCCCCCTTTCCCCCTCTTAAAAAGCAAAATCCAAAATTCCGGCGCCGTAGTGCACAACTAGATAGTATTCCGCGTCAAACGAAAAAAGAACCAGGAAAATCGTTTGAGAACTAAGGCCTGGGCAGAGTACACAAGATTATGCCCAAAAACGCACGTTTTTCGAGCATTAACCCCCCCTTTCCTCCCCTTAAAAGGCAAAATTCGAAATTCCGGTGACGTAGTGCACAACTAGATAGTTTTCCGCGACGAACAAAAAAAGAACCAGGAAAATCGGTTGAGAACTAAGGCCTGTGCAGACGACACAAGATTTTGTTACACACACACATACACACACACAGACATACACCTATGGTTTTTTTCGTGGATTTGTATTCAGAATGGTCTAAAACGGATTACTGTGTGGTTATTTTTTTTTTCTGTTGAGTGTTGTCCAACTTCACCCCAGATCGATCGCATAAGGACGCCCAAGTCTTACTGTGGGACGTCCTAAAAATCGAATAAAAGTCTACAGAAATCCCTACACATAAAAAGACAGGTAAATGTTTGACTGCGAGTATGTGTAGCAGCCTTTACGTCGTTAGTCGACAAGTTTTGTTTGTTTAGTTCAAGACTGTCTAAAACCAAAATATCACTTCCCAACTGCTCGATTTTTTAATTTCTTTTTTCTTTTGGAAGGCCACATCAATTTGAAATAGCCGAGTCATCATGAGATGAGACGTTACACATTTTCTATCATTTTTTTTCCATTATTATTATTATTATTTTCAAAGAAATCGCCAGAAATTGATGAATAGCATCACATTCCAAATTTAGAGGTGGGGGGGGGGGATTGAAACTGGGTTAAGAACCTTCAACAGAAGGAAGAAGGAGTCAGGTCTTGCATAGCCTTGGAAGACAAGAGATATGGACGGGAGAATATACCTACAGGAAGGTGGACTGCACGGCTGGAGCCTAACATGCAGACGAGGAGGGATAGAAAACATGGAGAAGTGAACTTCTTCCTTACGCAGTTCTTCATAGGACATGAACTGTTTTATGGTACCTGCATAAAATGGGAAGTTATCTGCCCTTGCTTGTTAGCGCAGCCCAAACAGACAAGACGATATTCTACACTCTTGCTTTGAATGCTTAAAAAGGCGAATGAAAGAATCAGCAACACGAGTGTGAATCGCAAGAGGCCTAATCTCCGATCAAACATTGGCTGACCAAAATGCCATCGTTATTCATTTCTTCGAGTTGTACTCAGTTCTGCGTCCTTAGCAACCAGTAATCGTATTCCCTAATAATAATTCCTAATAATCCCTGTTTCTTCGAACTGAGTGTGAAGCGATTATTTATTCCAAATTAATTTGATTGTGAAGTAGGTATGTGGTAGGTAGGTGGTGACAATGGCAAAGCCGTGTTCTTTGCAGACGAGTGATCTACATAGAAAAATATTAAACTTTTGTGTAATAATTTGCAGCGTTTTTGCTCAAAAATTTCATTTTAATGTCGAAATTAGGAGAGGATATTAGGCGGTAGTTGAGTTTAGTACCTGCGGACTTTGGAATCAATACTCGATACCCGCCCTTGACTCCTCTTGAAAGACTGATGACCCGGAACGCTAATATCGGGGGACCCTTATTTCAGGACGAGCCCGAGGTAGCGGAAATAAGCTGCTGACATCAGCAAGACCCGCGAAGGGAGACCCCCGATATCATTATTCCTCCGGCCCTTTCAAAACGCCCTTCGAGCCCACAGGCCCTGCGCGCCCACTCAATTAATTTTCCTGTGAACCTACGAATATATCTCCTATTGGTTTATTATTTTCAATAATGAACCTTTGGAATCGACCAAGAAAAAAAAAGTTTAACACCCCCTCAAAATTTGATGGTTTACGTTTCAAGGTACGTAGAATCCAAAAATCGAATAAAAATTTGGCCGTCCGCCCGCTTACGCGGCACTTTTGCCACTTAGCATTGACCGATTTTGATGAAATTTGGTATGTAGGCTCCATTTGGGGTCTAGTTGTGTCCCGAAGCTTTTGGTTGATGTAGGTTACTTCTAAGGGTTCCAAAATCAATTTTGAATCAATTTTGATATAAAGGTACTGTTTTTCCTTCAATTTAAGATTCTATAGAATTTTTAGAATTTTTTGAGACCACGCGGAGCTCTGTAGGACAAACCGTTCGCTCCCTACAAAAATTTAAGGGTTTATATTGAAATATATATAAATAAATCAAAACACGAGTGTGAATCGCAAAAGAGGCCTAATCTCCGTTCAAATTAGAGCTGACCGAAATGCAATCGATGGTTGGTGATTTTGATTTTTAACACAGAATGTGTTTTTGCGATGACCTACCGAAAAAAAATCGTCACGAAAAAGCGACAGAAAAAACCGTTACGCGCCTTTTATAATGATTTTCACGTGCAACCAAGCCGTTGGTAAGGAAATAGAACTCCCGCAGTGTTCATTGCACAGAAATTGTTCACCATTCGTTGGAAAGCTCTCAATTTATATAGTATTTTTCTTGTAGTTACATATTTATTTATATAACATTTATAGGGTTTTAGACCAAATTAAATGTCTAACAATTGAAGAGCTCGGCCGAAAAGGGGTACATGTTCCTATTTTGAATTTTACAGGAGAGCCAAAAAACGAATCCCAATCATGCGGTCACGAATTCACAAGCTAAATCGAACATGTACCCCTATTCCATCAGATTTCCCACAAGCTAATAATACATTAATACGTACCGTATAATAATATAAGAACGCTATCTATTTGTGGCGCAGTTACACATTATAGCATTTACAAATGTATTTCAACCTTTTACAACATAATTAAACCCATTACAAAATTATTTCAACCTTTTACAAATAAAGGGGAAAAGGGTTTAAATAATTTTGTGAAGGGTTTGAATAAATTTCTAAAAGGTTGAAATAATTTTGTAAAGGATTGAAATAAATTTGTAAATACTATACATCTTTACATTTTCTATCTGAAGGACGTTCCCTGAAATTCATACTTTTCCAAACAATAAGTTTTCATTTTTCATAAGTATAAGAAATAAGAATAACAGATTTAAAAAAAAAAATCATTGTATTTGTACTGTTTTTTGGTAAAATATTTTTTATATAAAATTATTCAAATGAAATAATTATTCTTCTTGTTTGAAACAGCAAAATATTAAAAGTTTACTTAAACTACATCTCTGTCGAGGAAGGAAGTGATTCATAAAATGATCTGTATTGAGGAGGCAAAAATGGAACCATGCGAAGAAGGTCGGTCTTTTTGGCGTGGGTAATAGGAATCAGCTATTACCTCATCAGCTAAACACTTTGAACACAAGACATTTGATAGAACGAAAAACACTTAGATAGACTTTGAACACAAAACACTTTGAACACAAAACGTTTGATAGCTTTGAAAGCTTGATAGCGAGAAGAAAACAGGCGGTCGTCGGGTTTTGAGACTCAAAATTTGAGTACCTAACTCATCGGGTGATCGTCCTAGCAACGGGAACATGTATCCCTATTCGTCTATTGGAGGCGTCACATTTTCACTTGCTCTCATCGCAAAAAAACAACCATGAAGTTAAAAATATCGATATTTTATTCTATAATCGTGTAGAGGAAACCTCAAGCTTCAATTTGACGCAAAAAAAAAAATTTTTCATAAAAAGTGACATGTACCCCTTTTCGGCCGAGCTCTTCAATTATTTATTTTATTATTGCCAAAGACTCCACATTTATTATTGTTGTTTTTTATTTAACGGATGACTAGCATCGCAAAAACACATTCTGTGTTCCTATGATTTCATACAGAGTATGGAAAAAGAAATAAACCGGGGGGTGCAGGGGGGCGGAGTTTTTTTTTTTGTTGATTTTTTTTTTCATATTGGATGGTTGGTGATTTTGTAGACGAGTGATCTATATAGAAAAATAATAAACCATTGTGTAATAATTTGCAGCGTTTTTTTTTTCAGCTTTGAGGAACACCTTTTCATTTACCTCCGAGAAATAGTAGGTACCTTGGTAATTAGTTGACTCAAAATTTGACCATTCCAAGTCACAGTTCGTGACTAGAACTTCATCAACGTCGATTATCTGCTCGTCGTTCACTAAACTCCCCCCACCATCTTTTCCCGGGCGAAACCCACATAACTCGGCTCCAGGTGTCATCTGAGACCATCAGTGGCTCGTGGAATCCCTTTTGTAACTGTTTAAAAATTTCTACCGGTTCCTACCTCGATATATATTGATAGGCGGCAATATGAATCACCTTGAAATAAGCAAGTAGTGATTTTTCTGTTGAGCAGAAATCCGAGCTGTGTGGAATACACTCACACAGGTCAGTATAACTTTATAAAATGTAGCGAATTATTACAAAAGGGTTTGTTATTATGTAATAATAAACCATGCTTGAGCAGAAATCCGTGCTGAATTGAATACAACCGCACAGGTCAGTAAAAACCAGTCAGTAAACATATTGTTTAGTAATGCATGCATTCCAGGGGACGTCCCATTAGATAAGCATTAGGTCAATTAATACCAGTTGGTAAGCGAAAAAACTGTTCACTCGATGTAATTTATTAAGCATTTTAGGCAAGAAATAGTGATCCCCTCCCCCCTCTTCGCCGTTATCCACCACAACATTTCTACCGGCGTGGGAGCCTCGAATTTGAAGAGCATTTTAAAAACGCTGCAAATTATTACACAATGGTTTATTATTTTTCTATATAGATCACTCGTCTACAAAATCACCAACCATCCAATATGAAGAAAAGAAAAAAAAAAAAAAAAATCAAAATTACCAACCATCGATCGCATTTCGGTCAGCTCTAATTTGAACGGAGATTAGGCCTCTTTTGCGATTCACACTCGTGTTTTGATTTATATATATATATATATATTTCAATATAAACCCTTAAATTTTCGTAGGGAGCGAACGGTTTGTCCTACAAAGCTCCGCGTGGTCTTGAAAAATTCTAAAAATTCTATAGAATCTTAAATTGAAGGAAAAACAATACCTTTATATCGATATTTTTTGAGTTAGGGCGTTTTCAAAATTTCAAAATTGATTTTGGAACCCTTAGAACTGACCTACATCAACCAAAAGCTTCGGGGCACAACTAGACCCCAAATGGAGCCTACACACCAAATTTCATCAAAATCGGTCAATGCTAAGTGGCAAAAGTGCCGCGTACGGCGGACGGACGGCCAAATTTTTATTCGATTTTTGGATTCTACGTACCTTGAAACGTAAACCATCAAATTTTGAGGGGGTGTTAAAATTTTTTTTTCTTGGTCGATTCCAAAGGTTAATTATTGAAAATAATAAACCAAAACCATGACCTACGACACCCAACAAGCGATTTCGAGATCAACCCCCCGCCAATGTTGCCAGCCTGGCACCAAAGTGGCATTAATTCGTAACGTTGAACTTCCATCTATTTGATTTGGTAGGCCGTCGAAATTCATTTCCGTATTCAAGGTAAAACACACGAAAAAAAATGCAAAAGGCCATGAAATATGCGATTTATGGTGTCCTGACACCATGGTGGCACCACTATTAGTTCCATGGTGAGACAGAGAATAATTCATGAAAATCCGGAGGTATAATGAGGATTTTTCCTCAATTTCAGAACTTGGATACAATTAGTAAGCTATAAAGGAACCGAAATATAGAAAAATCGGATATTTTGTGAATATTATCCCCCCACTCACCCCCTCCTCTTGCGAATTTTGATACTCTGGTGAAATAGTGTGCAATTTGGAAGATTTATGAGTCGAACAAAAAAAAAGAAACACTCAAAACGGTTGGAAATTGAGGCCTGGGCAGATGTTACAGGATTATGCCCGCAAACGCACGTTTTTTGAGCATTAACCCTACCTTTCCCCCCCTTAAAATTCAAAATTTGAAATTCCGGCGATGTAGTGCACAACTAGATAGTTTTCCGCGTCGAACAAAAAAAGAACCACGAAAATCGGCTGAGAACTGAGGCCTGGGCAGACGACACAAGATTTTGTCACACACACACAGACATTCAACTATGGTTTTTGACGTGATAACGTCTTATAAATTGGTTTACCGGGAGACACTTCAAGAAACTGCGTTACGCTCCACTCACGGAGGGGGTGCAGCTCGGCGCTCCCTAAAGGCAGGCGGCCCCTCCCCCTCCCCGGCGCTCACAAAAGCGGGAGCGCCCCGCCCCCCTTCCCTGGCACTCACTCCCCCCCCCCACCCATGGGAAATACCTACTACCTACGGGAAATACCTACTCTGTGCAACTTGACAAAGAATTTTATTTTATCCTTCTTCCTACTATACGAATGAATATCAACATTAAAATTATTTTACCACTCAAAGTCGTTGTCACGTAAAACTTTCGCCCGTATACCGACTTTACAGGCAACTACACAGGGTTTTTTTTCGCGGATTTGGATTCAGAATGGTCTAAAACGGATTACTGTGTGGTTATTTTTCTTTTCTGTTGAGTGTTGTCCTACTTCACCCCAGATCGATCGCATAAGGACGCCCAAGTCTTACTGTGGGACGTCCTAAAAACCAGCGAATGATTACAAAAGGGTTCGTTATTGTGTAATAATAAACCCACGCTTCAGCAGAAATCCGTGCAGTATTGAATACACTTTCACAGGTCAGTATAACTTTATAAAAGGCAACAAATTATTACAAAAGGTTTCAAAAAATTCTCTTATAATATTAAACCAAGCAATCCACTTTTAAAATAATTTTAAAAAAGGGTTGACTATTCAATCAATGATTATTCAAATGCGATTTACACTCGTTTCTTCATCATTCGTCTCAACTTTAGGGTTTCATGGGGACTAAACGGTAGCTCTGGGCGGTCTCATTCGATTTTAAACATTCAACACTGAATGAAAAAACAATGCCTTCATTTCGAACATTTTTGAGATATATCTCAAATATATTTCTGAGATATATCTCAAATATACAGGGTGTCCCCGAAAACGTCCCCCCCCCCCCTGTTAAAATCGTCCAGGTAGTGGTAAGAAAAAAAAAATTTTTTTTTAAATCTTCATGATTTTTCCCAAGGATCTCAAATATGACCACGGTGCGCATTGCACCAACTTCGTTTTTTCAAATGAGACCCCCATTTTTTATTGCAGATTCGGAAATTTCATAAACATTTCACCCCTCAACCGATTTTTTTTGTTGCGCACAACCCGACCAGTGCGCGCTCAAAGATGCGCAACCGCAAGGTTGTGTCAAAATGTGCATGTACGAAGTACCTAAGTGTGATACATGATATTTTAGTATTTTTTTACGCTGAATCACGTGGTGATGTTAATTTCTTGATTTTACTGCATTTTTATCAAATTATCGACGAAAAATGAACTTTAAAAAAAGGAAAATTGTATTTTTAAGGGCAAAACCACCTTGTCTACTTAAAAACTTTTTCCAAGTTAATCGAAAAAAGATTTTCAAGTAGACAAGACGGGTTTTTCACGAGAAAATTTACAAGTAGCGAGTCCTTGTGAAATTACTAGTGAAGAGTCCAGTGTGATAAACAATCGTTTTGACGTGGATATGTCTTTTGGCTGGGGGTCAAGGAATTTTTTGCGGCACTTTTTTTTTATCACAAAAAATGCAACGCTGCAACCACTAAACAAAATCATAGCTACATATCACTAGCTATGAAGCAAAGTTCTCTAGAATACTGCAATAGGTAAATTACGTGCGATCGGAGTTTTTTTTTAAAATGTCAAAACGTAATTTCAATTTATTAACAAGGATGAAGTTAACGGATGGGAACAGAAGATGCGTAATGAGTAAAAATGCAATTTTCCTTTTTTCAAAGTTCATTTTTCGTCGATAATTTGATAAAAATGCAGTAAAATCAAGAAACTAACATCACCACGTGATTCAGCGTAAAAAAATACTAAAATATCATGTATCACACTTAGGTACTTCGTACATGCACATTTTGACACAACCTTGCGGTTGCGCATCTTTGAGCGCGCACTGAGCGGGTTGCGCGCAACAAAAAAAATCGGTTGAGGGGTGAAATGTTCATGAAATTTTACGTAGAACCCGAATCTGCAATAAAAAATGAGGGGTCTCATTTGAAAAAACGAAGTTGGTGTGCGTTGCGCACGTGCGTAATGCGCACCGTGGTCGTATTTGAGATCGTTGGAAAAAATAATGAAGGTTCAAAAAAAAAAAAAAAAAAATGTTTACCACTACCTGGACGATTTTAGCAGGGGGGGGGGGACGTTTTCGGGGACACCCTGTATACAGGGTGTCTATCATTTGGATGGACCAAACTTCAAGGATCGATTCTACAACTCATTTGCAACAAAAAATGTCTCGTAGCAATTTTTTCTTAACCCACTCAAAATTCTTTTTTTTCCACTTTAAAGTTTTTATTCGTATTTTCGACCTTGCAGCACTAAAATGGTTATAACTCCCTTATTTCTCATGCTACTTCAAATCTGAGTACACCGTTGGGCAGAGCGTTAAATTTCCTATCCATTTAGTGGGAAACCCAGTTTCTTGAAGCCATTTGCAAAAGTAAAAAAATAAATCAAAGTCAACATTTATAATTTTTTTCGAAAATCACCATTTTTCAGGCTAACGATTCCCCCGTAAAAAATACCGCTATCGTGGTGCACTCAACGGGAAAAACTACCCCAAGATCTCACCTTTCTAACGGTATGTCAGTTTTAAGGTTTAAGAGGAAAGTTTCTTTGAAAAAATTGAGTTTTATGCGAAAAAACGTGCTTCTTTAGGCATATTCCGCTAGAGAGTCGACCACGTATTATTGCCTTCACTTTTCAAGGATTGCAATAAAAAGTCCACCAAATTACATTTCTACTCGTATTTTACGTGTTGGACCTTTCTGAACAATTTTGGTACCGTGTCTGTCCATCTGACAGTCGGTCTGTCTGTCCGATAGATGGCAAAAGCAATACGAAGCTACTGTCCGATTTCGCTGTAATTTTCGGCGATGTTCTCCATAAAAATCAAAGTCAAAGCATTAAATATTCAGAATCAAATTCAAAAATTTTAATTTTCTTTAGAAATTACCATTTTTTAGGTTTATTGTTAACCTGGTATAAGTTGTGCTATCGTGGGCCACTCAACGGAAAACCCGTTCATTCTGATTTTAAAAATGGAACTAAAATAAAATTAAAGAACAATTAGCAGAAAAAAATTGTCATTGTAACGTTGGTAGAAAATGTTGGTAGGTACAATGAAGGACACTCATTATCGGGGTGGAAAGTCAATAATTGTAATAAAAAAAAAGTATTATTGTCAATGAAACTCTTCAAGTTATTCTTCTGCTACAAAAAGTCAATTTCATGATATTTATTCCAATTAAACGGAAAACTGATTCTTATCGTAGAAAAGATGTGATCGCGGGGTAGTTTTGGCCATTGAGTGGCCCCGCGATAGCGCTACTTATTACGGGCAAACAATAAAACAATTTTGAGAGGGGGTTAACTTTTTTTTTCTTGCTCGATTCCAAAGGCTTGTTATTGAAAATAATAAACCAAAAAATGGTAATTCCTATTTTTTTAAAAAATTAAAATTTTGAATTTGATTTTGAAAATTTAATGCTTTGACTTTGATTTACATGGAGAACATCGCCGAAAATTACATCGAAATCGGACAGTATCTTCGTATTGCTTTTGCTGTCTACAAGGACTTTCAGACAGACAGACCGACTGTCAGATGGACAGACACGGTACCAAAATTGTTCAGAAAGGTCCAACACGTAAAATACGAGTGGAAATTTAATTTAGTGGACTTTTTATTGTAATCCTTGAAAAGTGAAGGCAATAATACTTGGTCGACTCTCTAGCGAAATATGCCTAATGAAGCACGTTTTTTCGCATAAAACTCAATTTTTTCAAAGAAACTTTCCTCCCAAACCTTGAAACTGACATACCGTTAGAAAGGTGAGATCTTGGGGTAGTTTTTCCCGTTGAGTGCACCACGATAACGGTATTTTTTGCGGGGGAATCGTTAGCCTGAAAAATGGTGATTTTCGAAAAAAATTATAAATGTTGACTTTGATTTATTTTTTTACTTTTGCAAATGGCTTCAAGAAACTGGGTTTCCCACTAAATGGATAGGAAATTTAACGCTCTGCCCAACGGTGTACTCAGATTTGAAGTAGCATGAGAAATAAGGGAGTTATAACCATTTTAGTGCTGCAAGGTCGAAAATACGAATAAAAACTTTAAAGTGGAAAAAAAAGAATTTTTAGTGGGTTAAGAAAAAATTGCTACGAGACATTTTTTGTTGCAAATGAGTCGTAGAATCGAGCCTTGAAGTTTGGTCCATCCAAATGGTAGACACCCTGTATACTTCAAACTCATATATGAGTTTTGAAAATGTCAATCCCGGATTCTTCACCCCTTAAAAACGACCGACGGTATAATCAAAACTTCGGGGTACAACAAGACCCCAAACGGAGCCCATATGCCAAATTTCATCAAAATCGGTCCATGGGAACTAAGTAGACGGACGGAAAAATGTTTATTGGATTTTCGAATTCTACCTTGAAATGTAAACCATCGAATTTCGAACGAACAATCGATTGTTTTTAGCATGGAACATGCTTTAGCCATCACCTGACTGGGCAAAAACGTGACGAAACCGTGGAACGAAAGTAGCGCGGGATTTTGTAATGATTTTCACTTACAACCGACCCGTTCCTAGGGAAATGTATAGCCGTGAGTTTTCATCCTACGAAAATCGTTCGCCCTTCGTTGAAAAGCTCTCAATTTATGCGTTAATTACATACTGCCAAAACAGCTGTAAATATGGACGAAGCTGAGACATACCTCTGATTCAAAAGACCTGTAAACAAATATTGACAACTGAAAACAAACATATCTTCGGTGAAACAGCAACATGCTACAAGTCAATTTTTGACCAAAATGAGTTAGGTTTCATTCTCTATAGAAATTTTCGAGTCTATCGACTGGAGAAGTCAGTTTCTCGAAAAAACAACTAAAAGTCCTAGGAGGAAATTTTTCGAGAAACCGACTTCTCCAGTCGATCCGGTAAGAAAATTTCTATAGAGAATGATGCCTAACTCATTTTGGCCAAAAATTGACTTGTAGCATGTTGCTGTTTCACCGACGATATTGATGTTGGTTGGCTTGGTTTTCATGTAATCAGAGGATCTTGAAACCCAGGCGAGATTTTGTTATGAACGCGGGATTTTAGTTGTGATGAGTTCTTCGACGTTTTAGATGTTTTTGATTTCTTAATAATAAGAATTTAAATTAAATTAAATTAAATTAAGAATAGAAATTTTTTCATTTTTCTGTCGAAATTATGTCACCTGACGTTTTTTCAAGGTATGAACCACCTTCGATTTAGCGGATTTTGGTTTATTATTTTCAATAATGAACCTTTGTAATCGACCAAAAAAAAAACTTTTTCAACACCCCCTCAAAATTTGTTGGTTTACGTTTCAAGGAACGTAGAATCCAAAAATCGAATAAAAATTTGGCCGTCCGTCCGCCGTACGCGGCACTTTTGCCACTTAGCATTGACCGATTTTGATGAAATTTGGTATGCAGGCTCCATTTGGGGTCTAGTTGTGCTCCGAAGCTTTTGGTTGACGTAGGTCACTTCTAAGGGTTCCAAAATCAATTTTGAAATTTTGAAAACGCCCTAACTCAAAAAATTTTGATATGAAGGTATTGTTTTTCCATCATTTTAAGATAGTATAGAATTTTTAGAGATCATGCTGAGACCTGTAGGACAAACCGTTCGCTCCCTACGAGAATTAAAGGGTTGGACTTACGATAAATCAGAAACACGAGTGTGAATCGCAATAGAGGCCTAATCTCCGTTCAAATGTTAGCTGACCGAAATGCGATCGATGTTTTTCTCCAAGATGGTTGGCGGTAACAAGGGCAAAGCCGTGTTCTTTGCAGGCGAGTGATCTATATATAAAAATCCTTTGTGTAATAATTTGCAGCGTTTTATCTATGCAGTTGGCTGGCATCGGTTTTACCGAAAAAACGTCTGCCAAGTTGGGTGGGCAGTATAGCTTCCTCACTCATTGTAACATGGACGTATAGAATCAGTTGGCGAAAAAATTATGATTCAAAGAGTTATTGAATACCAAAATATTAGCGGTCCACCGTCTAGAACCTAACCCACACAATCCCTGAAAATTTCATCGAAATTGGTTGAATAGTTGCGGAGTCTTGGTTGTAACAATAAATTTAAAGTTCGCGCATGCGCAGCGGCTATTGCTTGACCAATTTGATTGAAACTTATAGGGTGTCTCTTAGAAGTTAGTCCCTAACTAACCTCCAAATTTGAGCAAAATCGGTTCATTAGAAACCGAGAAACCGAGGTTCCAGGAAATTCACGTTTGCGCATGCGCACTCGCTCCTATTGGTCCGAAGGTGCTGAAATTGATAGGGGACCGTCTAGGACCTAACCCGCACAATCCCTGAAAATTTCATCAAAATCGGACCACAGGTTAGTATAGTTTTGCCCGGGACAAGGATTGACCACAGACAGACCGACAGACAGACAGACACGGAACCAAAATTGTTCGGGAAGCTCTAAAACGCAAAAAGCAAGTGGAAATTTTGATTTTGGAGGACATTTTTTTTTCACTTCTTTCACGAATACAAAGCTTCCCTACCTTCGGTAGTGAGGAAGCAAAATAATCAAAGGATCTTGTAACCTAGGCTTCTATAGTTGTGATGTGTTCTTCGACGTTTTAGATGTTTTCGAGTTCTTAATAATAAGAATACCTTCGGGACATCACGAGGTGAATGAAATGACGAGCAATTTGAAAGGCTGGCCCATAAAGAGCTTAATTAAAACAACAGACAACAAATTCCTAGTAAAAGGAAACAGGAAACAAACAAGACACGGCTAAAGCATGTTCCATGTTTCTTGAATTTTAGCAGAAGGCTCTAAGCAGTAACTACCCGGGGGTCTTTTTTAAATCGAGGTTATTAAGGCTAATTAAGTGGGATATTCGACCATTTTGATAATTTATCGAGAGATTTTAAAATAAAATGAGTAGGATAAATTAATGAGATACATACATTTTTTAAAAATATTTAATATTTTATTCAAAAATATTTATAAAAATATTTTATTCAACGAGGAGTCTTGAAATTTCACCTGGTTGACGTTTCTAGTCGTACGGCGGCGTTATTCTCGTATTTTGTAACGTTTTACTCTTTTTTTTTTCATCACTGAGTTTTCAGATTTGCAAGATGCTCAGATCGATATATTATTTAAGTTTTTAGGTACAATTCAGCCCAGAAAACGATCTAAAACCCATGGATTTGCAGTTAAGATTTTCCTGGTAGGAAAGAGGAAATGTACAACTTGGAGTACATTTAGGAATTTTCTAGCATCCGCCAGTCAATTTAGCAAAGCTTAACTCCAGATTTGAAAACAATACAAAAAAAAATGAAAAAAATGTCGCTAATGAAGGTCTCATTACTTTCAAGTTGGAGCGCGTACAATTTCCACGAAAGAGTCGGAAGTGGAGTTGATGGAGGCCCTGACCCAGTTTTCTAAGCGCTTCAAATGATAAACAAACGGTTTTTCAAGCCGAGTCGATCCTTGACACACATCCTGAAAGTTTTCGCACTGACGAACTAGACGACAGCTACCTCAAAACGGAACTGCGCGCAATCAGATTCGGCGAGTTTTCGAAGGAATCCTGTCTGGAATTGAAATACAAACAGGCGGGGGTATGAAAACGGAAAACCACCAGCAGAGGGTGAGGAAGGTAAAAATTCAGAACGCTTGATGTGCGAATTTTTGAAAGATAAATTCGTACCGTAAAATTAACACGATTTTAAGATGACGATTTCCTCAAGAAACCTTTATGGTGGTTCCTGCATAATGGCGACGCATTGAGTTCCCAATTAGGCTACCGTTATTCAAAGAACCTTTTGTTGCTAGACAATGTTCCAAAGGCTAGACCCCAACTTCCACTCATGGGGTGACGGAAGGGGGGCTTTGCCCTTGTTACCGCCAACCGACTTGAAGAAAAAAATCGATCGCATTTCGGTCAGCTTACATTTGAACGGAGATTAGGCCTCTATTGCGATTCACACTCGTGTTTCTGATTTATCGTAAGTCCAACCCTTAAATTCTCGTAGGGAGCGAACGGTTTGTCCTACATAGCTCCGCGTGGTCTCAAAAAAATTCTAAAAATTCTATAGGTACTATCTTATTTTGATGGAAAAACAATATCTTTATACCAAAATTTTTTGAGTTAGAGCTTCTCATCAACCAAATTCTTCGGGGCACAACTAGACCCCAAATGGAGCCTACATACCAAATTTATCAAAATCGGTCAATGCTAAGTGGGGAAAGTGTCGCGTACGGCGGACGGACGGCCAAATTTTTATTCGATTTTTGGATTCTACGTACCTTGAAACGTGAACCAACAAATTTTGAGGGGGTTAAAATTTTTTTTCCTGGTCGATTCCAAAGGTTCATTATTGAAAATAATTAGGAGTTAGTGTCAATTGCACTCAATGGGGTATTTCAGTCAATTTTTGAAAATTTTTTTTTCATAAGGGTATGGCTTTTTTCATATGGCTCAGGAATAACGGTAATCGGGTCTGTTCGTCGAGAAAATGTTTTTAAAAAGCCCTCCTGAAAAAATACCATTCTGAAAGTGGAAAGTAGAAGTGGAAAACCAACTCAAATCTGATGCAAAGGTGGATACAGCTTTCGTACAAGTACGCAACCACGAGAGACATTTTGTGTCTTTGCGCCCCCTTTCCCATTCATATAAAACCCTGTATTGGGTAAATCGAGAGCTTTCCAACGAGTGGTGAACGATTTGTATACGATGATAACCGGAGAAGTTAGAGTCCCGTGGCAACAAATCGGATGTAAGCGAAAATCATCAGAAATTTCCGCGTAACGCTCCCCTCATAACGCTCCCCGCGTGACGATTTTTCATTTATGTGCCATAGTAAAGACATAAAATGTCAAAAATCATAGAAGCTAAGGAAAGTTGAAGATTTGAACGGTGTGATGTAGCTAGCCAATCGTGATGTAGCTAGGCAACTGTCTGTGAAAAAAAAAAAAAAAAAAAAAAAAAAAAAAACAGAGAACGCTTGCATACGAGTCTGCAACACATGGGACATTTTACGTCTTTAGTACGGTAACCATCAGAAATTTCCGCGTAACGCGTAACGATCCCCGCGTGACGATTTTTCATTTATGTGCCATAGTAAAGACATAAAATGTCAAAAATCATAGAAGCTAAGGAAAGTTGAAGATTTGAACGGTGTGATGTAGCTAGCCAATCGTGATGTAGCTAGCCAACTGTCTGTGAAAAAAAAAAAAAAACAGAGAACGCTTGCATACGAGGCTGCAACACCTTGGGACATTTTATGTCTTTATACTCTTGCCTTTATTTAAAGAGCTCTGGGATTTTTGAAGGCCCCGAAGGTTCGGCATCGCTGCAAGAATCCGAGCCCCAGCGGAAGGTCGAGGTATACCTGCGCGACCCCTCCACCCGTGAACCCCCCCAACCCCCCAACAGTTTACCCTCTTCTGCAAATGCACACTTGATTCACAAATTATTTCGATCATCCCATCACCAAAATCGTGATCAGCGAGAAAAATTGAACATATCGAGTACAAACTCGAGGCAGGTACGATTAAAACTCAGCAGCCCTCTCCCGGCCAATCCACCCAAACGAATTACGACCTCTTCGCCAAATTACAGGAAATTTGGACTCATTTTCATCAGAATAATTAGTACGTTACGAATTTAAATTACAAAAAATGTTCACCGAACGATAAATAATTAAATTGTATGTTGATAGAAGAGGAAGAAGGAAGAGGGATGATGGGTTTTGACCGCGAAGGGTTGTGAGTTGAGACCCCAAGGTGAGCACCTTGCAACGTTGCCACCTCTTGGCAGGGAAGGGGTTTTGGAACCCGCGGTCCAGAGCTCTTTAAATAAAGGCAAGAGTATAGTACGGTAACCATCAGAAATTTCCGCCTAACGCTCCCCGCATAACGCGTAACGATCCCCGCGTGACGATTTTTCATTTATGTGCCATAGTAAAGACATAAAATATCAAAAGTATCCATGCACAGAGAAGCGATGAAACCCTTGGAGGACCTCTTGGATACTACAAAATACTAGTCACACACGCGCGCGGCATAAGTGTGTGTGCGTTAAGGGAGGCCTGCCTTTTTTTCAAACGTGTGATCTCTTTAATTAATTTTTCTACCACATGTTATAGTATCATTGGGCTTAAAGTTGTAGTACATAGGTTTTCAAGGGTGCTGAATCCAAATTTGAGGGCAAAAACCTGAATTTCCGACCAACCGAAATACCCCATTGTGTGAAACTATTTTTCCTGAATTCCTCGCAAAAAATCATGAAGAATAGCGCTGGTTCAAGTTTTTTACGCTGTATTTTGGGGAAATGAAGGGGGGTGTAACCTTTCCGTGAAACACCCTGTATATCTCGGCCATCTTCGTACCCTCCCTCTTAACCCTCCAGTACTGTGGTCGGGTCATAGTGACCCTGCTCTGCCCTCTGTTATTTGTGAAATGTTGGTTCCCCCTCTCCTCGCCCTTTATCCTCAAGTTCATTCAGTTCCTCATTTCAGTTCACCTTTGGTCATTGCGGTACCTAATTGTTATTAACCAAGAAAATGCAAATGCGACCCGACCACAGTACTAACACAGTTCTGTTCACAGCTAGGGATGGGACATCGAACGGAAATCATTGATGTCGATATTTGATAGAAACATCGATATCGATGAAACATCGTATGAAAAACATAGATGTCGATAACATCGTAAGGTAAAAAATTGATGTTTTTAAAAAGCGGGAAATTTAACTAATTTGTCAACTAATTAGAATCAAGGGAGAAAATTTGATAAGGCTGCTCTTCCTCCATTCATACGGAGTGGATATGTTTTCTTTTAACGTGATTTTATTTTACTGGATAACCTACTCCATTATAATTTTTTTCATTCGTGATAAATTATCCGATTTTTATGCACTCCATTTCGATATCCCATTTCAATTATTGGTTCAAGATTTTTTCCTATTGTTTTACAGTAATTATCATGTTACATAAAGTGATGATTGAAAGGTATGGGGGTGTTCTTCAAATTTTAATGAAGTTATCTGGTCTGAAATTGGATTTTGTATGGTTCCCCTGCAGTAACTAGTAGGTCAATTTTCTCAAATGACGTTATCAAACCGTCTCCTCGACATATCGATAACATCGGACCGAAACATCGATGTTTGAAAAACATCAAGTGAAAAACATCGATATGACGAGCAAAACATCGATGTTTCGATATTATCGATATCGATGTTCCATCCCTATTCACAGCCACCGAATTAGACGTATTTTCCCTTTTTTGACAACGGAGTCATTTCTTTGCTGGTAAATTGCACTAATAAGAAGATAAATGAGATGAGGAGTAAATTCAAACAGAATCATCTCCTCAAAGATAAGGACGGTGATGAGATTAGAGCACTGCTTGGGCTGCTGATCATAACTGGGGTTGGGCTGCTGATCACAGACTGCTCACGCAAACACTAATGATTTATGGGGCATCAAAGGTCCTAATATGTTTATAATTACCATGAGCAGGGAGAGATTCCATCTCCCCCTCCGATGCATCCGTGATGATGATTTGGGAAGACGTGTAGAAAGGAGAAAATTGACAAGAGATTTGCTTACCATTTTGGGATATACTCTTGACCTCACGAGTTTCTTACAATTGTTGAACAGCTTATTCCATTTGGAGGGCGTTGTTATAAGGAGTTATCAACCTACAAAATATGCATCAAATCATCTGTCACTTAGTTTTCATTGAGGTTTTACCTAAAACGAAATTCAGGTTTCTATTAGATTCACTGAAATGAGTGCCTTTTTTTAACATATGGAAACCAATTTTGTGGACTTTTGCTCGCAAATATTTTGAATTTATTGCGAATTATAATGATTGACGTGACACATTGCCTTGAATGATCATGTACGCCTTAATTTTAGTAAATTAGAGAACATTGAAAATCTGGGTCATAGTGACCCGACCACAGAGTTCACTGAAGAAATTCACCACAGTGCTGGAGGGTTAAAGACTAGTAACCCGGACATCTCCTCCTTGGTTAAACCACAACTTCCCTGCATGGGCTAGACTTCCCCCATCTACTATGATAATTCATTATTTATGTGCAGTTTACACCTGCACACTCGCTATACAATACTTCGGCCATCCTCGAACCCTCCCTCTTGGCAGACCACTATTCGCCACGTTTCGAGATAAACTCAGATTGTCGGTCGAGCTGCCAAATCGACTTCCTCCCATTGTTATCAACCCTCCCTTCGTTGTCGCTTCCATCCGACAGACTAATTTTCTGTTCTCTTTAAAGCCACCACTTTCACTCGGTATTCAGCTAAGGAGAACCGCCGCTATCAGGACTCCGTGCGTTGATTAGTCGGAAAAAGTAGTGGGGGGAAGTGCCACCGAGGCAATGCCCCTTCAATTTAGTTATGAACCGACATGCGTCTATGCATCATATGCCAAGGTAACATTTTGATTCCATACGATCAACATTTCAGCAAATGTGCGTTACATTCGAAAATTTCCCTTGGAATTTCAAAAATTAAAAAAAAGTATAACAAAAATAGGCGACAAAGGCTGTTAGGACGGTTCCTAAAAAATTATTTCGTCGACTCACACCGCATAAATATTGTAATTTTATTGATTGGAATAAAATTTAATTTTTATTTTCAAATTGTGACACTGAGTAAACGGCAAGTCAAAAAGTCCTGCCAGAAATTAAACAAATTTTGAAACTCCATTATTTTAAAAAAATTTATCTTTTACTGGTAGGCACCTAAGTAGATAGAATACCAAATTCCAATTTATTTATTACTGGTAGGCACCTAAGTAGATAGAATAACAAATTCCAAGAGACAGAGAAAATACACTTTATTGAACATTGTAGAAGGAATGAAGGTGGACAAGGACTCCAGCAGTCGTCGAAACGTAATGGATTTGCCGAAAGTTCAAAATGAGTTGCCAAAAGTTCAAATTGGTATGCCAAAAGATTGCCAAAAATTGAAATTGATTTATGCCAAAGGGATTTTTTTTCATGATTTTTCAATTCCAGTTTTGTGATTTTGGTGGCTTAGGAAGCAAACTTGATTTATTTACCTATTATATTTTTTTATTTACATAATTTGGCACCAAGGCCTCCTAGTTAACCCTAATTGATTTATGCCAAAGGGTTTTTTTCCATGATTTTTCAATTCCAGTTTTGTGATTTTGGAAGCTTAGGAAGCAAACTTGATTTATTTACCTATTATTATTTTTTTATTTACATAATTTGGAACCAAGGCCTCCTAGTTAACCCTAATTGATTTATGCCAAAGGGGTTTTTTTCATGATTTTTCAATTCCAGTTTTGTGATTTTGGTGGCTTAGGAAGCAAATTTGATTTATTTACCTATTATTATTTTTTTATTTACATAATTTGGCACCAAGGCCTCCTAGTTAACCCTAATTGATTTATGCCAAAGGGGTTTTTTTTCATGATTTTTCAATTCCAGTTTTGTGATTTTGGTGGCTTATGAAGCAAACTTGATTTATTTACCTATTATTATTTTTTTATTTACATAATTTGGCACCAAGGCCTCCTAGTTAACCCTAATTGGACCATGGTGTCACTAGTGTCACCGAAAACATCTCAGTAACTCCACAGCTGTCTCAACCTGTCACCGGAGTAACCGAAATTAAATTGCAATTTTGAATTGTTGGACAGCAGAAATTTTTTGAGGGCTATTGGTAGTCTCAAAATAGAGTCATGATACAAATTTCCAAAGAAATCGATGAAAAATATCTCAAAATTTTGTTTTAACATACCTTATTTTTTTACTTTTAATAATTTACAAAAAAATGGCTCAAACAATTCAGCTCTATCCATTAATTTTAAATTGCAATTTAAATCTAGTTAATCTGGTGACACCTTGGGACAGCTGTAGAATTCCTAAGATTTCTCGGTGACTCTAGTGACATCATGGTCCAATTAGGGTTAACAATAATCGTAACTGATTCCACATTCAATTACTTCTACAGATACCGTCACTTTCTGTTCTTTCACACTCTTAAGTGATCTCTAAGAAATTTGCTCCCATCATAATGAAAACAAAGCGTTTCAACACGGATTTTTAGCAGTTTTCGAAGGTTACCTTGAACAATATGGAGTGAGGAAACTTTGAAAATTAGCATTCTTAGCCGGAAACAATTATTATTACATATTGTGATTATTATGATGTTGGAGCAAATAACAGTATCTGCTTAGCTACTAATTGCAATTACAAGGATAAATAGTTGTAAACTCACTGTCTTCAAGGATTTCGGAGTAATCCTCCTTCTGAGGCCACCCTCAATGCTAATTACGCACTGTATTTTAAGTCAAACGTACATGTTTTTCGAACTGAAGATCGCCGTTTTCAAAATAATATTAATTTCTTCTTCTTTATTATCGGGAAAGCCTCTGCGTTTAGGAAAAAATAGAAAACCATCAAACTCTTCGCCCTGGAAAAAAAACAAAGGTTAATCATTGAAATAATAAACCAAAAACAACTGATTTTCATGAAATTTTCAGGAATTATGAGTATCAGTCTCTAGATGGTCCCGATTGATTTGCAAAAATACCGTGTTCGCACTTGACTAATTTGATTTCCTCCAAAACAAAAATTCCTCATTCGAGAAATGTTGGAATTTTGTTAGATTTTCTCATTCGATTTAGTTCCAATTTTGAGGAAAAGAATCCGGATTCACTTCAGAATTTCCAATCACAATATCTCACCAGAAATAACAAATTGTCATAGTTCAAAAATAGATTGTTGTAAAACCAAAAAACGACAGGTAGAAAACACCATTATTATAGGGTGGAGGTGCAGAATCAAAGCCGGTGCCAAAACAGGTAGTAAAGCCAATCATAGAGTAGGGAATCAGAGCCGGTGTCAAAACAGGTTGAAACATCTTTATCACGCAGTAGGGATATAGAATCTATGACGTCGCCAAAATTTCGACAATAATTATTGAACTCTAAGGGGTCAAATTTTCAAAATTTCGATTTTTGGTGCGTTTTTTCGATTTTAGTAGAATTTTTCCAATGGGCACACAAAAAACAGCCGGTGCCAAAACAGGTTGAAACATCTTTATCATAGAGTAGGAATGTAGAATCTATGACGTCGCCAAAATTTCGACAATAGTAATTATTGTACTCTTTTTCAATATTTTCAAATTTTCGATTTTCGGTGCGTTTTTTCGATTTTAGTGGAATTTTTCAATGAGCTCACAAAAAAAAATATACCTACTTAGTTAAGGGCTAAAAAATCGCAAATTATTTTCGGTGATTTGGGGTCATAACCTAAGAACATTTGTAGTTGCAACTTCTTGTTGTGTTGACAATTCTATTTTGGAATCCTGACAGCTCCGCTAAAACGCCCCCACTGGGCTACAGGTGGAAAACACCTTTATCACAGAGTAGAGATGTAGAAGTCTGCAAGTCTACTCCATGATTGGAGTGGGCTCTCCAGCGAGATTGGAATCGACCATTGTCTCCCGGGAAATGGCGAGGGGTTCCCTCGTTTCACGGCTGTCATCCTCCAAAAGAGATTCTCTCACACAATTGATGCCTTTGATGACTTCCAGGCACAAAGTCACTGTTTTACGTCTTTTTTTTCAACCTACTTCGATCACAGAATGTTTTGCCTCACCAACTAGTTTGATTTCAATCAGCCCCGTCTAATCAAGATTAGGTGACCTTTTGGTCCATTATCTCAGGTTTTCCATTATATTTTATAATCCAAAATGAACATCAATAAGTGATGAACCAAAAAGACTTGGGATGATATTTTGAAATAATTAACACTTCCTAAGTTTTAATAGGAGAGGCCAAAAAGAATGTCGTCAGATGGCTTATTCCCAAATCTTCATTCTCTAGATTAGATAGGTACTTACTTATTGAAAATCCAATACCCGTTTCACGTTCCAGGAGAAATGCTGACGGCGGATCGAGTATCCAGGAATGGTGGAGGCGTTCTGCTCAGAGAAATGCCCCCGCTGATCGGCCAGGGACCACAAGTCATCCTCGTCCAGCCTCGCGATCTTGTCGAAGGTTGCATTAATAATCATAATGGATTATAATTTAACCAGTATTGGATTTGTATTCACAGCTATAGTAAAGCCTGACAAAAAGTAACTGTAACAAAGAGTGTTCTCGTGACAATGGGGAATTTGCCTCAATTTTAGATTCTGGAATTTCAAGTCAAATCCTATAATAGGGCCCTAGAATAACGTTTAACACTAGGAATAACCAAGGGGAAAAATTACCGTAGGAGAAAATGACTAAACAAGTGAAGCCTCTGTTACAAAACACCGCAAAAATCGAGGAATATTGTTGACGTCATACGAAAAAAAAAAAAAAAAACGACGCGAAAACAACTCCGACAACAGACAGAGTTCTAGCACCGCCACACAAAACGATCCAGTGAAATGGCTACTCGAATAATGTGATTCAAATCTTGAAACTAAATAAGAGAAGATGAAGACTAATAATGCTTGATAAACTAGTAGGTAGAATCGTATTGTAAAAAAGTGAGTAATATTGTTTCTTTTGGTCACTTTTGTGTCTGGGTACTTCCTGCCAGTTCGCGGCGCACTCTTGTAAGCTAAAAGTTCGTGTATGTTCCGCTTCTGTGGTAAGCTCCACAGAACCTCCTTTGAAGTCAGATTGGTAGAATATCCGTTACGTTTCAAACATGACTGCCTCTTACACATTGCCACCACATTTAAAATTTCCATCTTCCTTAAATTCTCTAAATTTTTTGGATGCGTTTTCGAGCAGCACACTATGGTTTTATTTCATAAAAAGAAACCCTCATTCGAAAAAAAAAAAAAATAATGTGAGGCAAATTCCCCAGTTGTCAGAAGTCTGTTCTGAGTTGTCAGAGGAAGACTCCTACAGGCTGTAAAAACCCTAGGGTTGTGAAAACAGACCGATGCAAAGCCAACTCAACCGTTAAATGGAGAAGCCGCATGAAAGTAGTGAAAATGACTAGGAGAATTCATACTTACATTTTGCCATCACAAAGTAGGAGTTTGTCATTGGTTGTGAACACAGAGACGCGATTATCTGAATGAAGGCCGGAGATCAGAGCGCAATTCAAATATTTAATACCGCTCGACTGTTTTTACTAGGATAGAATGAAACCCAAACTCACTCACTCATGTTAAATAGTACCTTGTTAAATAGTACTTGTCTCCATTACTCTGTGAATAGTACTAAACTCGTAATGAGATCAAACTTCGACAACATACAACAAAAAGAAAACCTCATCCGATACTTTGTGCCGAAGACCATGGACTGAATGGATACTATATGGAACACCATGGATGCTTGGTCCATGGCCGAACACCATGAAGCTTCCACAATTAAGTAGTACAAAACAATCCGACTAGATGGCACTCCGATAGCATTAGAGATTGTTTATTATTTTTCAACCGTGTAAGTGTTTGTGTTAATCAATGTGTTTGTGTTAATCAGATTCAGTTAAATTTTCATTTATCGCTGGGAGAGAGTCGATATGAAATGAATAGTTTCGTAAACCCCAAATTCTTGTTTTTTTAACGTGAATAGGACGGCAAAATTAAAAGACGAAGAAGAAGAAGGTAGTTTTGTTTGTTTTTAATTCGTTTTCGTTGAACCCTTGCTCTTTGATTCTAATGTTGATAGGTACGTAGTGGTCTTTCAAGTTTCAAAAAAATGTTGATGTCTCGTAGGTATTTTCTTATTCGTAGGTATTATTCGAGCCAAACTATTACTCAAAATACCTCCCTTGTTTTCTCTTGGATTGTGGGAAGAGTACCCAGGTCGGTAGTAGTGGAAATTATTCAAAGCGAGGATGGCGTTTGTTTGCAGATTGTAGGTAGTAGAGCGGTTTGAGTGATGATTATATTGAGGAAAATTATGTTGGTGAGTAAGAACTTGCAGCAATTTAAGTAAATAATGTAATTAGTATTGATCTGTGTATATACGGAGTGATAGTGTCTGATGGTTTTCATCACTTTTCGGTTAGTGGCAGAGTCCGTTCTCTCGCTTCCTTTTTGACCATTTTCGTCTACGTTCCAGGGCCTGTAGCCATGATATTCGTAAGGCTGCTTTTCCTCTGAACTGTTACACTGACAGCATTCTCTTGTACCTATATAACCTTAGCAGTCTTCTTGTACCTATCTAATCGACTCGGTCCAAGTCTCAATCATACCTGGATACATTGTATTCTCTGTGGCAGAACGACGAATTATCCCGTTTTACTGTTTCAGGTTGGAGACATAGCTGTACCAGGACGGAAACGCCGACGTTGGCGGAGAACGAGGTCCATCTTGGTGGGGATGGCGGGTCCAGGAATCCGCCAAGGCTGAAGGCCAAAAGCCGGTCGTTGCAGTCTATCAGCATCTCGCCTGATTTCAGCAAGTTCTTGGACAGGCCGGAGACTGAAGAGCGCTCCAGAGGCGGCTCCAGAGACCCAAGATCAGCTCCAGTGAGTTTGCCAATCCTACTTTTACAATGTTTTGACAAATCAGTCCTACCGGTTATAGAATACTCGTCGCCAGTCTCCAAAAGACCAATTGACAGGAATTGTTCGAGCTTATGGCAATATTTCATTTCTGATGAGGTACTTTAACCCTGGAATGGATGAATGAGTCATTTTGACTCCGCGCCACACAAAAACGTTGGGGAGGGGGGGAAGGAGAAGTGGTAGTAGCTCCTCCTTCCAGGTATGCATCTACCCATCTGTTGCACCAATTTTGCGATGGTGACTGCGCCGTGATGTTCTCCTGGGGTGCATTCAAACGGTAATTTAGTAAAACCAAGGCGTCAGATTGACTCATTCTTGCAATAGGGTGCACAGATTCGGCCATTTTTACTTTATATTTTTACTCATATTTTCAGTCATATTTTTACTTTATATACTTTACTCGTATATTTTTACTTTATATTCCTATGTGATAAAACATGAAGTAGGTAGTCACATATTTGTAGGTTTTGGCAAAGTGATTTTTGACCGACTTCATGCGCGGCGAAGCCGCGCCGAAGGAAGGAGGTATACAGTTCGGTGTGTCATGGGACGACGATTTTTTTTTTTTTTTTTTTTCTGTATGTTTGTACCACTAGCATTTTTTTATTCGGGCACCAATCTGCCTGATTCTTTTCGAAAAGTGTTGTACAAGTATCCATAGTGGTCCCGTTTCAATCAGATTTCATTTTGCTTTGTTAAAAGTATCGAAATTTTGTGAAAATAGTTCAAAAAACGTGGTTTTCGGGAAGATTGTTCCGCATCCTCTCCCCCCGCCCGACTCTTCGAAGCCACCCACCCGCTCGTCGCCCCCCCGCCCACCACCCGCCCGTCCCCTCCGGCATATTCTCGGACGCCTGCCGCCCCTCAACTAATTCATAGGGGACCACCCTCTCATTCATAGGGGACCATCCTCCCTATTTAGAGTGAAACGCTTATTTCTTCAAGATAAAGTGGATTGTGAAGCAAAATTTTAATTTCAAAAAATGATATTGAACTCAATTTTGAAATTAACTTTAACATTTCATTGAAAGACGAGTTTCCCGACTTTGTGTACATGTTTGTGTACATTAAAATTTAAGGTCCGATTCTAAGCTTCACAAAAAATGAGATGCTTTATGAGGGGGTTTCCGATAACCATCAAATTCCGGTAGCCTACCAAGTGGGTCTAGCACATAGCCTTCTCATCATCCAAAACATGTTGCAGCGGGCTAAAATATGAAGCTCTAGTCCGATTCCGATGAAATTTTCAGAGATTGTACGAGTTGGCGTGTAGATGGTCCCCTATGAAAATCATCGCCCCCGGACTGATAGCCGCTGCGCATGTGCAAACGATAATTTCCTTGTAGCAGCCATCATTTCCACATTTTCCATCCGATTTCAAGAAAATTCTCAGAGATCATGCAAATTGGCATATAGATGGTCCCCGATGAAAAGCATTGCCAAGGAACTGATAATAGCCACTGCGCATGCGCAAACGTAAATTCCCTGTAGGAGCTATACTTTCTACATTTTCCAACCGATTTTGATGGTATTTTTGGGATTGCGCGAATTTGAGTGTAGATACTCCTCTACGGATATCATCGCCCCCGTGTCACTTACGTTGAGTGAAACAGTTTGGTGCAGGAGGAAGCGAAATAACAATGCGTGTTTTTTCGCTCACCAACAGGTTCTAATTGACTTAATGCTCATCCAATGGGACGTCCCCTGGAATGCATGCATTACTAAACAACATGTTTAATAATTTTCTGGACTCACTAATAACTACTTGAAACAATAATACTGTAGGTATATGTACTAAAATAAAATGTAAAAATTAAACAATAAAGTTACCTACTATATAAAGAACCTCAAAAAGTAATAATTAATTCCACAATAAAAAAAAACCATTACCTAGTAATTAAAAAATACAAGTAAAAGATTTAAATAAGAAAAATAGCGAAAAATGTAGAAAAAAGGTTAACAGTCGGTAACTCAAAGAATACCGACTTTAAACAAAAGTACTTGGTAGTAGGTAAATTATGTAAAATTTAAAAAAAATTTAAATGATAAAAGTCGAAAAAATTAATAAGTTAAAAATTAAAACGAATGATTTAAAAATTTAAACAAAAGTACTTGGTAGTAGGTAAGTTATGTAAAATTAAAATAATTAAAGTCGAAAAAATTAATAAGTTAAAAATTAAAACAAATGACTTATAAAATTAAATTTTAAAAATAAATTTAAAAAATCACTAAAAAGTAAAAAATAAAAAAATTATGAAAATACAAAAATAGTAAAATAAAAAACTTTTTAACAAAAAAACGGACCGACCTCAAAACTGATGATGGCATCCCACTAAAAAGGAAAAAATAATAACGACAACTTATTCAGATAGGTTGGTGGGTAGTTATGCATTGAAGTCGCCGCTGTGCCCATCTGCAGAGACAAACATACACAAGTAGATTCCACTTCCATCTGGTTAGTATTACAACATGGGTCGATAGGGCAATACAAAACATGAATGAGAGTGGGTACCTATCATTGAGGTAATGCATGTGTTCCAAAACGATTAGGTAGTACGTCACTGCTGTCGTATGAAGGAGGATGAGAGAGTGACAATAAGTGTGAATCTCAGTAAGAATATTTCCTTTGATAACAGCTGAAGACGTCTGCGTCACCAAAAATGGCAGTTGGATAAAAATTCAACATGAGAAGGTTGTTTACTTACTTACCTACCCCTACTCCTCTTTTGTATTGCACTATCGACGCATGTTGTAACACTAACTGGTTCATTTGAGTATGAACTCATATCACAAACCCACATCATGATCTAGACAATTCTACATTCAATATGCCATACATGGAATATAAGATTAATTCAGATGTTATGTAATCAAAGATTGATCACGTATAATTAGATAAATAACTATTAGATACTATCTAATCAAGAGATGGTTTGTTGGAATCCAAACATTTCGTACGGGGATTCACACATATTGCCACTCTCTCATCCTCCTTCATACGACAGCAGTGACGTACTACCTAATCGTTTTGGAACACATGCATTACCTCAATGATAGGTACCCACTCTCATTCATGTTTTGTATTGCACTATCGACCCATGTTGTAATACTAACCAGATGGAAGTGGAATCTACTTGTGTATGTTTGTCTCTGCAGATGGGCACGGCGGCGACTTCAATGCATAACTACCCACCAACCTATCTGAATAAGTTGTCGTTATTATTTTTTCCTTTTTAATGGGATGCCATCATCAGTTTTGAGGTCGGTCCGTTTTTTTGTTAAAAAGTTTTTTATTTTACTATTTTTGTATTTTCATAATTTTTTTATTATGTGATGGGTTTATTATAGGTGAGTAGGGTACCACTGTGCCTTTCTCTCGTAGTTCCTTCATTTGTTATTTCGGTACCCTCCCATTATACTACCGTTCTCTTTTTTTATTGTAATGTACGAATGATATTCAACGAATTTATGTTTCCTATAGTCCTTGAAAGGGAATGTGATGTTTCCTATAGTCCTCGAAAAGGAATGTGATTCACCAATTACATCAGTCATGATAGAGATGATAATCCCTCCATAAGTCCGACTGATTTTTGTTTCAGACTGATTAACATTTTTATGAAATATATTTACCAACTATTGCGTTTGTGGTTTCATTTGTGGTAGGTACCTAGATTGATTTGACGTGAAGAAATGTGGTTGAACATCAAAAAATGATCATTTTCATCGACAATCGTAGGTAAAATGATGCAGACGGGGGTAAGTAACTCCCCAAAACTTCCTAAATTCTATAAAAACCACAAGCTAATGCATTTGGTAAGGTAAAAAATATTATTTACGCCGGAAAAACGCAGGAGTCAAAATGACTCCGAATTCTTCCAATGAAGGGGGTAAACGTTTATCGATAATGGTAATTAATTATTCGAAAATCAGAAGGTGAGGTGGATTAAAAAGATATTTTAAGATTTATAAAAGTGTAATTGTCGGAGAGAAGTACAAGTTGACTCAAGGTCGCTTCAGAACTAACTGATTCCTAGTGTTGCTACACGCTTGCTCCTTCAGGAGGGATGGAGAACCGCGCAGGCGCAGTAGAGGGGTAGTTGTACCTACCCCTTCCCTCGTCCCGCTTCTGGGACTTGAGATAAAATGGGAAATAAGGAAAAGGTAGGTCATGAAGTATCAGGCTGCTCAGAATAAAGAAATTATTTAAACAGGGTGAATTTGTACTAATACCGATACGGCCAGCCTGATATTCCACGGTCCCACGTGGAATGAAAGAATTTTAGGGATTCATACCCATAGGAAATTACTTTTGGTTGCCATACAGCAACATTTACTAGCAATATCCTAATCTAATTCGCGAGCAAGCTAAGAAGGAGCATTCCCTACCTAATGACCACCTATGGAAGAAAAGCGTAAAAAAACTTCCGGGTCGGCCCTACAACGTGTAGCACTTAAATATTGATTGTAAAATTGTAAGTGAACAAATTAAATTTCATTCTTAATACTGTATTTTGATTGTAAATCATGGATAATGTAGGGAGCAAACGTTTAGTTATGACTATTTACAATGGGGGAGGTATGTACAATTGGAGACCGAAAGATCCGTAGCCGTTCGGAATATTAGCTAGGGAGCGCTCAAGAACCTGTAAACATTTCAAGAACATTAGTCATCATAGTAAAGACGAGAATGAGCAGTTCCGACAGGTTGCTTTTTGTGTCCCGACTTTCCAAGTGCGGAATCATCAAAGGGACATGATGCAACTTGATTCTAGGTTTGGGTACCTGGACCACATGTCCGGCACCTTTCTGACGGCAAGGTAGGTAGTAAGCAACGTCTCATAACTGCGAGCGAAAAGTTTGGAAAATCCCCATCTGAATAGGTAGGTGCATATTTTTGTCTGATCAGGAAAGTTCATGAGGAAAGGACCACTTCGGCTGTTCCTGACAAGAACGAAAGAAGGTAGGCAGTAAATAATATTTTCGTGACACCTTTTCGGATAGTAACCTGGATTAGTCGAGAGAATAATAAGAAAGAGAAACGCAGAAGGAAACCCTTTTTACCTGCGAACTCGAGCAAGTTTTATTTTGTTCAAGGGGAAGAAAATGAACTTCTGTGCCAATGATTTCAAGTGACCCTTTTTCGAACCTCATGTTGGTAGGAAATGGAAAATAACCCAACGTCTTCCGACGAGTAATACGATTTCAAAATCTGTCTTGTCTCAACTCGAGAATTGACATATTATCACATTTTGTGATGTTATTTGTGAATTGATATATATATATGGTGATATTATCACAAGGCTTGGAGTAGGTATTGAGATAGAATGATTGGGTCGATTTGAATAATAAAGAGATTTGAAAGTGGTATGATTATACATAATGAGTGACAACCTTTGACCAAACAAAAATGAATTCAATTTGTGAGAGTTAATCAAAAGTAATTAACAAGCGAATGAAAAGACTGAACATTTATAACGTTGGACTTTGTCCGATGAATGACGATCTTATAAACTGTGTATTGAATGATTGTATGATGATGAATCGTCATTTAATTGGATTTGATATGAAGGCAATATGGATTTTGCCAATATTTGGATATTTTGTATATTTTATACAAATATTTAGTTCAAATTTTTAATTCAAACATTGAAATTTCGAAATACTCAGGCATACCTCGTAAATTCAGTAGCCCGGATTATTCGAAACTCATATCCGAATCGCAAATATCCCATCTCAGAGAGCGGTCTGGACAATACACGATCATATTCAATCGAGTATGACTCAGATTATCGCCTTGTATGGGGTCTTTTCACTCACAGCATTCATACGAATAGAAATCAGGCTTTGGGGAGTGAAGTCTTTCCTTCAGTCGGTGAAGTCTTTCCTTCAGTCAGTGAAGTCTTTCCTTCAGTCAAAATATTGAGTTAGAGACTCAGGTTTACGGCTTGGAACCACTTGGAACTCAGAGGCCGGCCTGGAATCGTAACTCGCTGGAGTGCGCAGTTCCAGCTATGAATGGGTCTGTGCCCAACGTTATGCCTGTACGGCTCAATAACAGTGCCTCAGAGGGCCAACACAACAAAATTTATCTGTGTGTTGATTAAAAACGAAGGCTTCACATGTGTCCCGACGAGCGTAAGCCTAGTGCTTACTCAAGCATAGCCACATGATGTGCCACCGCCAAAGGAGTTCAAGATTAACCCCTAAGAGTTCAAAAAAATAAAATGAATAAATTAAAAACTCCGGGGTCTTGACTCGGACCTGACGGCACCTATAGGCGTAATCTCTAATTGGCCATTTAGAGAAATACGTCAACCAGTAGCCCATTATTGCCAGATTAAAACGCAAAAATCTAAGTCACCAGTGCACATGCGAACATCTACCCCGAGCATGCGATTTTGTACGTATTCAATCAGTTACAATAAAGGGTCGGTACTGTTCATGACCAGCACCAACCGAGGCCAGTGTCGTCTGATTTCCATTGCATGAGCGATCAATTTAAATTTAGAAAATGTTTTAATTTTACGGTCAAGGTGTACTCATAAAATTTTGAGTGAATAGGTAAATATAAAAAATGGCACATTGGATTTTTTTTTTTTTTTTTTGATTTGAAGGTCACTCCTCTGTTTCGGATTCACTTTCAGATTCAGTCAATAATTGGGGTAAGTAGTTCTAAATCTTGATCAACTTTTCTGATTCTTTCAAAGGAATATTTCACTTGTCGGTGTAGTGGTTAAATTTTCGAGCATATAACGATCATTAGGGAGAATTTGAACTACTTTATACAACCCTTTAAATTTAGGTGTACATTTTTGCGATGTACGAGGGTCAATTTGTCTAACACAAAGGTCACCCATTTCTAATGGGATCACTGGAGCTTTAGAGCCAGCAAAACGTTGTTTTTCATACAACGCAGAACGATCTATGTTACGTTTTGCTATGTCACGAATTTCACTTAAATTTGAACGACTTGGCTGAAGAAGATTTTCATCTACAGTAATCATTCCTGGTACGTTTGGCTTACGACCAGTTAAAAGTTCAATTGGACAAAACGAAGTGACCCTATTCACAGTAGAGTTAAGAACAAGTTGTACTTGTGGAGTTAGTTGTCTTACTGTTTGTGGTTTTATACACTGAGCTACAGTGATTAGGTTGGTAATACTTGACATCACACGCTCTACCTGAGCGTTCCCTCGGCTTGCACCCGTCGCTATTGGATGAGTTTTAATATTATTTTTGGTACAATAATCAGTGAAAGTACTAGCTGTAAATGAAGTACCCTGATCGAAAACAAGCCTTGACGGGGCGCCAAATAATTGAACAAGCTCAGAGAGGGCGTTGATAGCGGATTTTGCAGTGAGAGACCTAGTGTGGTGTAGCATCACATATTTGGTGAAAGAACATATTTGCACAATATAGTAATCAGCAGGTCCGTTTTGACCTGACAATTTACCTGTAATATCAATATGCACTGTAGTCAAATGGAATGTCACATTTAGGAATAGGATAGAACTGCATATGCTGTTTACCTGATGGAGACTTTGCAAGCTTACATGTGATACAGTTCTCAATAAACCGTTTCACAAATTTATGCATTTTTGGGAACCAAAACTTTTCTGCCAGTTTGTCAAGAGTTTTAGGCAATCCTAGATGCATTAAAGATTCATGGATTGAATTTACTACGACCCAACGGTACGCACGTGGCACCATGGGCGCTCTTCTATTTTTCTTGTTATGTTGAAATTTACGGAAGAGTATTCCTTCATAAAATTCATAAGTATTTGCAACATCTCGTGGTAATGTATTGGTTTCCAATTGTTCTTTTATGAATTGAATATCTTTATCCTGAGTTTGTGCAGCTATTAGCCAATCTCCAGTTAATTCGACTAAATCAATTCTTTTCTCAATTAGTGAATTATGTGTTGAATCTGTGATACTTGGCAAATTTGATTCAATTAATTTATAATTTTCGGATGTGTGAGAAAATGGATAATCGGAAACTAGGGTTTCAAAAATATCAACTTCTGTTGAGTGACCAACAGGATATCGGGATAAAAAATCAACAGTTGACATTTTGGTTCCCGGTCGATACTGAATGGTGAAAACAAACATTTGAAGATATGCCCACCAACGATGGACGCGTGTATTGAGCTGCTGTTTGACAAAAGATGCCTGAAATGACTTACAATCAGTTACTAGAGTGAAATCATGATAAAGTAAAAAGTATTCCCAATTTTTGAACGTTTTGACTGCTGCCAATGTTTCCAACTCATAACTGTGATATTTCGCCTCCGTGGGTGTTGTACGGCGGCTAAAATACCCAACTACTTTTCTTTCATTTTCAATGACGTTAAATAATATTCCACCGAAACCCAAAGATGACGCATCTGTCCAAACTTCTATTGGGTACTCAGGTTTGAAAATAGTGAGAACTGGTTCAGTGGTCAATATGCTTATTATTTCCTGTCTGATTGCTTCATGTTCAGCAGTCCATTCAAAACATCGCTTTTCAGATGTCAGCTCGTAAAGCGGCGCGCATTTTTGCGCAAAACTTTGCACAAAATTACGGAAATAAGAACACAAACCTAGAAATGATCTCAAAGAAGCTACGTTTCGTGGAGGTGGTAGTTCAGTTAAAGCTTTGATACGATCATTATGAGGGCGTATTTCTCCGTTTTGTACATGGTAACCCAAATAAACAACTGAATTTTTGAGGAAACTGCATTTATCAGGGTTAAATGAAAATCCTGCGTTTGACAAAACTTTCAAAACCTCCTCGAGACGTTCAAAAGCCTGTTCCTTTGAGGAAGACATGATTAAAAGGTCATCAATATAAGCTAGACAATAGGTATTGGCTAATTCTCCTAAAGCTCTTGTGATCGCGCGTTGATAAACGCATGGAGCATTTCTAACTCCCATTGCTAATCGTCGATATTGATAATGACCGTCAGGTGTTTGAAAAGCTAAAATTTTCCGAGAATTTTCCTCCACTGGAATAGCATAAAATCCTGACGCAGCATCGAGGGATGTAAAATAAGTTTGACCAGTTAACCTTGCTATTTGATCTCTAATTAACGGGAGAGGAAAACGTTCCGGAATCGTTCCTGAATTAATCTCGCGAAAATCCGTAACTAATCTGAGTCTCCCATTTTTCTTAGGTACAAGCAAAATCGGGGATGAAAATGGACTTGTACTTTCTTCTATTATTCCAGCATTTAATAGTTCTTTGATGTATTCACGAACTGCAGTACGATCTCGCGGATGTAAAGGATAAGGACGTCTATAAACGATTTTATTAGGATCAATTAGTTTGACTTCAAATTTGGCTGTTGTAACTTCGCGTCGAGGTAAACCTCTCGTGAAACTATCAGCGTATTTTTCTAATATAGTACGGAGTCTCTGTTGGTCTTCTGGGACAGTTAAATCTGTATCAAATTCTTCAATTTCAGGACGAAATTTTTCTAAAGTCGAATCACCCATTGTTGAACCTTGAATTACTCGCGGACGGGAATTTTCTCCCTCCGTTGACGTTACAGACTCAACTTGTTTATCTATAATGGGGGTTTTGCATGGGATAGGCCAAACACTTTCGTTTTCTACTGGGTCAAGGTCACGAATATTTTGAATGGGATCATTTTCCAACTTGTTATTTGATTTATACTGTTTATTTTTAAAATTCAAATATTTAGATTTCAATTTTTGATTTTTCTCCTTTTCATCTACTTTTACAATTTCATAACGATCTTTCAAAACATTCACACTAATACCAGATTGCAAAATGTCCCGTCCAAGAAGAATTTCATGGGATACTACCCCTTGAGGAACAATGAAAAAAGTAACTGGGATGTCAATATTATCTACGGTGACAATGACAGAAATTTGTTCATTGACTAGGATTTTCCCAGCTCCTATTCCTGTTAAATTTACGGGATTCTTGTATTTTTGACCGTAAAATTGGGGTAATAGTTTTTCAGATAGTAGAGATGCTTCAGAGCCGGAATCGAAAATGAAAACAAAGCTCTTACCTTGATGTTCGAGGTTACCAGTTGGATTTACTGAGCAGGCATTTACTCTCCTTTCCCTGCTGCAAAGGTCTGAAGGCGGTCGGTTTGGTATCCGTCTTCGCTGGGGGCGGTCCTGTCACTCTTTTGGGGTTGTTATAGCATCTCGTCCACTCGTGATTGTCCTTCTTACAATGATGACACCATCTCTTCTTAGGTCCTGATAATTGCTGTTGTTGGAACATGGGTATTGGTGGAATGACCAGATGGTCCAGCTTGATTTTGGAAATGTGGAGATCCATTATTTGATTTCCACTTCTTGAATGGAGGCTCTTGGTGTCCAGGGAAAGGGCGTTTCTGGCCGTTTGAGGATCTAGGATTCCACTGTGATGGTCCTTGATTTCCTCCATTTCGTGGTGGATATGTACCACCAGATCTTCTCTTACCAGCTTTCACGGCTTTTATTTCCTTCACCAATTCTGTCTCATCGATGTTTTCCCTTTTATATAGCCACGAACATATGTCTGGGTCGTAGCGACCAGCTAGGGCGGCGACTAGGAGTAGGCCGCATTCCTCCGAAGTTTTTCCTTTGAAAGCTCCTCTTACCTTTACTAGCTGTTCGTTTACTAGCTTGCCAATATCTCCGTCCTTCACTGTTGATGTAATCGCTTGGAGAATAATTGCTCCGGGGGTGTCTAAGTGACAATATTTACTTCCGAAAAGTTCCTTGAAATTCGGCCAGGTGAGGTTGTCATCTACTGCTTCAGCAAGCCATTCGCTGGCATCTCCTCTCATTGCGTCGGTTAACGCCAATGCCAGCTCTGACTGTGTTGTCGTTCGTCCCTTCATCACAAGTTCTGCTGTTTTAATCCAAGTTCTTGGTTGTGTCTTGGCTGGGTCGAATTCAGCAAACTTTAATTTTGGTTGTCTGAGTGATGGGAGAAGAGCTCCCAGCAACTCAGCAAGACCACTTGGGAGCTGCTGCTGAGGAATTTGTTGAGGAGGATCTTCATTGGGGATTAAGTCTTGTTCCTCCTCTAGAACATCATCGGGAACGTCGTCATCGCCAGACATGTTTCTTGATGCGTAGGAACCCGTGGTAAATCACTCGCACTCTAACACTTTTTTTTTTAAGTCCAAAACTTCAAAAAATTTTGCGGGCACTAATTAATGAGTTAATCAATCCCACTTCTGATATCGATAATGGTAATTAATTATTCGAAAATCAGAAGGTGAGGTGGATTAAAAAGATATTTTAAGATTTATAAAAGTGTAATTGTCGGAGAGAAGTACAAGTTGACTCAAGGTCGCTTCAGAACTAACTGATTCCTAGTGTTGCTACACGCTTGCTCCTTCAGGAGGGATGGAGAACCGCGCAGGCGCAGTAGAGGGGTAGTTGTACCTACCCCTTCCCTCGTCCCGCTTCTGGGACTTGAGATAAAATGGGAAATAAGGAAAAGGTAGGTCATGAAGTATCAGGCTGCTCAGAATAAAGAAATTATTTAAACAGGGTGAATTTGTACTAATACCGATACGTTATTCTTCCATTCCAGGGTTAATAGACAATTTTGCATAATATGAAACTTAGGAAATTGTTTTACAAGTTCCAACAAAATTTTCTGTTTTGTAATAATATTATATAAACTGAAATATTGTCATAAAGCCACCATAAACTGAAATATTGCCATAAGCCACCTAGTAATGTTGTTTTCAGAGGTTTCAACTTAGTCAGAAACCTCTGAAAACAACATTACTAGGTGTACTTTAGGCATGGCTTAAGGGAGGGAGGGGAAATTACAGCCATTGAGCCAGCCTTTAGAGTTTAGGAAAAATGGCACCTCTGAACTGGCAGCTGGTAAATCCTACAGTCAACAATTTTCCTGTAGAAAGCTAATATTTTTTAAATCAGCCTTCATCTTATAAAAAAAGTCAAATTTTATTATATTTTCATTTTATTGATATGTTATCTCATTCACAGTTGATAAGCAGCAACCAGAAAGTTGTTTGTTGAAATGTCTTGAGAGAAAAAAACACTGGGGGATTGAGGCAGCCTTGAGTCCAGAGTAATCACTCCAAAGTTTTGAATGGATTTTGAGACTTTTCTCTTCAGTTTCTCTGAATAGTATTTTGTGGTTTTAAAACTTGAATTTTTACAAATTCACCTATTTTACCAGGTTGGATGGATCTGGTCAACCAAGTGATCAGCAGTATAAACGCGGTTTTAAAATCACGAACAAAATTATTGCCTTCTACTGCAGCCGGTCGTGTTTTATGTCAGTACGATACACAATTTTTTAGGATAAAATCGGTACAGCAGTTCTAATACGTCAGATAGGAAGACATTCACCCTTATGAGGCGTGTTTTTAGTGTTCAAACTTCGAGCTTCTGTGTTGAGGACTCGCAGATAAATTGAGGATAGGCAACGAAACGCACTGCTCGGATGTCGAGCTGTTTAGTCTCCGTCAGCGCCTCACGATAAAGTTATGAAGATCTGTTGATTCAAACGACTGAAACTTGAAGAAACTGTAACAGAATTGATAGAATGGAATCAAAAAGAAATTAAATTTCATTATTCTGTTTCTTTTTTAATGTAATATATCTTTTTTCTATGTAATAGAAAATTAAATGGAAGAAAATTAAGAATTTTAATAGATAATTAAGGAAGAAATTTAATAGAATTTAGGAAAACTCGGCCCTTCGGGCCTCAACAGGGGGCTAGCCCCCTGGACCCCCTGGTGGTTACTGCTTAGAGCCTTCGGCTAAAATTTAAGATGCATGGAACATGCTTTAGCCGTGTTTTGTTTGTTTGCTGTTTCCTTTTACTAAGAATTTGTTGTTTGTTGTTTTAATTTAGCTCTTTATGGGCCTGCTTTTCAAATTGCTCATCATTCCATTCACCTCTTGATGTCCCAAATGTTTATTCATGTTCATTAGTTTATTAAATGTAATTAGTGAAATCTATCTTAAGAATATCGTCGACTTTATATAGTGGATTGCTAAATGAACCCGTTTTTTTAAAGGGGTTATGTGTCATTTGTGAAACTTTTGGGAAAACGCAAAAAACTGTCCCAAGTCGTCAAAACGATCAAAACATCCCATTTTTTGAAATATTCCAATACAGTTTAATACTTGACTTGCAATTTGAAATGCTCTCACATACCCCCTTTAAGGCTAAATGTCCCGAGTTTAGTTGTAAAATCCGCCACCACGTGGCAGCACCAAAATGAAGAAAATTTCGTTTACTTCTCATTTGAGAACGGATCGAGATATTTTAAATCCGCAAACGGATTTCTCTTCAGGATCACCGTAGAATTCCGGGTAATTGGTTTAGAAAGTGTGGAAAAATTTTTTGCACACAGTTCCAACAAAAATTTGTTCAAATTTCGAACATTTTCAAAAAGTGGCCTTATAGCCACTTGCAGAACCTTCATCAGAATACGAATCCGTTTGCAGAATTTTTCTAACTTGATCGTAGCCATCGGATTCGCGTTTTTACGATACGGAGCAGGGTGAGGGGGGCGACCATGGGCTGGGGGGCGAGGGGGCGGCGGCGGCGGCGTTCAAACGCCCGCCACCCGCGCGACCTTCACCTTCTCTCCGAGATTCATGTTTTGATAGTTTGCACCCTTTCATCACTATTCTTTTTTTCCTGGCCACCTTATAGGTACCATCAACCTTCCCATTTCCAACTTCTCTTCCTTGAGGTTGGACGAATGTGGTGAAATTGCCATAAAAAGCAAGATTCTCATATAATTAACTTATGAGCAAGATTCTATTTTAATTTGATACTGATAATGGTTTGCACTACTAAATAGTTGGTTCTGAAATTGTTGTAATTGTAGTTCATTGTACATGGAGTAGGTAGGTACCTATTTGTTCAAATTTCAATGTACCTAGTTGCAAAAGTGATCTAACATCATTCTAGTCTCGATCGTTTATTTAGTTGAACTAGCAGTAGAAGGTTTATGGGGGCATATTTCTCCCAAATTCCCTCTTAATTATTCTAGGAGTTACACTATTAATTTTCCTTGTTTTCAAAAGTCATTCGTGATTTTATGTAAATATAACGCCTAACAATACTGAAGTGTTGCATTTTGAGGTACCTACTACCTACTAAATTACAAACATGACTGTCCAAAAATTACCATTAGTACAATGTAATAAATACCCTAGAACTAGGGATAAATTCTCATATAATTAACTCATGAGCAAGATTCTATTTTAATTTGATACTGATACTTAATGGTTATCATTAGCTTCTTTTTTCTTGATTGATCTTGGGGCGATGATTTTCATAAGGAATTATCAACACGTCAACCCGCATAATATCCCTGAAATTTTTTTAAAATCGAAATTGGACCATAACTTTGTATAGTTTTGCGCTTTGCGGGGATTTCATGACGGACAGGCACCGAACCAAAATTGTTCAGGAGGGTCTAGAACGTAAAACTGGAGTAACAATTTTGATTCTGGATAACATTTTTCAACGTTGAAAGGTGATAACAATACTTCCGCTACCTTGGTAGACTCGGAAGCTAAATTAAAATTTATGATTTCCCAAGCATTGTTCAGAGCACCAAAAAAAAATAGGTAAGGTAATTACTACGCATTTCTTATTTCCGAATCTACCAAGCGGAAGTATTGTTTTCACTTTTCAAGGTTGAAAAATAATTTCTAAAAAAAAAACTCCGATTGCACGTAATAATAATATTGCAGTATTCTAGAAAACCTTGCTTCAAAGCTACCGATATGTAGTTATGATTTTGTTTGTGCATTTTTGGTGGCAAAAAAAAGTGTCACGAAAAATTCCTTGACCCCCAGCCAAAAGACATATCCATGTCAAAATGATCTCCAAAATCAAAATTTCCACTCTCGTTTTACGTTTCAGACCTTCCTGAACAATTTTGGTTCCGTCTGTCCGTCTTTGATTCTGTTGTGAAATCCTTGTAACGGGCATAACTATACAAAGTTATTCTCCGATTTCGATGAAACTTTCAGGGATTGTGCGGGTTGGCGTGTAGATAGTCCTCTATGAAAATCATCACTCCAGACTAATAGTAGTGACGCAAAAGTGAATTCCTTGTAACAGTAATAACTTCTACATTTCCCATCTGATTTCTATGAAATTTTCAGAGATTATGGGGATTGAGGTGAAGATGGTCCCCACGAAAATCACGGCCTCCAAATTGACATTAGCCTCTGCGAAAGCTCAAACCTTAAAATCCTTGTAACAGCCATAACTCCTACATTTTTCGTACGAATTCGATGAAAATTTTCAGGTTGGCCCCCTATGAAAATCATGGCCCCGGAACTGATAGTAGCAATGCGCAGAGTCTTTTATCTTTTGAGTGTGTCCTCCTTTACCCCAGATTAATCGCGTACGGTCGCCCAATTCTTACTGTGGCCGTCCTAAAAAACGATGTTAGTAGTGATCACTGCGCAATCACGGAAACGGAAGTGAAATCAAGGTATAATCACCAACGCCATACTATAACTCGAACGTCAACTGTGCCCCGATGTTACCGGGATTGCTAGAGAACGAGAAAGGGGTGCGACCTTGAACTTTTCGAGCAATCCGAAAAGGTAAACACTGCCATCTGTAAGAAAATTATCTTGTAAGACCACAGCACTATCCCTAGTTCAAGGGTATTTATTACATTGTACTAATGGTAATTTTTGGACAGTCATGTTTGTAATTTAGTAGGTAGTAGGTACCTCAAAATGCAACACTTCAGTATTGTTAGGCGTTATATTTACATAAAATCACGAATGACTTTTGAAAACAAGGAAAATTAATAGTGTAACTCCTAGAATAATTAAGAGGGAATTTGGGAGAAATATGCCCCCATAAACCTTCTACTGCTAGTTCAACTAAATAAACGATCGAGACTAGAATGATGTTAGATCACTTTTGCAACTAGGTACATTGAAATTTGAACAAATAGGTACCTACCTACTCCATGTACAATGAACTACAATTACAACAATTTCAGAACCAACTATTTAGTAGTGCAAACCATTATCAGTATCAAATTAAAATAGAATCTTGCTCATAAGTTAATTATATGAGAATCTTGCTTTTTATGGCAATTTCACCACATTCGTCCAACCTCAAGGAAGAGAAGTTGGAAATGGGAAGGTTGATGGTACCTATAAGGTGGCCAGGAAAAAAAGAATAGTGATGAAAGGGTGCAAACTATCAAAACATGAATCTCGGAGAGAAGGTGAAGGTCGCGCGGGTGGCGGGCGTTTGAACGCCGCCGCCCCCTCGCCCCCCAGCCCATGGTCGCCCCCCTCACCCCGCTCCGTATCGTAAAAACGCGAATCCGATGGCTATGATCAAGTTAGAAAAATTCTGCAAACGGATTCGTATTCTGATGAAGGTTCTGCAAGTGGCTATAAGGCCACTTTTTGAAAATGTTTGAAATTTGAAAAAATTTTTGTTGGAACTGTGTGCAAAAAATTTTTCCACACTTTCTAAACCAATTACCCGGAATTCTACGGTGATCCTGAAGAGAAATCCGTTTGCAGAATTAAAATATCTCGATCCGTTCTCAAATGAGAAGTAAACGAAATTTGGCCCCGATGGTGCTGCCATCTCTTATTTCAGAATCACACTAAAACATCGTGACATTTAGCCTTAAAAAAAATCGATTTTTCAGGACTGAAATCATTTAAGTAAATAGCTTTATTCATTGAATGATTCATATTTTGATGAAAATATGTACATAAAACATCTTAACATAAAATATGTGTATGATCAGTTTATTATTTGGCCAACATGAAATGTTAAAAATGTTCTTCAGGAATGTAATTCTTCAACCTCTCTAGGTCAGCTAACGGAAATGAATAGGTTGATGGGAGTCCGGCAATTCACAGAATGGATTTTTGAGCATTGCTGCAGGTCATAACAATTTTGGGGAGGATTTTTGGGGTGAAAGATATGTAGCCGATCTACTAAGCGCACTTTTCTTTTGACGAGAGCGGAATCACGATAGCACGGGAGAAATCTATGCCTCTCACATGGAAAAATTGTTCGTTTTTGTCGAATTTTGCTTCCGAGTCTACGAAGATAGTGGACGCTTTGTTTTAACTTTTCAAGATTGAAAAAATTGTTCTCCAAAATCAAAATTTCCACTCGCGTTATACGTTTCAGACCTTACTGAATAATTTTGGTTCCGTGTTTGTCTGTATGTCTGTCATGAAATCCTTACCACAGCCTTAACTTCTACATTTCTCATTCTATTTTGATGAAATTTCCAGGGATTGTGCGGGTGGGGGTGTAGATGGTCGCCTATGAGAATCATTACCCCCGGACTGATAGTAGCCGCTGCTCATGCGCAAACGTGAAATCCTCACCTCGGCCATAACTTCTATATTTCCCATCTGATTTGTTAAAATTTTTAGGAATAATGCGAGTTGGGATGATGATGGTCCCCTATGAAAATCATGGTCCCCAAATTGAAAGTATCTTATGCGCATGCGTAAACGTGAAATCCTTGTAACAGCCATAACTTCTACATTTTGCAACAATATTTAGATATTGTGCGGGTTGACGTCTAGTTGGTCCCCTGTGAGGGTAGTGGAAGGTACTTGGAGATTGATATTTTGAGAGTAACTACTATGCATCTGGTCATCTATACAGTTGGGTTATGGATACGAGGAATCTACGTGCCACACCCACTTGGAATTGTTGACTTAGTTAGGGCGAGGTGGAGATTCAAAAGGAAGTGATTCCGGTTAATTATTTTCAATAACAAAGCTTAGGAATTGACCAAGAAACAAAAATTAACCCCCTCCCTTTACCGACATATTAATTATTATAAACCACCCTGGCAGTTTATTATTTGAGTCTCGAAACTCCTCGTCGACCACATAGCGAGTGAGTAAGTTCTTTTTTGAAAGGGGTTATGTGGCTCACATAGCCCCTTTCAAAAGACATCGGAAATTTCAACCTGTTTTTTCTATGGGAAGCGTCAATGATACGAGGTTCCTTTTAATCGCAATCGATGCAATCAAGTATGGAGACCCAGAAAATAAAAAAAAGTGAAAATGGCCGAAAATGTCACACAGCCCCTTTCAATAAAAACGGGTTTAAATAGTGCTGCTTTGATCGTTCTCGTCTGTCATGAAATCCTTGTAACCGGTATAACTATACGAAGTTATTGTCCTAACTAGTTTGCATTGTATTGTATTAACTACTATGCATCGGATCATGTATACAATCTTGTTATGGATACGAGGAAGCTATGTGCCACACCCGCTCATCAGCACTTTTTTAAAGAATGACGCGGACACAGTCGGTTCCGATTAATTGAGATGAATTTGGGAAGTAATAATTAAAATAATTCAATTCACACGTGGTTGGTCACTATGATCCTCAAAATGTTTCCGAACTGCTTGTTGTTTAGGTTGTGGACGACCCGGATATCCTGACCGAGCTGACAACCAGGAAACCGTCGTGGAACTTCGAATCCATTTTGAAAGAAATAGAAGAGGACAGCGTCATGGTGAGTGATTTGGTTGATGGAAACTTTTAAAGAGGTTTTATGGACCGGAATGGAATCCGTGTGGTCGTTGGGAGCGAATTTGTCTCTGAGACAAATGAGTTGAGGATCAATAGAGAAAACAACCTTTTCAGGCATCGTTTTGACATTTTCATGTCTTTGCTTTGGCACATAAACTGAAAAATCGTCACGAAAACTTGCTCACGCGGTAACAATAAATAAAATAGACTCGCTGTGTTGCGTAGAGAACAATCAACTGTTTCCTTATTTTGATGCTTGGGTACATGAACTAACAACCTTACTTCACTACCTTGTTGTGTACAACAATACACACCTTGTTGTGTGTAATACAATAAGAAAACACTCATGAAAATGTCCCAATGTGTTGCAGACTCTATGCAAGCATTTCATATAACAATAAGCATCACTGGTTCTACTAGCATGGTGATTTTAGAAAACAGCCTCTGTCTTTCCTCTTCAAATGTCGTACATGATATTATGAAGTGTTCCTATGATCCATACGGGTCTTTACATCTGCTGCACTCTGTCGCAGTTTTCTTTCCGATGAAGTGGAGGTAAGCGTCGCAGATGCCGTAGTTAGATCTTATTCGAGAGATCATCTTTCCGAAGTATTTGTTAACTTCTCTATACTTAACCTATTGACCTATAGAGATGGTCCATTAGTATGTCTAAAGCATGGGAAAAATATTGAAAAAATTCCATCGCGCACGCACGTGCGCAGAAGCTTCGAAAACCAGTGGTCCCATATGGGCACACGGGGCGGTTTGGCCACCTGTGTTTTTTGGGATAGGAAAGGCGGTCAAAATCGTTCAAAACTTAGCATTTTTAATTTTAAAAAAAGTTATATCAAACACATTTTAAAGTAAGTCAGGAACATAGGTATATAGAGTTTACAAAATATCACATGTGAAAGGTAACTAGATAAAAATGTACTTGGAGAACGTCAAACACGGTGAAATGGAAGAAAACAGTCGACGCAAATGCCCACGCCACGTTTTTCTCGATGAACATGTTTCCAGTGCACATCGCCACCTGCGTTCATTAGGTATTTTTTGAATTATATGATTGATTTTGTAGTATCTGGAAGAGCGCGTGCTAGTATTAGGTCCAGGACGAAGTTTGGGTGTTGAGTAGGTGGTCAGTAAGCTTGTGGCTATTTCTCGGCGGAATTGCAGGTGGGTGATTTTTTTATGCTGCCGATAAATAGCCACAAGCTTACTGACCACCTACTCAACACCCAAACTTCGTCCTGGACCTCATACTAGCACGCGCTCTCGATTCTCGGCTACTTCCAGATACGACAACATCAATCATCTTATTCAAAAAATACCTAATGAACGCAGGTGGCTATGTGCACTGGAAACATGTTCATCGAGATCGAGATACATGTGCGAAAAATGTGGCGTGGGCATTTGCGTCGACTGTTTTCTTCCATTTCACTGTGTTTGACGTTCTCCAAGTACATTTTTTTCTAGTTACCTCTCACATGTGATATTTTGTAAACTCTATATACCTATGTTCCTGACTTACTTTAAAATGTGTTTGATATAACTTTTTTAAAATTAAAAATGCTAAGTTTTGAACGATTTTGACCGCCTTTCCTATCCCAAAAAACACAGGTGGCCAAACCGCCCCGTGTGCCCATATGGGACCACTGGAAGTTTGTGGTACCTAGAGGATCTGGAAAGCAAAATTCCTACAGAAAAACGCCATAATTCTATGCTGATACTATCTGAGAGTATAAGAAGAAATGAAAATGAAAGATAATAAAATCATTTTGGTACTTATCCCAATAAATCTCGTAGGGTGTCGAGGTCATAAACGTTGTCCATATTTGATGATCTCCACGGAAGACTGAAGAAGACAGAACGGATGAACAACCCCCCTTAGGTGTACGGGAGGATCTAAAGAACATGTTAGGACAGGCAGGAACATGTTCGGACATGCACGGGAAAGTGTAGATTATTTTAAGACGAACCGGGTTTGACGTCCCAAAAGGGACAACGGGGCGCAAATGGGTTAAACCAAGGTATGCGTGGTATAGTCGTTTGTATAGAACCTTCCTTTCGCTGAAGTGTTGTATGCCTTTCCCCTTGGGTATTCCTGGTGATAAATGTTATTCTAGGGCCCTATTATAGCATTTGACTTGAAATTCCAGAATCTGAAATTGAGGCGAATTCCCCATTGCAAACAATGCACCTAGGGTTGGAGAACAGAAAGACGAAATGGCATTTTTTGGACTTAATTACGCCCTTTCAAAAAACCGATTCATTTCTTATTAGAGGTACTAATTTATTTTTAACTTTTGGTTTATTTTTCCTTACAATGAAGGCACATGGAAGAATCAGCAGGAAGGCGCCCCTTCAAGAATATGATGTCAAAGAGATTAAGGAAGCTGAGCTTTATAAAAATAAAGAATTTATGGTTTTACGAAGAGTGTTGGAATAAGAAAGTTTCACGACTAGGGACTTATTTCCCTTGATTTTCTCGACTTATTATTTAATCGATTTCTTTGCATGATAATAAATTGTTTGTACAGACGTTTATTATGCCAGCTTAGGCGTTTTACAAATAAAAGAACTATTATTATTACGGTTTTTATAAAATACTCCACGAGTTGTTCTCTAGGCTCTCTGATTGGAGGAAGATCCGCTATGCTCCATCCAAAGAGTTTTACTTTTGTTATGACGTGCAAACTTCTCAGCCAACAGTTCAAACCTTCCAATTTCCAATCACATTTTATTATATCTTAAAACTTCAATTTTGAGTAGTTTTTACTCGAGTCAGTGAATCTCAACTATGGGCAACTTTCTTAAAGAAAGTTTTCTGCCCGTAGTTGAAGAGTTGTGTCGGATCTTGTTTGGATTCCTTTGAAAATCTCTTTTGGTAAAGTCCACTACAAATGATCGGAAACACCACATTCCATTAAATTCCTAAGTTAACACTACCTAATTATTGACAACATAATCTGGTAATCAAGTTGGTTAGTGTTCTACGAAAATTACTAGTTATCTCAAATCCCAGGGGAAGCGCTAGTGCGTACTCAAATCTCACATTACTCGTAAGCATTACTCAACGTGAACGTCAGTCAATTCAGGGAGGTTAGATGGAACCACCATGAAAGTCAATAGAGAGTTTTCGCCACGTCAGGCGCGACGACTTGAAATCGTGACGACTCGAGACGGATGGGGCTAGCAGACGCAGATGCTAACTTTTTTTGGTGGATTTCGAGTTGTCACAAAATAAGGTGCGGACTCTGGAAGTGACGCTAAACAGCTACGTACCGACCTGTGAAGTAACTAGAAAATGGCCGATAGCGAACAGCTGATTCAGACTCCGGGGGTCTCGAAATGAGTTTTTCAGATCGAAAATTAGAATATTTGCCGTATTGAAAAAGCAATAAATTTATTAATACTTGGATAGATAGGTAGGTATCTATTTACATCCCTTTCGGACCCTACATTGCGATATAAAAACCTACCTACTGATGATTTTGATCGTTTTCACCTTTAGAAAGTAGTGAACAACACTAGCTTTTCCAGACCTCTTACAGCATTGTTTTATGTCTATAGTACTTTACTACCGATTTTGCAGTAGCTACCTTTCTACTTGTTTCTTGTTTGTCTAACAACACTTCCTTAACATATCTATAGATAATTTAGAGTAGCTAGGCACTTCGTTTCTACCTACCAGGACGTGCGGACTATTACAAAAACGAAAGTAAAGATCTATCAAACTAGGATAGATGTACGAACTTATAGACGTAACACCTAAATGCAGATATCCATAATTAACCAATTACCTACTATTGTGTGAAAGGAAGGTATTTTTTCAAAGGTAATAAACTTGATAACTGTTGTAAGAGCATTTTTTCCAATTTGTCATGTAACTTACAAGTATGATGATCACAGCAAGCGGAACTATCAATTGAAATCTCAAATGATACCTACTTATGTGAACTGACTCTCGTCGCCTGTTTATTGTAGATCTGTAGTTAGGTGTGTTGGTAGATGAATAAATAATATACAACATTAAATGAAAAACAAGGGCGCATTTATTCGGAAATTTCATTGACATTCAAACAATGTAAAATTCGCTCAGAGTCAACAATAGTATACGATGGATTCACTTGATCTTGATGCGAAGATAACAGAATTCTGGTGACGAGTAGTTTGTTTTGAGAGATGAAAAACTTGATAATTCCCGGGAAAATGAAAACTGTTCTACAAATCAAAACTAAAATCGAGAACCAAAACACGGGAGTCGAACGTCGGACACAACACAAAATCCTGCTACATCCGATCTAAATTGAAACTGGTTATAAAAGTGTGAGGTTATGAAGGCTACAGTCGTCAAAAAAACCGTCGTTTCCGACGCCGCCAAAAGCCGGCATTTGGCGGCATCCAAGACGACCGAGCTCGCCGTCTGAGTCGTCACGCATGCGCAGTCACCATATTCGGACGGTTGCATGGATATTACACGCGGACGGTCGTCACAAAAGACGTGGCGAAAACTCTCTATTGACAAGAGAAGCGAAGAAGATGAAGGTAACCTCAAAGGTTTGCCGACGTGATGTCTGTTTGTTAAGTACCTAATTAAAGAAACATTACTCAATGCGTTGCTCAACAATGCTAAATTAACGTTATTTTGGTGGATTTTTACCCTGTCAATTCAGAGACTCTGGAAAGAAATGGATACATTTGTGCACTTTTATACCCCACAGCCACACGTATACTAAATTTGTTCTGTTTGTATTTTCAAACGCTGATTTCTTCGTCTTGAAGGTTCAAAGTGGTTCATCGAGCACAACTATGGAGCCTTGTGACTCACTTCCAGGTCCGCAAGATGGTTTCATCGAAATTTCACTCCAAGGCTCAGACGATGCTGATTGCAAGTTGGTTTTTGTTATTAAATTTCGTTCATGAAATACTTCGAAATGTTTACAACACTGAACATAATGATGGTTATAAAATAAGTTATATTTTCATCAGCTGCTAACGGCTGAAGGTCGAAGTAGTTAACTTCTGAGCAATGGGGTAGTTGCATGATATTTTTTATGTGTAGAAAATCTCTATTAAAGTACATATCTGTAAGTAAAACTACCAGAAACGCTTCCGAAAGAATTTGAGTCTTTAAAAAAACGGGATTTTGACGCTAAGATACCTAAATATATGTGATAGATTGATGAAAACGAAGACTCAAACCCGGATTGAACCCGATTGAATGTTTACCGTTTTACTTGCAATATCATCAGATTTACTGACATTGTTATTTTAAACAATCATTATTATTTTAAACTCGAGAAACACGTAGTGTCGTCACTAGCTGCTCAAAAATCCCCTCGTGACAGGTTTTGAAACTATTGAGAGAAGAGAGGGGGCACCTGTTGAACCCTCCTCTAGTTCTGTTCGAACAGTTACAGCCGTATTCACAAACTGCACTAAGTGGGGCTTTTCACTAAGTGAAGCCTGAAAACTCCACTTAGAGCTGTACTTTAGAGAAAACGCTATTCACGAACCAAACTTTGGAAGAAGTGTCTCTTTAGCCGCTCTTTACCGAAGCTGAACTTTCATCAAGTTGCACTCTCCGGGTAAGCTTGGCTCCTACCACCCTTAACTGGTCCTCAGTGCAGCTTTTGATGAGAAGTACGTCCATTTTGCTTGATTCGACAGCCGTTTTACGAAGTTTTTCCGTTCGGATTTAAATGGAAAACTTATCAGTTTTCCTTCAATTTTCTTATCAGTTGAACCTAAAACTGAACTAAGAGCAGCTACACTAAAAACGATTGTGAATGGCGATTTCTCCTCAAGTTTCACTTTGGCCTAAAGTATCACTTTTGGAAGTGCGACTTGCAAGTGTCACTTTAGTGATTTTTGTGAATACGGGCCTTAATGTTGTAGCTCGCTTGAGTGTGAACCTTCGAGGTGTCATGTGATCATTTTGATATCAAATTTGTAGTAAATGCTGTCTGAGGGGGAGTATCACTAACTCGAGTTCCGTTTCTGAAATAGTACAGTTTCGATAGGTAATAAAATTAGTTTACAATTCGAAAGTGTTGTTCTTTTGCAAATACCATGTCTTCCGACGAAGAGGAAAATCAGCTTCGGGAAGAGAAACCCACCATATCATATATTTTTATTTATTTAATTTATATTTTCCCTCTCTCTCTCTCTCTCTGACGCTTGGGATGTACTCCATGAACATATAATGGAAATAAACACTCTCTCTGAGATTCAAGTGGGAAAACCTTCACAAAGCACGGCAGGCGCTGGTGTGATTAGTCACATGATTGCTCCCACTCTGTTACCCCTGTTTCAACAAAAATATTCTTCACTACTATGAAATTAAAAGCAAAATTCAAATATGTAGAGACTGAAAAATGTTTTTTATTGTTTTTTCAATCATCACCATCATTTTGCATTTTCTTTTCAATGTTTTTGGCTTTGGCTTGAATCCATTCCTAATTGCAGCGATTTCAGCGCACTCTATTACGAGATTCTCTGGTCCATGTGACGTCATCGGTGTAATTTGATCTCCCAGCAAAACAAGAGAGGGTGGTATTTCCTTACGGAAATTCAGCTAAACTAATTCGATTTTCGAACTAAAAATTGGCAAAGGAACGTTTTCAAGCGCGCTGAATTTGAATCTGGCGTCAAAAATATGAAATTCCTACCGATGCAACTACACCATTGAAGTTCATTTTGTTCGAGTTTTGCCAAGTTTGATTCTGCTAGGTCAAATTAACGCGATAACAATGAGGAATTTCATCGAATTCTGTTTGCATTTTTCCTGAATAGTTAATGGTGTGGGATAGATGAAAATTGGGCTGATTTCGGAAAATAAGTCTCCTGTTATTTTTGGGAGACAATCAAAATTTTTGATTTCAAAACTAACCGGGAAAACGGACGTGAAGTGGGAACACTCGCTGATTGGGCTGTTTGGATCGCCGTCTCCTCCCAGTGTTGCCCATTGGGACGACGAAATCGTGTTTTCTAAGAGAAAAGTTATCAAACAAAAACAGGGGAAACCTAATTTTCCCCATCTTGCCTTTTCTATTTTTTTCTTTTGTTTTTCGATTTCGAACTTTACTGTTTCGTGAAATTTTGCATCTGGGGACTATAGATTTCTCGATCTCAGCGCTTCAAACGGCCATAAATGAACTATTCCAGGATGACTTCATTTCCCGGTTTTTTTAAACATTCGTATTTTCTACACTGTTTTGTTTATTCGTAAATTAGGAAGTTCGGGCTGAAAGTTTGCCTTAGGAGGTTTTTCGAGGTACTGAATCCGATTTTGGGGTAAAAAATAGGAAATTCCGACATGGTGAAATTCCTCATTGAAAGATGCATCTGGTCATGAGAATACTAAACGTGCATCATAATTTTAGACATCAATTCGATTTGATTTTGTTCGAAAGATTCGAAAAATGGTTGGGTAACGACTTATTGTGTTCTTACACAGTTCATCACTAAAATGATTTGGGATTTCGCTATGTTTAGACGACCTGAAGACAGACAGAGTTCTGAAACGCAAGAGGCCCTGTCGCGACTCTTTGATCAGCTGTTGACGGACATCTACTCCCACAATTTGCAGCCTTGGTGCGGTCAGCCTGGGACACCGCAGCGGAGGCGGAGCGATTCAATTCTTCCACACTTTAGTAAGTTTTATTACTTGAAAGGGTATTGGAATGTAATGTATTAAGTAATGATAAAAATATTTGAAAAATATTCAACTGAAAATGTAACATTTGTTTGAATTATTTGTTATCGACATGTCTTATCGCTGAGATCAATTCAAACTTTGTCCGAATTCCAAAATTTCCGTAAAATGCTTTTTTCCCCCCTTTATTGGCCTCTCATGTAAACTGTATTTAGCCATCATAATATATAATGGGGAATTTGCCTCAATTTTAGATTCTGGAATTTCAAGTCAAATCCTATAATAGGGCCTGGAATAACGTTTAACACTAGGAATAACCAAGGGGAAAAAATTACCTTAGGAGAAAATGCCTAAACAAGTGAACCTCTGTTACAAAACACCGCGAAAATCGAGGAATATTGTTGACGTCATACAAAAAAAAAACGACGCGAAAACAACTCCGACAACAGACAGAGTTCTAGCACCGCCACACAAAACGATCCAGTGAAATGGCTACTCGAATAATGTGATTCAAATCTTGAAACTAAATAAGAGAAGATGAAGACTAATAATGCTTGATAAACTAGTAGGTAGAATCGTATTGTAAAAAAGTGAGTAATATTGTTTCTTTTGGTCACTTTTGTGTCTGGGTTCTTCCTGCCAGTTCGCGGCGCACTCTTGTGCGCACTACCTGTAAGCTAAAAGTTCGTGTATGTTCCGCTTCTGTGGTAAGCGCCACAGAACCTCCTTTGAAGTCAGATTGGTAGAATATCCGTTACGTTTCAAACATGACTGCCTCTTACACATTGCCACCACATTTAAAATTTCCATCTTCCTTAAATTCTCTAATTTTTTTGGATGCGTTTTTGAGCAGCTCACTATGGTTTAATTCCATAAAAATAAACCCTAGAAAAAAAAAAATGTGAGGCAAATTCCCCATTATTTTCTAGAGTTCAATGTTTGATATTTTAATGAATTTAACTATAGTTTTAAACGTATTTTGGTTTATTATTTTCAATAATGAACCTTTGGAATCGACCAAGAAAAAAAAAATTTTAACACCCCCTCAAAATTTGATGGTTTACGTTTCAAGGTACGTAGAATCCAAAAATCGAATAAAAATTTGGCCGTCCGTCCGCCGTACGCCGTACGCCGTACGCCGTACGCGGCACTTTTGCCACTTAGCATTGACCGATTTTGATGAAATTTGGTATGTAGGCTCCATTTGGGGTCTAGTTGTGCCCCGAAGCTTTTGGTTGATGTAGGTCACTCCTAAGGGTTCCAAAATCAATTTTGAAATTTTGAAAACGCCCTAACTCAAAAAATTTTGATATAAAGGTATTGTTTTTCCTTCAAATTAAGATTCTATAGAATTTTTAGAATTTTTTGAGACCACGCGGAGCTCTGTAGGACAAACCGTTCGCTCCCTACGAAAATTTAAGGGTTTATATTGAAATATATATATATATAAATCAAAACACGAGTGTGAATCGCAAAAGAGGCCTAATCTCCGTTCAAATTAGAGCTGACCGAAATGCAATCGATGGTTGGTGATTTTGATTTTTTTTTTTGATTTTTTCGATTTTTTTTGGATTTTTTTATTTTTTTGATTTTATTTTAATTTTTTTATTTTTCTCTTCATATTGGATGGTTGGTGATTTTGTAGACGAGTGATCTATATAAAAATAATAAACCGTTGTGTAATAATTTGCAGCGTTTTTATTGTTCAGTAAGCACTGCACTCTTGTAGGAAATTCAATGTTTTTTTTTTTGGATGAGCTTCTCCATTAATTGTATTCTTGGCTGCTGGAAACTGGGGCATTTGAAGAGAGTGTGATTTGAGTCTCTCTCTGGTTCGTTGCAGCTTAAGCAGTTAGGGTTGTCCAAAATTCTTACTTTGTAGAGATGGGAGGGGAGCCTGTGGTGATTGAATCGAATCCTAGAGATAATTTTAATAAAATTCCTATCCGTTTGCTCGTCACATAACCAAGGAGATCTAGGTACATACGGTTGGATTGATAAATACAATTTTCCTTTATTCTGTGTATTTTGTCGGTATGATTCATTCCATCGTTTGAACATGGTGCGTTTGGCTCTACTCTTCAAATCTTCTGTAGAATGGAAATTATTCGGGACGGGATGCCTTTTGTCGGAGCCAATGCTGCAGCTCGGTCTGCCTTTTCACCCAGACTAGGTTTACCTCGACTCCCCTCTCTTTCACTCCTTTTATACAATTCACAGTCTCTATGGTAAGTCTATATTTGTGATTTCTTAAAGTCTGCAGGTGTTTGATAAAATGCTAGTAAAATTTAAATGCCAATAAAGTATGCTAGTTTGTTAAAATAGCTAGTAAAATGCTATTAATCTGGAGTGAAAGAGGACAACACTCCAAGGAGACAAAAAATCCGTTTTAGACTTTCCTGAATCCAAATCCGCGAGAAAAAAACCATGAGTGTATGTCTGTGCGTGTGTGTGTGTGTGACACAACTCTGCTTAGGCTTCACTTGCCATTCGATTAGTGTGATTCTTTTGTTCAAAGAGGAAATCCATCTTATTGTGCTCTAGGTTGCCAGAAAAGGCCTACTTCTCAATTCTCAACCAATTTGCGTGGTTTTTGACGTGATAACGTCTTATAAATTGGTTTACCGGGAGACACTTCAAGAAACTGCGTTACGCTCCGCTCATGGAGGGGGTGCAGCTCGGCACTCCCTAAAGGCGGGCGGCCCCTCCCCTTCCCCGGCGCTCACAAAAGCGGGAGTGCCCTGCCCCCCTTCCCTGGCACTCACTCCCCCCCCACCCATGGGAAATTCCTACTACCTACGGGAAATACCTACTCTGTGCAACTTGACAAAGAATTTTATTTTATCCTTCTTCCTACTATACGAATGAATATTAACATTAAAATTATTTTACCACTCAAAGTCGTTGTCACGTAAAACTTTCGCCCGTATACCGACTTTACAGGCAACAACACAGGGTTTTTTTTCAACTCAGACAGCTTCCCAGTTAAACATACGTCACCGGCGTATCGAAATTGGCAAGAAGTGGTGGGAGGAGCGAATAATATTCTCAAAATGAAAGATTTTTCAATTACTCACGACTTACTCACGAAACCCAAGCATTGACATTTTGGGAACATAATCAATATTTCTCCGATTTTTCATGATCTATTCTTTGTGCCACCTTGGATCAATGCAGTGGTGTCACCGAGGTGGCAGGACACCAAAACCCGCGCTACAGTGTTTCTCTTGAATGCAGATGTGATATTCCATTATTGTGTGATGCAGGCTGGCAAACCCAACTTTAGGAAACTCAAAGATTTTCAATCTTCGTTGGCATAATATGCGACATTACCAGAGAAACACCAACAAAAAATCGCTAAACATGTAAAAAATCGAATAGTAATAAATTTATAGTGTGAATTTCACTTTGGCAAGGCACCCCCACCTACCTATTCTTGTACGAATCTATGGAATGCTGCTAGCTTTCTGGTTAAACTTCCCAGATGAGAGCTACCTGGATGGGCACCTCAACAGGCAAATGTCTTTTCCCGGGGCGCTGGCGGAACGGAAATCCAGAGTCCGTCTTCCCGTCAGGTGTCTCTCTGGTATTGACAGGTCTTCGTTCACTTCCATGACGACCGTCGGTCCTTTGAGTTATTCTGAAGACTTCGAAGAAACAGTGCTCTGCGAGAACAAACTGAAGCTTCTACGTGAGTTCCAAAATAGTTTTTCCTTCTTGAACTTTGTGTTAATTCGTCTTGAATTTGAACAGAGGATAAATAAAACAACAACACAGCAAGTAAAGCGAAGAAATTTAATTTAGAAATCGAAACGACTAAAAGACTTTTACAGAACAGAATGACGAATGACCGTTACACTTGTGTACTGGTCTTTTAGCAGCTTAGCCAACATACCAAACGTGAAGCGGTGTTACCAACACCTTCACAGTTTGCCGCTCAATACTAATCGTTAGATGATTAGACTACTAGCAGAAAAAAATGTAGAAGCATCGAACACAAATGTGTGGTCTCAGACTTCATAATTCACATTCATCTGTGCCTGTAACTTCAGGTACCTTCGATGCACTCTTGTAGCTGCTTTTATACAGAAACCAAACTAGGGATGGGTATCGTTATAAAAGTATCGATATTTTGTATCGATACTGTATCGTATCCGAGTATCGATATCCCAAGTATCGTTGGGCATGAGTATCGATATTTTAAAATATCGAGTATCGATACTTTAGTGTCACAAACTATCAATATCATCCAATTTTCTCAAGAAAAATAATTTTTTCAACAACTTTTATTCATTTTTTACTATTAAGAGTCCAAACAGAGTGATTTTTTCCATGATGTAAACGTTATTTGTGCAACCAAAGAGTAATGACCCAAAAGCCTCTCTACTGTCTTCATTTTTTAGCCATTATGTTGAATTTTCCCCGAGAACAGTATCGATATTCGATATTTAGAAATATCGGATCCAAAGTATCGATATCCAAAAATATCGGATAGTGCAGTATCGATATTAAAATATCGAGTATCGGTACGAAAGTATCGATATTTTGAAATATCGAGTATCGATACCCATCCCTAAACCAAACAAGAAACATCAGTGATCTGGGTTGTATTCCCATTTGCAGCTCTGTCGCGGATTCAAGACATCCGATTCGAGTTGGAAAGCAATGTCTCCTTGACGGGTAAACTGCTAGTAGTCGAGCTTGAAGAGAAAGACACGCTGATGTTGGAGCAGCATGGCCTCTGCGAAATCGTCACAGCTTCCCTTCAAGCCATATCCAACAAAACCAGTAAGTTCTATTGTTTCACCAATCTAAAATTTGAACGATCGAAATTTATGTCTTATTGATTTTACTGTAGAAAAAGTTTGCTCCAAGAGATTGCCTCGGTTAATATGGTATTTGGCAGATGTAGAATTGGATCGTTAGGAGACAACGTCGATCCTTGTACAAAACATGGTATAGTGAGGTAGTCGTACGACCAGTTGCGTGGGTCTCAGTCTCATTCGATGCAGATTTCTTTTCACTACAAAGTGCTGTCTACAAGCTATTTTGAATGTTGACGTATCTAGTTTTAGAGTTTAACAAGAAGGCTATGAGGCTATGTCCTGTGGGTTTGCAATTTCCTGTCTGTTGATCAGATGAATCGAATTATTATGTCCCATTAACGTTTGTTGGACTTGCAATAGTGACGTCACACTGTGAACATTGTCCTCCATGCCACACATCGGAAAATGACGGCTGTTATCATTTTCAGTATCATGTAGTGCTGCTCCTAGCGGTTAACTGCGGGAGGGTAGTTTCAACCCGAAACACAAATGTGCGCCCCGTGGCAACTGCCCTCCCAGTAAACTGCCCTCCGAGGAGGCCAGTTTTTACTTTGCGTCAGGAGAAACTCCCCTCCTGCTCACACCACGTATTAGAAGGGCCCTCTCATCGAATCGGTCCTTACAAATGGACCTCCGTGGCAAGTGCCCGCCCGGTAAACTGGCCTCCTAGCCCTTACAAGCTCCTAGCCCCGACTAGATATAATACCTGCAGAACACGAAACATGATGTTGGCATTACAACAAGCTAATGTAGATTACACGGGCATTGCTTGCCTACATTTACAATACAATTACTTAAGGAAATGGAAAGGAAAATCTAATGGTATGGTCAACTTTGCGATTCCTTGTCGATTTCAGCGGAATCACCGTCTTGGAGGCAACAGCCCACCCCCTTCCAGCCATCAACCTCAAGTAACATCAACCTCAAGTATCTTGCCAATTTAACCTTCCGGTACACGCGTAGGCGGCACCCGTGCCGCCTCGACCTTAGTTTTCGTATTTACACGCGCATTCTTGATTCCCGGACGGCGGGATCTACTGCTATTTGTTAGTTACCATATTTATCCAGAGATCACGCTGGTTTCACCTTGCCGAGTCAAACGTCGCGCCAGCGTTATCAGTTGCAATCTGGCTAGTCCAATAAAAGTTCTTGAATAAAAACGATTTTCGCGTAAAAACTCGATTTCTTCATGAAATTGATATTCTAATTATTTTATTCCTAATATATACCATAGGTACTGATCATAGGTACTGATGATCGTGACTGAAGATCCATTATCATTGGCAGCTCATTACACTTTTGAGAGACCCATGTCCCAGAAATGAGAAGTCGCACAGGTAGAGGAGATCTGTTCCGAGCAGGAGGGCAGTTTACCGGGAGGGCAGTTGCTCAAGGTAGTCTAGGAGGGCAGTTTAAAGCCGGGGTTCGAAACTGGCCCTCAAAAGTTGGAAGCAGGAAGTTTGGGGAGTAGTTTCTCGAGGTAGTCTAGGAGGGCAGTTTAAAACCGGGGTTCGAAACTGAACTCCTAAAACATGAGGGCAGTTTACTGGGAGGGCAGTTGCTCGAGATGGTCTAGGAGGGCAGTTTCAAACCGGGGTTTCAAACTGACCTAAAGAGGTAGGAGGCCAGTTTGCCTGAAGGGCAGTTGCCAAGTTCCCGTGCTGCTCCTAGCGGTTAATCTTGTCACTTTAGTTTTGCTGTGTCTACTCTTTGTTAGTGATAACAATTGCGTGTCTTCACTTAAGTTGGGTATAACTTCGGTGTTCGATTCTACAAAATATTTCCAACATAGAATGTCTTTTTGTCAATAACAAGTATTTACCATTTTTCTGTTCGATTTACCATTTACTGATTTTGGTTGCTAATTATTCGTTATGGATTGAATTCCACCGCCACAACTTCTTGATAATCCTACATGGAATGTTAGGTTTTACAAAAATTCTTCCGTCATGGTTGTAATAAGTACATGGTTTTTCGGAAATTCTCTCCCGTCCACCAGTGTTCCAACCTAGACCCTCTCTTCCAATAATCTTGCTTGACACACGAAACACGTTCACCCCGAGAAAATCTAATAAAGTGCTCCACTATCGAATTAATTCTGAGGAAAACAGATTGTGACAGGTATTGACCCCCTACCGTCGCATCAGGAGTTATTTCCTAGCTGAAGACCGGAGGAATCGAGTTAAGCAACAAATTCGGGACTGAAGTTACGCGGTGAAGTTTTTCAGTAAATCGGGTTATTGTGATGAACCTGTGAACCACAAAACTGTGCGAAGTAGCCGTGCTGCGTTGAGATAGAGTGTATAACCAGTTATGAGAGTGTGCTGCGTTGAGATAGAGTGTATAACCAGTTATGAACCTTAGTTAGAGTGTAGAATCAGTTATGATGTCCTTGAACTCTAGTTTCACTTCAAACTATCCCAAAAGAATTATTTACAAAAATTTAACATTTATGTGAAATACAATACGTTTTTTGTCAACGTCAACACAATCGAGATTTGGTTTCAACCTGCTGACATCAACTTATTATTGAGTCGAAATCAACTGCCCCACTGGCACTTCCTGCAGCTTGCATTTCCTAGGAAAATGTTGTCACGAAGGAATGAAAAGGAACGAAAAGCATTGAATTGATTTATAGTATTGTTAGTATAGGCGGTTTTATGTCACTGCTGTATTCATCTTGGATCGCAATAATTGCTTGATCATAATTATTATGATGGTTTTACCGTGTTCTGGTGGATTGTTACTATCATAAATTCAAGTTGAGTTCCTCCGGGATCAGCTGAGTGCTCGTCTAAGGCCATACCACGCAGAACAAACCGGTTCTCGTCCGATCACCGAAGTCAAGCTGCGTCGGGCGTGGTTAGTACTTGGATGGGTGACCGCCTGGGAACACCGCGTGCTGTAGGCATCTTTTTTTGCTCTAAATTTGTTACAGTATGTGCTAAATTACATGTTTTACCACTCAGTTTTGTCGAAAACTCGTTTTTTGGAGTATTAAAATTGTTGATAGGTTAACTAGGTCGAATTTAACTGCTATTGGCATACCATTTGGCCTGGAAGAACGTTGTCACGAAGGAATGAGCCAAACGTTCCAATTTGCCTACAATTTTTATGCATTAGGTAGGGAATAGTTGGTATGTCGTGATGGATGAGTCAACGAGAATTGTGCAATCTCTCACTGACATTAAATTCCTGGAGGAGAATTGAATCGGATTCAGCTCCCAGGAGAATATTCTTCGCCGAAATCTATACTGTATAGGCATCAGTATAGGCGGTTTTATGTCACTGCTGTGTTCATCTTGGATCGCAATTATGATGGTTTTACCTTGTTCTGGTGGATTGTTACTATCATAATTCAAGTTGAGTTCCTCCGGGATCAGATCAGTGCTCGTCTACGGCCATACCACGCAGAACAAACCGGTTCTCGTCCGATCACCGAAGTCAAGCTTTGACATGGTATATTTGGAAGAATAGAATTACAAAAATAAACAATACTTCATAATAAATCAAAATAAAAGCACACTTGGGTCTTGTACTCAGGACCAGCTTCCACACTGGCCAGGTGCATGAAGCCTCCTGGGAGACTCATGGAGAACAGGAAGGTCCCGCTGTAGATACAGTGAGGACATCCTGTTCTAGGGTTGTACTCCGACGTGATGGATTCTTCCTTGCAGGTTTTTCATTCTGGTGTTGTCAACGTTGAGCCCCAGATATTCCGTCTTCAGCTGGCATAGTTGGATATGAATCTGCTCCACACAAATCCTCCTCCCAACAATACTCTTTCTGATGCCCAGCCAAGCAAATACTCTGGTAATCCAAGCTTTCTCAGTTCAGCCGCAGAGTCCCTGAACCAGATTCCTCGCCAAGTAATTATTATTGGAATCACCAGGATCCTTCCCACTGGCCTGGCCGTTAGGGCAGCTACTGCTCCCAGAATGCTGGGTCTCGAGTACTTTTGCTTCTTGGCCTCGTGCATTTCCTCCAGCGTTCTTCGGCCCGATCCTGAAACAATTTCTACATCCAGGATGGCCGCTGAGCCTGTACTCAAAGAGATCACCAGGTCAGGTCTCCATCCTCTACCCTCAAGATTGAAGTGTGGCTCTGAGTATGTGGTCCATCCTCTTATTTCAGCGCTTTTTCTGATGAGCTCACATACGCGGTTGTGCCTGTCAATTCGTGGCAATGTCATGGATCTGCACGATTGCAAGACATGTGCTGCGGATTCTCTCTCAGGGCACCCAGCTCTGCATGTTATTGGGTTTACCTGACGTCTTCCTCTTGTCATCCTGAGGCGTGATGGAAGTGATCCTGAGTGGACTCTAACCATCCTTCTTCCCTTCCACGATGGTGATGTCAGGTGCGCTTCCCTTAGCCAGCTTGTTGATGCTCGGACTTCCCGTGATCTTTTCAGGTCCATTCCATCAGTTGTTCCATGCATCACCTCTGCCCTCCTCACTCTACGCACTGCTGCTGTCTCTGGCTCCCAATCCTGTACAGTTCCAAACAGGGCTTGCTCCGCTCTTGCAATGCGGTCCCTTCTGAGTACAGTAGCCAATGTCTCCAGCTGAATCAGTCCTAAGCCTCCATCTCCAACTGGCCCATAAATGTAAGCGTTAGCTGAGTCTGCTGGCAGCCAGAACCATTTCCTGACGTACCTCCGCACTGCCACATCCAGTTTACGTAGGTTGTACTTCTTTGGTTTCCCAAGGACAGCCGGATGGATTAATCCTGGTAAGAAGTGAGTCCTCAGCAGCTCTAGCTTCTGCAAGACAGTCAGGGGTGCCCGGTGAATTTTCCTCAGAGTCTGACCTGCTTCATCGGTGCTCCATGCTTTCACTCCCCGAACACAGAAATCAAGCCCTAGGTACTTCCACTCAGTGTTAAATGAGGCAGTCGGCAGAGTCCCCCCAGAAGACACAAGCTGAAGACCCTCTCGTGGAATCACCAGTTTACCTGAGCGAGGGAACAGCGGCAAGTACAGGGATTTCTTTGCATTGATTTTCAGGCCAATCTCTGCAGCTGCACCCTCAAATGCCTTGAGGAGCGCCTGAATGCCGGCTCGGGATGTTGCAACCAAGGCCACATCATCAGCGAATGCAGCACAGGAAACTCTCCTGTGTGCAATGGTGTAGCCAATTCGTTGTGGAAGCGCAAGCAGTACATGGTCCATCAAGCAGTTGAAGAGAATTGGGGAGAGGGGATCACCCTGCCGCACACCCTTTGTCACCTTGATCTGGGGTCCCCCTGCCACAGATGTTCTACCATCCTCCAAACTAGCCTGGATGTAATTGACCAGAATGGGTGGCCACCCTCTGCTTCTTAACAGCAAGATCAAGGCAGATTGGCTGGCTGAATCGTACGCCTTTTCTATATCCAGATAGCACATGTGGAGTTCTCGCTTTTTCTTGTGGGCATCTGTCATTATGCGATCCAGCAAGTATATGGATTGAGCGAGTCCATCCATATATCTCCTCAGTCCTCTCTGTGCATCAACATGAACAACACACTGCTCAATTCGTTCACCCAGGATTTTATGGAATTGCCGGACTACAACAGATGTGACTGTGATGGGCCTGTAGTCCGCTGGAGATGCTGGAATGTGTTTCTTGGGAATCAGTGTTGTCCTGGCTCTTAGGAAGTCGGCTGGCATAGATCCTCTCCATAGGATGAGGTTGAAGAATAACCTCTTGTGCTCGATACCAACTGCTTTCCAGCATTCAACTGATATGCCATCGGGTCCACTGGTTGATCTTCCAAGTTTGGCCGCTCTGATCTCCTGTGCTGTCACAGGCTTCCATACATTGGTGAAGCTTTTATCATTTGGGTGCCTGAAGCTATCGCCAGCCCAAACATGTGACTCCTCACTCCATTTATCATTCCAGAATTCTGACAACTGGGCTTTGGTATGCATCCGGCCCCCTCGACCCCTACCAATCACCTCATCCACCGCTGCACCCCTGTCCTTCCTCCAAAGACTCTGCATCTTCTGCCAAGGGCTGGGTGTCGTTGGTCCGCTGCGTGCTATGGGCATTCTCCTTTCAGAAGTCTGTGGTCCAGATTCTCTTAATACAGGCCCCTGATCACATTCACCCATTATCTTTTTCAACCACAACTTCATACCATCAATGGGATCAGAGCCACACAAAGCTGCCAGGACTGCTTCTTGAAGATGTATGCTGGATTCACAATACCTGGTTTCCTTCCGAATGGCTGCTAACCCTTTCCTTAATTGCTCCTCGAGTTCAGCATTCCTCCATTCTCGACATGCTAGGTCGACGAAATCCTGGTCAACCTGCTGAGGATTATCCATCTCATCCACCATGGCTAGAGTTTCCCTGATCAATCTATAAGGAGCTCTTGATCTTGCTCCCTTGACCATATCCTTCGATCTTCCTGGCATAAATTCTGCCAGTCTCCCAACCATTTGTCTTTGGGGCACCCCCTGTGCAACTAGTTCCAGCTCTTTGGATGCCATGATTTTCATCTCTTCCTCGGACCAAAACAAGTTTCTTGACTGTCCAACCCTGTCCTCGCTCAACCTTTCTGGATGAGCATGACGCAAGTAATCGGGCGCAAGTAGTCGGGCGTGGTTAGTACTTGGATGGGTGACCGCCTGGGAACACCGCGTGCTGTAGGCATCTTTTTTTGCTCTGAATTTGTTACAGTATGTGCTAAATTAAATTTTTTCGCACTCAGTTTTGTCGAAAACTCGTTTTTTGGAGTATGAAAATTGTTGGTAGGTCAACTAGGTCGAATTTAACTGCTATTGGCATACCTTTGGCCTGGAAGAATGTTGTCACGAAGGAATGAGCCAAACGTTCCAATTTGCCTACAATTTTAATGCATTAGGTAGGGAATAGTTGGTACCTATGTCGTGATGGATGAGTCAACGAGAATTGTGCAATCTCTCACTAACATTAAATTCCTGGAGGAGGATTGAATCGGATTCAGCTCCCTGGAGAACATTCTTCGCCGAAATCTATACCGTTTTGGTTCGTATATCGTCGGTGTAAATGTGCACAATTGTACATTTTTGAAACATATTGATTAGTAATGCATGCATTCCAGGGGACGTCCCATTGGATAAGCATTAGATCAGTTAAACCAGTTGGTAAGCGATAAAACTATTTCACTCGATGTAATTTATTCATTACTTCAGGCAAGAAATACTGACCCCCCCCCCCCACCATTATCCACCTTAACATTTCTAGCGGCATGGGAGCCTCGAATCTGAAGAGCATTTTAAAATCCATGATCTACGATACCACACATGCGAATTCGAGTTCACCCCCCCCCCCCCCACCCACCACCTCACCAACGCCAACAATGGTGCCAGTCTGGCACCAAAGCGGAAATACGTCGTAACATTGAACTTCCATCTACTACCTAGTTTCCATCTATCCATTAGTTTTAGTAGGCGGTCCATCGAGGTTCACATCCGTATTCAAGGTGAAACACAAAAAAAAAAAACCACGAAATAAGCGGTTTATGGCATCATGGCACCATGGTGGCACCACTATTAGTTCCATGGTGGTACAGAGAATAATTCATGAAAATTCGGAGGTATAATGAGAATTTTTCCTCAATTTCAAAGCTTGGGTACAATTAGTAAGCAGTAAAGGAACCAAAATATTGAAAAATCGGATATTTTGTGAATATTATCCCCCCACTCACCCCCTCCCCTTGCGAATTTTGGTACTCTGGTAAAATCATGTACAACTCGGAAGTTATTTGAGTCAACCAAAAAAAGAAACACGCAAATCGGTTGGAAATTGAGGCCTGGGCAGAGTTTACAAGATTATGCACGCAAACGCACGTTTTTTAAGCATTAACCCCCCCTTTCCCCCTCTTAAAAAGCAAAATCCAAAATTCCGGCGCCGTAGTGCACAAGTAGATAGTATTACGCGTCAAACGTAAAAAGAAACACGCAAATCGGTTGGAAATTGAGGCCTGGGCAGAGTACACAAGATTATGCCCAAAAACGCACGTTTTTCGAGCATTAACCCCCCCTTTCCCCCCCTTAAAAGGCAAAATTCGAAATTCCGGCGACGTAGTGCACAACTAGATAGTTTTCCGCGACGAACAAAAAAAGAACCAGGAAAATCGGTTGAGAACTAAGGCCTGTGCAGAGTACACAAGATTTTGTTACACACACACATACACACATACACACACACACACATACACACACACACACAGACATACACCTATGGTTTTTTTCGCGGATTTGGATTCAGAATGGTCTAAAACGGATTACTGTGTGGTTATTTTTTTTTTCTGTTGAGTGTTGTCTTCCTTCACCCCAGATCGATCGCATAAGGACGCCCAAGTCTTACTGTGGGACGTCCTAAAAAAAAGCATTGAATTGATTTATAGTATTCTTAGTATAGGCGGTTTTATGTCACTGCTGTATTCATCTTGGATCGCAATTATGATGGTTTTACCGTGTTCTGGTGGATTGTTACTATCATAAATTCAACTCGAGTTCCTCGGGGATCAGCATAGTGTTCGTCTACGGCCATACCACGCAGAACAAACCGGTTCTCGTCCGATCACCGAAGTCAAGCTTTGACGTAGTATATTTGGAAGAATAAAATTACAAAAATAAACAATACTTCATAATAAATCAAAATAAAGGCACACTTGGGTCTTGTACTCAGGACCAGCTTCCACACTGGCCAGGTGCATGAAGCCTCCTGGGAGACTCATGGAGAACAGGAAGGTCACCGTAGATACAGTGAGGACATCCTGTTCTAGGGTTGTAGTCCGTCGTGATAGATTCTTCCTCTCAGGTTTCTGGTGTTGTCAACGTTGGGCTCCCGGTATTTCGTCCTCAGCTGGCATAGTTAGAAATGAATTTGGTCCAGACGAATCCTCCTCCAAGCAATACTCGTTCTGAGGCCCAGCCAAGCAGATACTCCGGTAATCCAAGTTTCCTCAGCTCAGCCGCTGAGTCCTTGAACCAAATCCCTCGCCAAGTAATTATTACTGGAATCACCAGGATCCTTCCCACTGGCCTGGCAGTTAGGGCAGCTACTGCTCCCAGAATGCTGGGTCTCGAGTACTTTTGCTTCTTGGCCTCGTGCATTTCCTCCAGCGTTCTTTGGCCCGATCCTGAAACAATTTCCACATCCAGGATGGCCACCGAGCCTGCACTCGAAGAGATCACCAGGTCAGGTCTCCATCCTCTACCCTCAAGATTGAAGTGTGGCTCTGAGTATGTGGTCCATCCTCTTATTTCAGCGCTTTTTCTGATGAGCTCACATACGCGGTTGTGCCTGTCAATTCGTGGCAATGTCATGGATCTGCATGATTGCAAGACATGTGCTGCAGATTCTCTCTCAGGGCACCCAGCTCTGCATGTTATTGGGTTTACCTGACGTCTTCCTCTTGTCATCCTGAGGCGTGATGGAAGTGATCCTGAGTGGACTCTAACCATCCTTCTTCCCTTCCACGATGCTGATGTCAGGTGCGCTTCCCTCAGCCAGCTTGTTGATGCTCGGACTTCCCGTGATCTTTTCAGGTCCGTTCCATCAGTTGTTCCATGCATCACCTCCGCCCTCCTCACTCTACGCACTGCTGCTGTCTCTGGCTCCCAATCCTGTACAGTTCCAAACAGGGCTTGCTCCGCTCTTGCAATGCGGTCCCTTCTGAGTACAGTAGCCAATGTCTCCAGCTGAATCAGTCCTAAGCCTCCATCTCCTACTGGCCCATAAATGTAAGCGTTAGCTGAGTCTGCTGGCAGCCAGAACCATTTCCTGACGTACCTCCGCACTGCCACATCCAGCTTACGTAGGCTGTACTTCTTTGGTTTCCCAAGGACAGCCGGATGGATTAATCCTGGTAAGAAGTGAGTCCTCAGCAACTCTAGCTTCTGCAAGACAGTCAGGGGTGCCCGGTGAATTTTCCTCAGAGTCTGACCTGCTTCATCAGTGCTCCATGCCTTCACTCCCCGAACACAGAAATCAAGCCCTAGGTACTTCCACTCAGTGTTAAATGAGGCAGTCGGCAGAGTCCCCCCAGAAGACACAAGCCGCAGACCTTCTCGTGGAATCACCAGTTTACCTGAGCGAGGGAACAACGGCAAGTATAGGGATTTCTTTGCATTGATTTTCAGGCCAATCTCTGCAGCTGCACCCTCAAATGCCTTGAGGAGCGCTTGAATGCCCGCTCGGGATGTTGCAACCAAGGCCACATCATCAGCGAATGCAGCACAGGAAACTCTCTCGTGTGCAATGGTGTAGCCAATTCGTTGTGGAAGCGCAAGTAGTACATGGTCCATCAAGCAGTTGAAGAGAATTGGGGAGAGGGGATCACCCTGCCGCACTCCTTTTGTCACCTTGATCTGGGGTCCCCCTGCCACAGATGTTCTACCATCCTCCAAAGTTGCCTGGATGTAATTGACCAGAATGGGTGGCCACCCTCTGCTTCTTAGCAGCAAGATCAAGGCAGATTGGCTGGCTGAATCGTACGCCTTTTCTATATCCAGGTAGCACATGTGGAGTTCTCGCTTTTTCTTGTGGGCATCTGTCATTATGCGATCCAGCAAGTATATGGATTGAGCCAGTCCATCCATATATCTCCTCAGTCCTCTCTGTGCATCCACATGAACAACACACTGCTCAATTCGTTTACCCAGGATTTTATGGAATTGCCGGACTATAACAGATGTGACTGTGATGGGCCTGTAGTCTGCTGGAGATGCTGGAATGTGTTTCTTTGGAATCAGTGTTGTCCTGGCGCTCAGGAAGTCGGCTGGCATAGATCCTCTCCATAGGATCAGGTTGAAGAATAACCTCTTGTGCTCCATACCAACTGCTGTCCAGCATTCAACTGATATGCCATCGGGTCCACTGGTTGATCTTCCAAGTTTGGCTGCTCTTATCTCCTGTGCTGTCACAGGCTTCCATACATTGGTGAAGCTTTCATCCTTTGGGTGCCTGAAGCTATCACCAACCCAAACATGTGACTCCTCACTCCATTTATCATTCCAAAATTCTGACAACTGGGCTTTGGTATGCATCCTGACTCCTCGCCCCCTACCAATTACCTCATCCACCGCTGCACCCCTGTCCCTCCTCCAGAGACTCTGCATCTTCTGCCAAGGGCTGGGTGTCGTTGGTCCGCTGCGTGCTATAGGCATTCTCCTTTCAGAAGTCTGTGGTCTTGATTCTCTTAATACTTGCCCCTGATCAAATTCACCCATTATCTTTGCCAACCACAACTTAATACCATCAATGGGATCAGAGCCACTTAAAGCCGCCAGGACTGCCTCTTGAAGATGTATGCTGGATTCACAATACCTGGTTTCCCTCCGAATGGCTGCTAACCCCTTCCTTAATTGCTCCTCGAGTTCAGCATTCCTCCATTCTCGACATGCTAGGTCGACGAAATCCTGGTCAACCTGCTGAGGATTATCCATCTCATCCACCATGGCCAGAGTTTCCCTGATCAATCTATAAGGAGCTCTTGATCTTGCTCCCTTGACCATATCCTTCGATCTTCCTGGCATAAATTCTGCCAGTCTCGCAACCATTTGTCTTTGGGGCACCCCCTGTGCAACCAATTCCAGCTCTTTGGATGCCATGATTTTCATCTCCTCCTCGGACCAAAACAAGTTTCTTGACTGTCCAACCCTGTCCTCGCTCAACCTTTCTGGATGAGCATGACGCAAGTGCTGGGTCAAACCTACCTTCGTTCCGAATGACCTCGAACACTGTACACATGTATGCTGATTAGTTGCCATAGTCGGTTACATGGATTACCTGCTCTCGGGCCCTCCGATAGGCCCAGCATTCATTCGAGATAATGGAGTGCTTAGCGTCTTTCCCTGCTGCCTTGCAGCTTCCACATTCCAGTTGATCAGCCTCTACTCTGCAATCTGCTATTCGATGACCACGCTGGCCACACCTCAGGCAACATCGTTCTCCCTCTGGACAGCTCGTGCAGTTCCTTGCCAAATGACCCAATTTCGCACATTTGAAGCATCTCAGCACATCAACGTATTCAGACACTCTGCATCTGTGCCAACCCAAGTACACGAATCCCTTTTCATTCAATCTACTGAAAATTTGAGGCGCCGTTTCAAGGATCACATCATTGGGTCTGGAATTACCTCTTCTAGACTTTCGAACAATTGAGACATTGCTTTTGAAATTCTCTTCATTCAAGTCTTCCAGGTTCTGTGCCCTCATTGCCTTTAGAAACTCAGCATCTTCCAGCTCGCTGTCTACACCATACACAACGAGTTTTGGTTTCCTCTTGACCATAAACTGGGCCTCCAAACCAGCCATTCCTGCATCAACATCCGCCATAACTTTGTGAGCCTCTCCTCTGGTAGGCATCTCGATAACCACTTCCCTTCCTCCTCGCATTCTGACACTTGTTATATTCCATTTCTTCTGTATTGGATCAATTTTTGTCTGTAGCATCTTCTTGACCTTCTCTGCTGTCTCTAAGCCCTCTACTCCCTCTTTTGGGCGCACCACTATCAATGTCTTGGGCTTGAGGGGTCTGTCCCTGGACACCACCTGAGAATAGGACCTTGGAGCGGGACCACTCGCAGCCAAAGGTTCCTCTCTATCATCAAGCTTGCTCTCGATAGAATTGAGCCTACTGGCAGTTTCCGCTAAAACATTCCTAAGGTCTGCTGTGATTGCTGCAGTTGAGGATTCCGTTATGTGCCTCAGTGCTGCATCCAACTGATTGGTTCGAGTTTCCAGCTCAAACATCTGCTGTGCAATTTTCCTCATAAAGTCATGAACAGACCTACAACACTCTTTAGCTGCTGACACAGATAATCTGGTCGATGTAGCCTGATCCACGAACTTAGCAGCCTCCTCACTCCATGCCTCTAACATTTCCACAGCCATTCTTGACCCCTTCACAGACTCTTTGTCCGCCAGAACATCGATAATGTCCTCCTTAGACATCCTACTGAGCAGAAGAGTTCACAGGATAAACTCAACTACATTCCCAGCTGTCACTTGCTGTCAGTTTTGTTTATATATACAATGACTCAGATAAAGTGACAAAGATAAACTGGTAAAGAGGGTCCCACCTGACAATCACACAGAGATAAGCCCATCAACAACAACAGATCAAGGAGGGTCCTGCCCAACAGCTACACTGATATAAGCTTATCTATAACAACAGATAACAAGGTAAACTCTCACCTATTGACCCAATAGTCTTCCAACTGAACTTTTTATTCTGCACTGAACCAGTGGCCAGATCCGCGAAAAAACTCGCGCAAAACGTAATTTCAACAGTACTGAAATGTTCCTGGATGTGCAATCAATGTCCGAGCCAAAATTCAATAACCAATTCACGGTGGAAACAAGTTAAAATTCGCGATAGATCGATGACAACAACAGAAAGATGTTAACAGTTTGACTTCTCCAACAAGACTCCCCAGATCGATCGCATAAGGACGCCCAAGTCTTACTGTGGGACGTCCTAAAAAAAAGCATTGAATTGATTTATAGTATTCTTAGTATAGGCGGTTTTATGTCACTGCTGTATTCATCTTGGATCGCAATTATGATGGTTTTACCGTGTTCTGGTGGATTGTTACTATCATAAATTCAACTCGAGTTCCTCGGGGATCAGCATAGTGTTCGTCTACGGCCATACCACGCAGAACAAACCGGTTCTCGTCCGATCACCGAAGTCAAGCTGCGTCGGGCGTGGTTAGTACTTGGATGGGTGACCGCCTGGGAACACCGCGTGCTGTAGGCATCTTTTTTTGCTCTAAATTTGTTACAGTATGTGCTAAATTACATATTTTACCACTCAGTTTTGTCGAAAACTCGTTTTTTGGAGTATGAAAATTGTTGGTAGGTCAACTAGGTCGAATTTAACTAATATTGTCATACCATTTGGCCTGGAAGAATGTTGTCACGAAGGAATGAGCCAAACGTTCCAATTTACCTACAATTTTTATGCATTAGGTAGGGAATAGTTGGTACCTATGTCGTGATGGATGAGTCAACGAGAATTGTGCAATCTCTCACTAACATTAAATTCCTGGATGAGAATTGAATCGGATTCAGCTCTCTGGAGAACATTCTTCGCCGAAATCTATACCGTTTTGGTTTGTATAGCGTCGGTGTAAATGTGCACAATTGTACATTTTTGAAAAAAAAGCATTGAATTGATTTATAGTATTGTTAGTATAGGCGGTTTTATGTCACTGCTGTATTCATCTTGGATCGCAATTATGATGGTTTTACCGTGTTCTGGTGGATTGTTACTATCATAAATTCAACTCGAGTTCCTCGGGGATCAGCATAGTGTTCGTCTACGGCCATACCACGCAGAACAAACCGGTTCTCGTCCGATCACCGAAGTCAAGCTGCGTCGGGCGTGGTTAGTACTTGGATGGGTGACCGCCTGGGAACACCGCGTGCTGTAGGCATCTTTTTTTGCTCTAAATTTGTTACAGTATGTGCTAAATTACATTTTTTCGCACTCCGTTTTGTCGAAAACTCGTTTTTTGGAGTATGAAAATTGTTGGTAGGTCAACTAGGTCGAATTTAACTAATATTAACATACCATTTGGCCTGGAAGAATGTTGTCACGAAGGAATGAGCCAAACGTTCCAATTTGCCTACAATTTTAATGCATTAGGTAGGGAATAGTTGGTACCTATGTCGTGATGGATGAGTCAACGAGAATTGTGCAATCTCTCACTAACATTAAATTCCTGGATGAGAATTGAATCGGATTCAGCTCTCTGGAGATTATTCTTCGCCGAAATCTATACTAGGTATCTATACCGTTTTGGTTTGTATAGCGTCGGTGTAAATGTGCACAATTGTACATTTTTGAAAAAAAGCATTGAATTGATTTTTAGTATTGTTAGTGTAGGCGGTTTTATGTCACTGCTGTATTCATCTTGGATCGCAATTATGATGGTTTTACCGTATTCTGGTGGATTGTTACTATCATAAATTCAACTCGAATTCCTCGGGGATCAGCTCAGTGCTCGTCTACGGCCATACCACGCAGAACAAACCGGTTCTCGTCCGATCACCGAAGTCAAGCTGCGTCGGGCGTGGTTAGTACTTGGATGGGTGACCGCCTGGGAACACCGCGTGCTGTAGGCATCTTTTTTTGCTCTAAATTTGTTACAGTATGTGCTAAATTACATTTTTTCGCACTCAGTTTTGTCGAAAACTCGTTTTTTGGTGTATGAAAATTGTTGGTAGGTCAACTAGGTCGAATTTAACTGCTATTGGCATTCCATTTGACCTGGAAGAATGTTGTCACGAAGGAACGAGCCAAAGATGTAGACTTCAACTTTTTTCTTGGTCGATTGTAAAGGTTCACTATTGAACATAATGAACCAAAAAGGCATTTTTGAAAATTCGATCTGGCGGCATGAATGGGATTTTTGCTAATTTCGAATAATGTTGAAGGAGAAAACTTCTAGCTCGACAACCGCCTCTTCGAGATAAATCGAGTTAATCCCGGTACATCAAAGGACAACAAGCCCTCCCTGAGCCTGAATTCGAGGGGTGACCCATGAATATTTTCTTTCGGTGTTTCAAAACTCTTTTATTACTGCGTTTTAAAGCGACAGCCTCTTGTGTAGTATCCCTTTTGACGACGAGAAAAATAATTCTCAGAAGTTCCGTCGAGTGTAAATACTTGATTAACGGCGAAAGGGCTTCCCGGCGAGGCCGCAGTCAGAAGAGGAATTTGTGAGACGTGAATAAATAAAGAATAGTAATAATAATTAATTTGGAAAAGGTTTTAGAAAATTCCAAGCGTATTTTTTTCAAAACAATATTACTAAAATATTCAAAATAAACTTTTCAAGACGCCTCCTAAAGCAATTGTTTTCTCAAAATTTCGCTAAAACTGATCAAATTTGACATTTAATGATGGTTTACATGGTTTCACCATTGAGCTGTTGGAGAAGTCTCAAAACGTCCATTTTGGTTGTTTAATGATTAATTTAGCATTTAATGATAATTTACATTGTTTCACCATTGAGCTGTCGGAGAGGTCTCAAAACATCCATTTTGGATTTATAATGCTTTTTTTGGTATTTAATGCTAATTTACAATGTTTTACCAAATATTGAGTTGTTGGAGAGGTCTCAAAACGTCCATTTTGTATATTTAATGCTTTACCCTTTATAGTTCACTCGGTGAGTCCACGACCTGAAAATTATTTCGCAGTCATTTTTATCTTCCTTCCACCTCAAAAATAAGAAATGCAATAAAAAAAACCTCAAAAATTCCATTTCTGAGTTGTTCCGTCAAAGGGGGTCAACATTGTAGGTTTTCTTTAGGAGGAATATCTCTTGCTTCGATGAAACAAAGGGTGATGAAATAGGACATTATAGTTTTTTCTAAGTATTTTCTAGTTTTATTACCTGTATGGATAAACGAGTTGAATCAGCCATACTGAGACACAGTTTCACATTCTCAATGGTATAAGAATGTTACTTTATCAACAAAGTGACACGGAAGTTTTGTAGCTTTATTATTAATTTGACTAGTTTGACTACGGACAAATTATAACGATTTGTGCTTGGAAAACAAACCGAAACTTCATAGATGAAAAATCATGGGAAGTATCCAGGCAGTCTTGAAGTACTAGATGTTCTTTCGAAGAAACAAAACCCGGAAAAGGGTTAATTTAGCATTAAATGCTAATTTACATATTTCACCATTGAGCTGTTGGAGAGGTCTCAAAACGTCCATTTTAGATATTTCGCACGTATCCTGGAAGAGGGATGCAAGTCCAAAAATGTCATTTTTGAGTTAGGGACAGTTTTGGGTTGTGGAAGTGCTGTTTTTCATCCCTAGAAGACAAACTTAAGCCTAGCTCAATCCCCCTCCGCCTGAATGCTGAAAGTGCTTTGTTCGATGGACGCACAGTACTGTGAGTTTGTATAAAAAATCGAAAAAACGAACGTCTATTAGTATTGGAAAGGAGTACAAGAACCTATCCCCAGATAGTCTTTGAGCACGTTAAATAGGTTTCCTGACCTCACAAGCCTCTTACGGACCACCAGAGGGCAAGTTCCGCGATAATTTATGTTAATTACTCATTTCACCCAAAACGCTAACGATGAACTACCTGCTCATTATGAGTGCGGATACCGTCATATCAACAAGTTGGGTCTTATTGCTCTTCATGACGAGTCACGGCATAAGTATGTGCTTTATTCACGTTTTTTAATAATTTTTGAAGAATGAATTTCCCCTAAGCACTCGGTAAAATCGTCACAATAATAATTCCCAATTTTTCTTCTTAAACCTTTACATTAAATAGTGAATTTCTCAAAAAGAGGAGAAATGAGGAATCAGAACATTTGATGAATGTTTTCTGGCACTATCCCTTGACTCAATCCCGTTGGAATTTGCCGCGACTAGCCGCGACTTTATTTTCTATGAAATTTTCAATCCTAATAGAAAGCTTTTTGAAAAATTAAAGTCGCAGGAAAGTGTGGAGAGGAAAAAACCACATCCTCGCATTTTTCATATCAACAGAATAGAACAGAAAAGATTATGAAGTCATCAACCACCCGGGAGTCAGTTTATTATCTGACTAGGGATAACTTGATTGACACGACCACCATCCACAAAGCTGATACCTAATGCTGTACCAAGCAGATCTAACGCTATGGAACTGAGTTGTAGTAGCGCTCTCTCCAGCATCAGCAGCGCTAATGACAGTGACGATTTAGATTCATCAATCAGTGTAATGCACTTTTAAAGACATCTAATTATTACCTATGTTTCGGTACCTAGACTTTTGTAAAATTGGTGAAATGTTACTTTTGTTTTGCATTTAAAATTTCAGTATTTTTCATAAACTTTTTCCAATATTATTTATTGTGCAATTTTCTTTCCTTGAAATATGAAGTAGTATGAAATCGATGATCAGAGCAACCTTCCCTAACAGAACTCTCCACAAATGGATTTTTGATCACTTGACCTATAAACTCACAGTACTGTGGGACGGGGCCGAGCTACCTACGTTTGCAGAAGACAGGTACAAAGCCCAGTGATACCCTCTAAAGTGGACGTATCGCCTCTATGAAGTGATTTCCTCAATTAAAGAAACCTAGTGTTAATTTCTTGGAAACGACTATCACAATCAAGACGATCAACAATGATAAATGCATGTTTATTGTGAAATTTATCAGAACACTTCGTTCCCTCGAGCCTAGCCCAAAGAACCCCCTCCTGACCTTGTCCCAAGAAGGTAGTTGACTGGTGATCTTTACAGACAAATAATAATTGTAACAATAATCACAATTATAATAATTTACACGGTTTCCTAATTATTTCATCCATCATACTGTGGCTAGTTAACAGCAGGTAGGTAGATGGTTACCTACTTGTGTTTCTAGGACGTTGTAAGACTTAGGCATCCTTAACCCATTTCCAGCCACTGATGTGTTTTCGCATCGTCATATTTTATGATTTTTTAAAATATTGAAAATAGTGGAAAATCTTTGCAGAAGAATTTTTTCTCGTTCATGCTGTTCCTAAAATTTTTGGAAAAAATTGTCTTCGACGTTCGGGAGCTGAATGCGATTTTGGAAATTTTTTGAAAATGATTCCTTTTGGCCAAAGGGATGGCTCAAATGGTGGCTCAAATTCGATTCTGGGCGAGTGAGCGTTCTGGGCCATGAGTTGAAAGAGATTCCGATCCTCAGACTTTTGCATTTGACCAAAAACGTTTAACTGGATTAATCATATCGCTTTCGAAAACTATCAAATCTCACGAAAAAGTAAAATTCATAAAATATCGAGTATTTTTGCTCTCGATTTGTGAGCAAATGATGTTCTATTTCGGCCGGCATTCTGTAAAAAAACTCCTCATTATTCAGTTATTTCTACCCTTGGCTTGAAATGGGTTAAATATGCGATTAATCTGGGTTAAAGGAGGACAACACTCAACGGAAAACAAAATAACCAGATACTTCGTTTTAGTCCTTTCAAAATCCAAATCCACGAAAAAACCATCAGTCTGTGTCTCTTGTGTTTGTCCAGGCCTTATTCCCCTAACAGATTCGCGTGGATCCTCCTTTGTTCAACGATGAAATTTATCTAGCGCTGTGGACTACGTCGTCGAAACATTAAATTTTGCCTTGAAAGAGGGGGGAGTAGAAACTATTAAAATTTGTTTTTTTTTAAAGCATAATCTTGTGTATTTCGCCCAAACCTCAATTTCCCACTGATTTGAGTGTTTCTTTTTTTGTTCGACGTAGAAATCTATCTAGTTTTGCACTACGTCGCTGGAATTTTGAGATTAGAGAAAAACGGAGGAGGAACGAGGGGTTATTTAGTGAAAGTAAGGCTCATTATGACAGCGTTATGATTCGCGTGTTTCTGACTGACTAACATTAAGTCACTAAAGTACTGAAATTCTCATTAGGAAGAGGCAAGTGGAGGGATAATATTCACAAAATTGCGATTTTTCGATAGTTTGGTTCATTTAGGGCTTACTAATGGTACCCAAGTTTTGAATGTTTATAAATAAACCTTTTCATTTTTATGATCTATAAATTTTGACACCATAGAACAAATTAGTGGTGTCACTGGTGTGTTTCACCTTGAATGGCTACATTTTTGGAGACAAAATTATAAATATCTTCCGTTTTCAATCTGTTTTATTTTTCCGACACCTCCCAATCTAATGAATTCTCGTTTTATACACCTCAAGTTATGATTATTCTCATTTAAAACCTAATTAATCATTTGGGAAAGAATAAAAATCGTCCATGAGAAAAAAATGACATCTCTGAAATACAGAAATATTGTCCATGAAAGAAGGGAACAACACCAAAACGCTGCAAATTATTACACAACGGTTTATTATTTTTATATAGATCACTCGTCTACAAAATCACCAACCATCCAATATGAAGAAAAAAAGAAAAAAAAAATCAAAAAATTTTTTTTTTAAAAATCAAAAAAATCAAAATCACCAACCATTGATCGCATTTTGGTCAACTAAAATTTGAACGGAGATTAGGCCTCTTTTGCGACTCACACTCGTGTTTTGATTTATATATATATATTTCAATATAAACCCTTAAATTTTCGTAGGGAGCGAACGGTTTGTCCTACAGAGCTCCGCGTGGTCTCAAAAAATTCTAAAAATTCCATAGAATCTTAAATTGAAGGAAAAACAATACCTTTATATCGAAATTTTTTGAGTTAGGGCGTTTTCAAAATTTCAAAATTGATTTTGAAACCCTTAGGAGTGACCTACATCAGCCAAAAGCTTCGGGGCACAACTAGACCCCAAATGGAGCCTACATACCAAATTTCATCAAAATCGGTCAATGCTAAGTGGCAAAAGTGCCGCCTACGGCGGACGGACGGCCAAATTTTTATTCGATTTTTGGATTCTACGTACCTTGAAACGTAAACCATCAAATTTTGAGGGGGTGTTAAAATTTTTTTTTTCTTGGTCGATTCCAAAGGTTTATTATTGAAAATAATAAACCAAAATCGAAGAAATTCTACAAAAATATCCCCCGCCACTCCTTCCTCACTAGCGAAAAGAATAATTTCGGTCCATGAGCTGTAGAAGCATTAGTACGGGAACATTTTCCCCAAATATCACCAACGTCAGACATGTTGCCATGGAAATAAAGCTATTCGTTCGAGAGAGAAACTTTGAAGGCGATTTCCCAAAAATCACTTTTTTCAGGATGTATCCCTATTCTAGGATATGTGCGATTTAATGCTAATTTACATTGTTTCACCAATTGAAGTCAACTTTTTTTCTCTTAAATTTGATTAATTTCTTACTTTCTTACAAAAAGTAAGAAAGTTTGCGTGAAGGCGTTGAGATGGTGAGATCCCTTCCTTTTGAGGTTTGCCGGCTCGAAACTCTCCGTCTGCGGTCTGCGGCAGCCTGATAAGAATTTATCAGTTCGACCTCCCCGCACTTTCCCCTCTCTCCTATTCACTACTTTCCCGGCCAAACACCCTTCGCTGTCCCATCTGTCCCGCTTCTCGTCCTCCAAAACTATTGTTTCGGAAGGTGGGAGAAGGAAAGACGATCAATAGGGCGGCGCCGGCGCCTCGGACCTCACCAACAGGCCTTTACTTGCAGCTCGGACGGCGTCACCAGCTGGCACCACCCGTGCGTTGCTCATGAGGCTTCTCACTACTTCTTTTTAACTCGGAACATGCTTTAGCCTTGGACTAATGAAATGAATTAAGGATTAAAACTAAATTCAAGGATAATAATGGATAAGTAAAATGCACGAAAGCCATTCAAGATCGGTATTCAAATACTTATAAGTACAAGTATAAGTTGAGTCTTATTGCTCTTCATGACGAGTCACGGCATAAGTACGTGCTTTATTGACGTTTTTTTAATAATTTTTGAAGTATGAATTAAGCACTCAGTAAAATCGTCACAATAATAATTCCCAATTTTCCTTCTTAAACCTTAACATTAAATAGTGAATTTCTCAAAAAGAGGAGAAATGAGGAATTAGAGCACTTGATGAATGTTTTCTGGCACTATCCCTTGACTCAATCCCGTTTGAATTCGCCGCGACTTTTGTTCTATGAAATTTTCAATAGGAATAGAAAGCTTTTTGAAAAATTGAAGTCGCGGGGAAGTGTGGAGAGGAAAAAACCCACATCCTCGCATTTTTCATATCAACAGAATAGAACAGAAAAGATTATGAAGTCATCAACCAGTATCTGATTAGGGATAACTAAATTGACACGACCACCATCCACAACACTGATACCTAATGCTGTACCAAGCACATCTAACGCTATGGAACTGAGTTGTGGAAGCGCTCTCTCCAGCATCAGCAGCGCTAATGACAGTGACGATTTAGATTCATCATACAGTTAAATGCACTTCTAAAGACATCTAATTATTACCCATGTTTCGGTACCTAAACTTTCGTAAAATTGGTGAAATGTTACCTACTTTTGTTTTGAATTTAAAATTTCAATATTTTTGGGTGATTCTCAAACTACGGGACAAATGTAAGAATTGACAAATTTAAAAAAAAAAAAAACAGAAATACTTTAATTGAGGTAAAATCAATATCCGATTTTTTGAGTCTTTTTCAAATTGATTTCACTAGTTGATAAATCGAGTGTGGATAACCGGCCTGAGAAGGCGGGAAAAACCGATGACTCGTCGGGTAGACTCGGTACTTTCCGGCTTCCGCCTTCCAGCTGCGACTAACCCGCCTCCCAGCCGCCCCCGCATCGCTCCGTCCCGGCAACTCCGCCGCCCCCTTCCGGCCCGAAGCCAGTATTCGAGTGGGTGCCCACCCGTCCAGGCCCGGATGACCCCGAGTTGATACCCGTCAATCCCTCCCTCGCGAATCGCGCACGATCGCGATTTCGGGTTTTCCGCCGTTTTTCCATCGCCGATTTTGGGGTTTTCACCGGAAAAAAATCCCCCGGAATCGCCCGCGACAATCGCGAACGACGATGGCGACTCGTTCGCGATAGCGATATGCGATGGCATACGGCCTGAAAACGTGGTCCATCTGTGCAGGCAGTTGTGAGGGCGCGGAGTGACTTTCGAGCCATGAGCGGGTTCCTGAACCCCTTCAAGATCTTCTCTGCTGCTGGCAGCTCCAGTGAGTACTTACTAAGCAGACGGACCTTCCTCATTACCATGAATGTACACAAAATCACGCTACTAAGAAGGTCAAACAATCTAAAAATCATAATTATTTTGATCAAAAATGCAGTATGAGCGAATTCCCAGAATATTATAACAGACTTAACCAAATTGGAACTATGATGCAGTTTTGTACTTCATAAAGTAGGGTTTCTTGTAGGAAATCTCTGCCTGATTCTGAATACACCTCCTAATAGAGGTGTCACGTTCTAGATAAACATATCTCATGACTTTCGAGCCATGAGCGGGTTCCTGAACCCCTTCAAGATCTTCTCTGCTGCTGGCAGCTCCAGTGAGTACTTACTAAGCAGACGGACCTTCCTCATTACCATGAATGTACACAAAATCACGCTACTAAGAAGGTCAAACAATCTAAAAATCATAATTATTTTGATCAAAAATGCAGTATGAGCGAATTCCCAGAATATTATAACAGACTTAACCAAATTGGAACTATGATGCAGTTTTGTACTTCATAAAGTAGGGTTTCTTGTAGGAAATCTCTGCCTGATTCTGAATACACCTCCTAATAGAGGTGTCACGTTCTAGATAAACATATCTCATGACTTTCGAGCCATGAGCGGGTTCCTGAACCCCTTCAAGATCTTCTCTGCTGCTGGCAGCTCCAGTGAGTACTTACTAAGCAGACGGACCTTCCTCATTACCATGAATGTACACAAAATCACGCTACTAAGAAGGTCAAACAATCTAAAAATCATAATTATTTTGATCAAAAATGCAGTATGAGCGAATTCCCAGAATATTATAACAGACTTAACCAAATTGGAACTATGATGCAGTTTTGTACTTCATAAAGTAGGGTTTCTTGTAGGAAATCTCTGCCTGATTCTGAATACACCTCCTAATAGAGGTGTCACGTTCTAGATAAACATATCTCATGACTTGCCAGCTATGAGTGGGTTTCTGAACCTCTCCAAGGTCTGCTCTGCTGCTGGCAGCTCTACTGAGTACTTACTAAGCAGAAGTATCTTCCTCATTACCATGAATGTATACAAAATCACGCTACTAAGAAGGTCAAACAATCTAAAAATCATAATTATTTTGATCAAAAATGCAGTATGAGCGAATTCCCAGAATATTATAACAGACTTAACCAAATTGGAACTATGATGCAGTTTTGTACTTCATAAAGTAGGGTTTCTTGTAGGAAATCTCTGCCTGATTCTGAATACACCTCCTAATAGAGGTGTCACGTTCTAGATAAACATATCTCATGACTTGCCAGCTATGTGTGGGTTTCTGAACCTCTCCAAGGTCTGCTCTGCTGCTGGCAGCTCTACTGAGTACTTACTAAGCAGAAGTATCTTCCTCATTACCATGAATGTATACAAAATCACGCTACTAAGAAGGTCAAACAATCTAAAAATCATAATTATTTTGATCAAAAATGCAGTATGAGCGAATTCCCAGAATATTATAACAGACTTAACCAAATTGGAACTATGATGCAGTTTTGTACTTCATAAAGTAGGGTTTCTTGTAGGAAATCTCTGCCTGATTCTGAATACACCTCCTAATAGAGGTGTCACGTTCTAGATAAACATATCTCATGACTTGCCAGCTATGTGTGGGTTTCTGAACCTCTCCAAGGTCTGCTCTGCTGCTGGCAGCTCTACTGAGTACTTACTAAGCAGAAGTATCTTCCTCATTACCATGAATGTATACAAAATCACGCTACTAAGAAGGTCAAACAATCTAAAAATCATAATTATTTTGATCAAAAATGCAGTATGAGCGAATTCCCAGAATATTATAACAGACTTAACCAAATTGGAACTATGATGCAGTTTTGTACTTCATAAAGTAGGGTTTCTTGTAGGAAATCTCTGCCTGATTCTGAATACACCTCCTAATAGAGGTGTCGCATTCTAGATAAACATATCTCATGACTTTCCAGCTATGAGTGGGTTTATGAACCTCTCCAAGGTCTGCTCTGCTGCTGGCAGCTCTACTGAGTACTTACTAAGCAGACGAACCTTCCTCATTACCATGAATGTACACAAAATCACGCTACTAAGAAGGTCAAACATTCTAAAAATCGTAATTATTTTGATCAAAAATCGAGTATTTTTAATATAGTCTCAAAAAATTCTCCAATTCATGCAATATGAGCGAATTTCCAGAATATTATAACAGACTTAATCAAATTGGAACTTTGATACAGTTTTGTACTTCATAAAGTAGGTTTTCTTGTAGGAAATCTCTGCCTGATTCTGAATACACCTAATAGAGGTGTTGTTTTCTTGATAAACATATCTCATGACTTGCCAGCTATGTGTGGGTTTCTGAACCTCTCCAAGGTCTGCTCTGCTGCTGGCAGTGAGTACTTACTAAGCAGACGGATCTTCCTCATTACCATGAATGTACACAAAATCACGCTACTCAGAAGTTCAAACATTCTAAAAATCAAAAATATTTAGTAAAATATTTATATACATTGGACACTTTTTTTCAAATTAAATTATCAATGCTTCTATCCAACCTTTTTGGTTAGTTTTTGAGATTTTCGGACACAAGAGGAACTAAGCTTTTAGAATAAAATCTTACAACAGTTTTAACTATCCATCTTCTTACCTAAAATCCAGTTTTTCGGAAACACTATCTTTGTCCAATGTATCCCACCAGACGGGATACATTGGACAGTGGGTTGGGAGACATTGGACACGGTAGGGATAGTTTGGACAAACAATAAAATTTGTTAGAACTTCTGTACTCATCTTCAAATAACCAAATAAACTTTAGGTAGTGAACATTTGTAAATTAGGGTTACATCTTGGTAAGTCTTAATTCTCAATATTTGTCACATTTGACTAGCGAATCACATAAGACAGAGGAGAGGATAACAAATTTCCTCAACAACATTCTCAAAAATAATTACTTAAAGCTATACCTACCTTAGTTAAAATTCACAGCATACCTACCTAGATATTTGAACACTAGGATTTCTTTTCCTCGAGAACAGCCCGAACTGCTTTTGGTTTATTATTTTCAATAATGAACCTTTGGAATCGAACAAGAAAAAAAAATTTAACACCCCCTCACAATTTGATGGTTTACGTCTCAAGGTACGTAGAATCCAAAAATCGAATAAAAATTTGGCCGTCCGTCCGCTGTCCGCGGCACTTTTGCCACTTAGCATTGACCGATTTTGATGAAATTTGGTATGTAGGCTCCATTTGGGGTCTAGTTGTGCCCCGAAGATTTTGGTTGATGTAGGTCACTTCTAAGGGTTCCAAAATCAATTTTGAAATTTTGAAAACGCCCTTACTCAAAAAATTTTGATATAAAGGTATTGTTTTTCCTTCAGCTTTAGATTCTATCGAATTTTTTGAGACCACCAGGAGCTCTGAGACAAAACGTTCGCTCACTACGAGAATTTAAAGTATGGACGTACGATAAATCAGAAACAAGAGTGTGAATCGCAAAAGAGGTCTAATCTCCGTTCAAATCAAAGCTGACCGAAATGCGATCGATGTTTTTCTTCATGTTGGTTGGTGGCTTTGTAGACGAGTGATCTATATAGAAAAATAAAAAATAATGAACCATTGTGTAATAATTTGCAGCGTTTTCCATTGCTGCCGGACAAAAGTCCCTATCAGTTCTCTTGTGATATTCCCTTGGCACGATCTGAAACAATAGGTACCTAAATGTAGGATGCTTCAATAAATAAGTAAGTATTTGATACGAGATTTGGCTGAAGGGGATACTCTGGACAGTGAAGGGATAGATTGGACAAACTGTCCAAACTATCCCTCATAGTCATTCCTAGGAGTTCTGTAAGTTGGGAATGAGGAAGAGATGAACTGATTGAATACGCCATGAAAACATCTTTCCAAGACTCTACAGAAGCGTATGCAACTGATCTTGAGGAAATAAATGTATCATCAGGCTCACAAAAGCTTACGAACTTAGTTCGAAATAATAGATCAGCTGACATAGGAAAGAGATAAACACACACTGATAACAGTCACTTGATGATTATGCTATCAACTTCCTCACAACTTCTTCTTCTTCTTGTTGAGCAACTTTTTACCTACCCCAACCTGCCCCAACTCCAACCATTGTGGCCATTATCGTGGTGTCCAATGTATCCCTCTGTCCAATGTATCCCCGCTCTCCCCTAGGTACTTATTCAACTAGTATCAACCAAAAAGTTACAATTCGTGCGATTTTTCATAGGAATATTAATTAGGAATAGAATCTTAACCGACTTCTATCCAATTAGAAACTATAATTTTTATTCTATTTTATTCATAAATTTCATTAGTAATTTTCACCATAAACCTCGAAAATACTATTTTGTAGCTCTTATAGTTGCGCATTTTTAAAGTTTCCAAAATTTTTATATTTTCGTTATTCTTTTCTTAGTGGAAATTTCCCGCTGATTTCGATTACCTATATCATGTTGTAATATGTTCAGGATAATTATTTCCACCGAAAAACCCCTAGAAAAACAAGTCCTTGGGGCCCTAAATGTGCTCAAACTGCCGATATTCCATGAAAATCGGACCGAGATTTCGTCTAGTTTAGCCCGAGGCGATGTTTTCACCACATACCGACAGACAAGCATGCAAAACCCTTCAAAATGTCAGTACCTTCCTGTTAACATGAAAAGAAGGAGAAAAGGCGTTGTAGGGGCTGAATTTTGATCGAAGGAATCCGATTTATCGTCGTATAAAAATATCCTGTAACAGACGGAAATTTTTGAAATTTTGATTAAAAAAACATGAAACGGTATATTTTGAGAAAGAAAACAAGGAGGGAGTTAATATTGGAATTACAAAATCGATTGCTGGAGACAGTTTCGGATATTTTTTCTTATACAGAATACAAACGTTTTTCTTATCTCCAACATAAAGGTTTCCTTCCTTTTTCCATCTCTTCTTGGTGGGAGAATCTAAATGGGTCAAGATGATGTGCGGCAGAAGTAGAAGGATTGTCTGTGTGGATTGATTGTGATTTTGGTCTGAATTCAGGGCTCTAATTCTGATATTTATGGTGCAGAAATCACTGGAAAATGGAGTGCTACTTTCAAAAATTTGATTCTGGTATTCCAAGTTGTTTAAAATGTTTAAATAGAGAAAAATGAGGGAAGACGATTTTTTAGATTAAAAATAATAAATCGATACTTATGCAGATGTGTAGTTTTTGTAGTATTCGTTCTCAAATACTGCACAACTGAAATTCAAACTCTTATCTCCTACACAAAGAAGGTTTTGATTTTTTCCTATCTCTTCTCGATGGGAAACTCCAAATGGGTCAAGACCGATGATGTGCGCCAAGCATTAGGACGATTAACAAGTTTGTGTCAAATAAATTAATTTAGGTATGTGTCATTCTGGAGCCGAGGCGGTATCTGATTTTGGAAATTTTCGAACAAATCCAAAATTTCAGTGCCTACCTGGTAACATTTGAAAGATATCTAAACTAACTGTCTAAACTCGGGGCTCTAATTTTGATATTTATGGGGCCAAATCGACACCTATGCATTTTGTAGTTTCTGGGGTTGTAGTGCGAGTATATTCGTTCTCAAATGTTGCACAACTGGAACACAAACATTTTTCTTATCTCCAACACGAAACGGTTTTCTTCCGTTTTCCTATCTCTTCTTGATGGGAAAATCGAAATGGGTCAAGACCGATGATGTGCGCCAAGCAATAGGGAGAATAAGAAGGGATTGTCTGTGTGTATGTGAGTGTATTAGGGTGTAAGTGTCTGTGTGGGGGTGAGGGCGACTATTGGATTTCGTCTGTCCCCCCTTGAACCTCCCTCAGCCCAGTTTTCAAACTCTTTTGCCAAACCGACTTCGCCGCAGGGGGACAAAAAACCCTGTCGTGGGGAAGCGGCTGAAAAATCGAGTTTCCATCGCGAATTGAATTCAAGTTAAAGACTTGGAGATTTAAACGTTGAAAATGAAGTATTTCTCCTTAATTTATCAGCGAAACTTTTCTCTTTTAAAGATCCAATTCATTCAACTTCCATTCCCAGGCAAGATTTATTCATATTGCTTCCGAGTCTACCAAGGTAGCGGAAGCTTTGTTTTCACTTTTCAAGGACGAAAAAAAAAGTTCTCCAAAATCAAAATTTTAACTCGCGTTTTGCGTTTTAGACCTTTCTGAACAATTTTGGTTCCGTGTCTGTCTGTCTGTCTGTCCGTCTGTCATGAATTCCTTGTAACGCGCATAACTATACGAAGTTATTGTCCGATTTCTATGAAATTTTCAGGGATTATGCGGATTAGGTTGTAGATGGTCTCCAATGAAGATCATCACCCACGGACTGATAGTAGTCGCTGCGCATGCGCAAACGTGAATTCCTTGTAACAGCCATAACTTCCACATTTTTTACCCGATTTCGATGACATTTTTTGGGATTACGCGGATTAGGTTGTAGATGGTCCTCAATGAAAATCAAGGCCTTGAAATTTACAGAAGCCTCAGCGCATGCGCATACGTAAAATCCTTGTAACAGCCATAACATTTACATTTTTCATCCGAATTTGATGACATTTTCTAGGATTGTCCAGATTAGCGTGTAGATGGTCCCCTATGAGAACTACTATGCATCGGATCATCTATATAATCGGGTTATGGATACGAGGAAGCTATGTGCCACACCCACTTGGCAGACTTTTTTTCAATTTATTCTAATTTAATCTGCGAAAAATAAATCCCTTGCAAAGAATAGGCTCAAAATTGGTTCATACTGTTTCCAGAGGAAATTGAAGACCGTGCAACAAGTGGTCAACGAGCCAGGGTCTTCAATATTGTGCTCTATTTTATACACGTCCGAAATGAAGTGCTGTTTATCTTCACGCAAATTCTAGTCCAGAAATCTGAATTGAGCTCTTGAGTTCACGTCTTTCATGCACCTGTGTTATTGCAGGTATTCAAATCGGAAATCGTTAGTGTTATAAGTGCTGAGCAAGAGGTGGGTGATGACGCCGCGGAGTAGGTACCTGCAGAGATTTTCAAGTTGCGTAACTTCCTAGTGAAATACTACTCGAACATAATATGTTTTCCTAGTGAAATACTACTCGAACATATGTTTTCCTAATGAGTAATATTGAAATGACGATAAATGTTGCCATGGTAATGAAAATGACAAATCTTCCTAACTTGAATAGACATCCCTTCCCAATGAATGAGAGCTTGTAGTGACTGATCGTGGCTCAACAGGATTTTCTATAGATAAACCTTTTTGCTTATCTGTAGGTATGTTTCGATGGCTTCCCACCCTCATCGTGCATGGAGCCCTGAAAAAAGAGTCTTGACAAATAATATCCAGCCGTTACCTCTCGGCCGCCATTGTTGGGAGATTCGACATCGAGAAGGGATATAAATGGAGACAATGGGGTCGAAATTTTCCGCTTCGTTCGCCGACGAGAACTTCGCAAATGGAACTTCCGGTGCAGAGGCAGTTTTGTACCGCTTCATACTGTTCCTCGTTCGAATAAGCCCTGCCTAGACCATTAGATATAAACATGTTCAGATATCAGGCTTCAGATATGACATAAGTGCCTATATCCGTGAATGATATCAGAGGGAAAGCCATTCAAAATGTACGTAGGTCGACTTTTTACCTTTATAAAACATGCCATTTTGCTTGGTATGTTGACATTTTATGTCTTTACTATGGCACATAAATGAAAAATCGTCACGCGGGGGGGAGCGTTACGCGGAAATTTCTGATGATTTTCGCTTACATAAAATGTCTCGTGGTTGCGTACTTGTACGAAAGCTGTAGCCACCAATTTTTTCTATGGGTTTTCAAAGTTTCGGAAGGTTTGTGACGTCACAGTTGGCTGGGGGTCCCGCACAGGCCAGAGGGGCACGTGACGTCATAAACATGCAAAACTTTGAAAAATCTTGGAAAAAGGTCTACTCATCCAGAAGGAGAATGGCTGGTGTCAAAATTCTCAGGATGAGGTCTACTTTCGATCAAAAATTTAGTAGGAACCAAACAGTTGATAGTGTCCAATTCGTTTTCTCCTGGATTGTTCTTTCCTTGACAGCATCCGGGTGAACCGGAAACCGACATCAGGGAGACCAGTAACTGAGGGTTCATAATAACAGGGGCGTCTTGATGTAGTGCGTTTTTTTAAAGGGTATCACTCCTTTTAGCGAGGCGTATACTCCATGTACTCGAAATTTAGCGTACCGGTAGTTTACCCCTCTGATTTAACCTCCTCGAAATCGCTTCCAGTGGTCTCTGAGAGTTTCTGCATAGAATTTTAGCGTCTCTCGAGTGTAGGGGAGAGAAGTGAGCTGATCTGACATTCCTTCGATCCTTCCTCACAACCTCCAGTGTGTATCAAATGTTACGCCATAGTTTGAAAGGGAGAGAAGTTTGCGTTTTGTCAAGGGCTTCATCGTTCACCCATAAGATCGATACGGTATTCGTATCTTATTTCATGGAAACCGTTTGTTAAAAGAGGGTAGGAGCGGCTAGCAAAGAATCCGAAGAAAAATTAGCTCTATTGCTCACAAATCAGGTCTGCCTTCCCTGAATTGCTACTAAATTCCAATGCTCTAGAATGAACACCAGAAACGTTATCGTTGTTAATATAAAGTCTACAAAGTCAATGCTTTGTCTCCATCTTGTGAACTTGTGAACGAATACCACGCATTTTGAGGCCTCTGAAGGTGTATTGGAGGAACTTATCCGAATTCCAGGCTCAGTGTTGACAGCTTCGGGGAAGTTCCAAACAAGCAAAGGGGAAATCAACGATAGAAGTCCTTGGAGACATCGTTTCTTGAGTGGAGGGAGCTCAACAACGGTCCAACTCAAAAAAATTATTAGGACAAGCGATCCCGCCCACGAGCGGTCACCAATCCAAATAATGTTTGTGGGAGTCTCTATGAGCGATCTACTTCCTGTTTCAATGAACTGATTTTTTATGCTGACTCTTGAAGAGCACCGTATGTTTCGGTACGTTGATGGTTTATTTTACCTTCCAAAATTAGTACAAAATTGTACCTTCCACAATTAGGCCTGGATAAACCTTGTTGTCAGATATCAGTGTCTGTTACAGTTCCATCCCAATGGAAAGGATGTTCAACAGGGTAACCTTGGATTTTCTGTGTAAACTTTGGTAAAAGTAAAGTAAACAGCCATTTCAGGTTGCATTTTTTTTCGATTGCCATCCAGAACGTCTTCAGCTATCTTCAAAGGGAAAATCAGAATTGGTTCTGATGATTCTACCAGGGTTTCCATTGACCTGGAAAACCGGGAATACTCAGGGAATTTTACTCTTCTAGAATACTCAGGGAAAGCTTAGGGAATTTCATTTTTTTTCGAAAAACCCTGGAAAAAGCCCTTGTGCCAAACCTTTTAGTGGAAAGTTTCGGCGGTCTGAGGGGGAAAAGTTTTACTACGGAAAAATACTTACACATGAAAATTTGACTTAGTAGTAATTTTAATCCGTGAAACTAGCCATAGTAGATTGGAAATCACAAAAAAAATATGGTATAACACAATTATTCTTTTTCAAATATTGATGTAGAAAAATCGGTCAACTATAAGATGTGAAATATAGATATCTATATATCATATCATTATATATCTACTCTTTTTTATACTTACGTTATTAAATTTTATAATGCCACTGAAATTGCTTGATATTTTTTCTCGAAAATGTGCTGGAATTGTTCATAAGGGCTCATCTGCAGATAATAAATTAATGTTAACCCGCACCGCGTAAATTTCTCAACTAGTCTGATTCTGGTTACACATCATTTCGACGTCGACTTTTTCGAACAGTCGGAGGTGAAAAGGAGCCTTCGAAGTGGTCATTTCTCTCTAGTAAACCAACAAGTTTCGATGATTTCAACGTTCATTTTCGACTTTTGCGAACAATCGGAGGTGAAAATAAGCCTTCGAAGTGGTCGTTACTCTCGAGTAAACCAACAAGTTTCGATGATTTCAACGTTCATTTTCGACTTAATCCATGAATCCATGAAGTCTCTGTTGTGTCTGTCTTGAAATCTTTTTAACGGGCAAAACTATTCGAAGTCATTCTTCGTTTTCGATGAAATATTCAGGAATTGAGCTAACTGATGGCCACTTCTACTGTTTCCATCCAATTTCGATGCAATTTTTAGGGATAGTGCGGATTGGAGTATAGATGAAAATCATCTTCCCGGACTGATAGTTACAGATTGATGTTTTGATTGATTTGTTTTTCATTTAAAAACGTCTTTAAAAGCCTGAGTTTTGAGAAATTTTCTCAAGAGGGGATCACAAACAGAAGACTATTTTACAATTTCAACAGGAACAACAATCTTGAGAAAGGGGCCACAGCTCACCCCGAAAGCGTTAGCCAAATTAAACGTGAATAATGAAGGATAACCACGTCCGATCTGCTTCCTTCTCCACAACAACCACAATATGACTACAGTAGGACTACAGAACAATATGTGAGGCGGAAAGCGAAAAGGGATCTCTTGTCGGCATTTGTCGAAATGGAGTTATTGCTATTTTCTCAATCTGTATAGATTTATGAAGAATTTAAGATCAAAAGCATCCTTGTAGCTCAAAAAATGACGTAGCTGCAGTATTTCGGTGTTTTGTAACAGAAAAAATGGATTATGAGAAAAACGACCATAAACTTCAAAATGCTACCTTAAATTCTTAGATTCTTAAATGGATATTTTCTTATTTAGGTTATTTTTGATTCGGTTCGATCTTTCAGGCCTATACACTTGGGTTCTAGAGGGTCCAAGGATCAATAATCGATAGAAAGTGAAAAATCGATACCTTTCGAGTACTTTCGACCTTCTTCCAGTTTTTAGCCTTTTCCTCGAAATCAGCTTTGCCGACAAGAGGTCCCTTTTCGCTTTCCGCCTCTCATCATAATTTAATTATGATCACGTTGAAGGGGGGGGGGGGGGCAATATTTCTTGCTTGAAATGCTAATTAAATTTCATCGAGTGAAACAGTTTTATCGCTTTAACTGGTTTAAATTGACGTAATGCTTATACAATGGGACGTCCCCTATAATGCATGCATTACTTAACAATATTACTTTCCACTTAATTTTTTATTTTTTTTTAATTGAAAATAATAAACAAAATTGAAATTGCGGCCATCCAAAAGACATGAAACATGTCAAGAATCATTCTTAGAAGATGTCAGTGAAAAAAGTGTTCAAAATTTCTCGTGTTAAACAGTTGGAGTTCATTGCAACAGCTTCATTTTCTTCAAAAATTTCATAAAAGTACACTCAGTTGAAGGAGGTTGAGGCCTAACTAATCATCTCGATGAAATTTGTCGGGGATCATTTCATCATCCGGGGATTAATCCCGGAATGTGCCCGCGTTCGTGGGAGAATCCGCTGGGTAGGATTAGAGTACACTTCTGGATTCATTTATCTTAATAAAAACGTCAGAAGGGAAAGGACGAAATAATGCGGCTTATCTTTAGAGTCCTCCCAAGTTTTTCCTTTTTCCGTCTACATAAACACAATCAATTGAACGGCGTTTTTTTCCCCTCCATTCCCGATGCGGAGAAAATTGCATCTTCCGTTGAATGAGGAGTAGAGCCCCCTTCAAAGCTAAGGGATTTGCTTGAAAATCAATATTCATTATTATGGAGTGGTCGGGCAATCGCGAAGATACCGCGATATCGAGCGGCGTAAAAGTGTTGTAGAGAGAGATTCTTCTTTTTTACCTTCCATCTAACAATCACATCGTCTGCCAAGTTGGGTGGGCAGTACAATATGGGTCATATTTATTGTGTATTTGGAATCAGCGTAACATTTCTATATTAATCCAGCATTTTCAGGGGGAATTGTCATCGTCATTTGATCCTCGAATTTGGAGGGTAGTGGAAGGCAGTGGAAGACAGTTTCAGTGGACAGACAGCAGAGTGGAAGGCAGTTTCGAAATTATCTGCCATGTAAGGGATCACCTATATAGTCGTGTTATGGATACGAGGAAGCCATGTGTTACACCCAATTGCTTATGATGAAACTAATCGATTCAAAGCCTACACCCAAAAACCCCGCGAGTTTGAACAACTAGGATCTAGAAACCGTTGGTACAAGGTAAAGGCCAGATAGCCAGAATTTTCTTATTTTTTGAAACTTCTTATTTTTTATTTTTGGTGGCATTGGTGTCTGCAAGTGATCTCTGACCAGAGCTAGAGCCCGCTGAAACGTCAATGATATGACGATAACCTCGTTCTAGGTTGAATTGCTCGAACCATACTGGCCACCTTAACAGGTAGCACTATGGAAGTGCATATCCTGATACATGTGTGACTGTTAGATAGATAGATAGATATGTTTATTTTCGCCATTTTGTACACTTTTACAATAATATAAATGCATGAAGGGATGCAATTTGCTCAGATTTCCTACCTGACGTCAGGCTTGGCCCGTGTTGTAGGGTAGGATCTTTGCAAAATCGCTCCATATCGGTAAATAAATTGATGTCTACTATACAATTACAGTGATAAATAAATTAATAAACAATACATGATTGGACAGAATTAAGGACGCATTTTGATAATCTCCAACATATACTAACTTAATTTAATATTCTCTAACTTTAATAATCTCTAAACTTAAATAGTCTCCTATACATATATGCTGTTTAATAGCCTTTCGCATCTAAAGCCCCCTTCTGTAACTAGCCAACTTAACACTTGCTTTTTGTATTTTGGTCTAGTAAACTTCTGGGGACTTTTCATGCTACAAACAATTTCTCGGTGTAACAAATGTAGAATGAAGATCGGGCTGTGCTTTGTCAGAGTCAGTCTAGGTCTAGGGCCAATTACATTCCCTGCGGCGGCATATCTAGTATCGTATTTCGGATCCCTTCGAGAAACTTCAATTATGTTGGGTGTCCTAAAGAATTGCAATAGTAGATTTTTCAGATAAAGTTGTCTAATAGTAAATACCTTAGCAATATCAAATAGATCTACGGAAGGGGTCCTACGCGGTAATGACAACATCATTTTTATGATAATTTTCTGCCGAACATGTAACTTATTTATATGGGTGGAATACGTTCCTCCCCATGCTATTATGCCATACTGCAATACAGATTGCAACATGGTATAATATATAAGTTTTATTGTTTGCTTCGGGAGCGTGTCTAACATTGTAGAATATTTATATATTAAATATATAAAAAGGATTAGGAAATTAGGAAAAGTAAGAATATATAAAAAAGATTAGGAAATTTTCCTAATCTTATCATGGATATAGTCTATAAGTTTTATTGTTTGCTTCGGGAGCGTGTCTAACATTGTAGAATATTTATATATTAAATATATAAAAAGGATTAGGAAATTAGGAAAAGAAAGAATATATAAAAAAGATTAGGAAATTTTCCTAATCTTATCATGGATATAGTCTATATGAGGCTTCCACTTGAGCTCTTCATCCAGAACTAGCCCCAGATACTTATGCCTTGCAACTCTTTCTATCGAATCACATGAGCATATTTGATCTTCTACACAAGAGTGCAGGATGATTTTCAAGTGTTTTTCCTCAATTTGTGACTTATTTCCTCCGTAAACTATCAGTTTGGTCTTGTTAGCATTCAATGTGAGATAACTCTTGTGAAACCATTTCCCTACTTGATTTATAACCTGATTGGCGTTGCTGAAAACGTTTTCCCAAGTGTTACCTTCACAGAGTACTGCTGTGTCATCAACGAATAAATATAATTTCGAGTTAGGTAAATCTAAATGTGCTACTTCATTTATATATATTAAAAATAGTATTGGTCCTAATGTGCTTCCTTGAACGACCCCAAAATCATTAATGGATTCCCCACTGGTACTGTCGCCAATTGAGACTATCAAATGTTTCTGGTGTTTGACATCTCATTCTGCATTGTTGAATGTTGCCAAGATGCCTTGTTCACACCTGTTGGTAGAGAACCTGAATAAATTTTGATCCTTCCCAACGACCTCCATTCCTGTAGGGTTCCTGGTCCAAACTGTACCAGATTTGCTACCCTGTGAACCCACCAATTCAGCTCCATCTGTAGTTAGATGGGGCATTATGTCATGACTTGTCTCGGTTGGCTCCTGCTGATTTCTTCTTGAAAACCATTTGAGCACGAAGTCCTCAAATCCCATAGTCCCATAGTCCTCCATACCTGGTATCAAACAACAGTTCCTTGACTAGATGACCGTCATCACCCTCTGACCTTGATGGCTAAGTCATTTTCAATACACAGCTTCAATACCTTTGGCCGTGAGGAAGCAAAATAATTTGTTTTGAATTAACCATTTTGTGACATAAATGTGTGTATGATATTACCACTTTCAAATTATCTATAATATCATTTCTTGTGTGTTGTAGGTGACGATGCAAGAGTGAAATTCAGCTTGACTCCCGCCACACACGACCAGAGCGGGTTCCAGGAGTGGGCTCGAGCTATGAGGATGGTTGCCCGTCTTCCAGATGGCGTTCCTGTTCACTTCAGAAAAAACGTAGGTACAAAAACCTGAGAAACTGGGAGCTCTTGGGAAAGTTATACTGGCAGCACTACATGGTGTTAGATCATTCTCGATAACACCTTTGAACTCACCTGGTTCATTTTCCCGTACAATTTCATTCCGCTTATTTTCAAGTAGGTACATCGAGGGATCGCTATCATGGAAAATGTAGGGACTTTAGGCAGCATTAGGTTGAATATCCTAGATGAGGACGTACCAGAACCACAGGACACTGCAACCTTCAAGACTTGGATGCCTTGTCCCAAACCAGGGGCGGCTACTGATAGGAGCATAGGCGCATGTGCACCCCCAGCCAATTAAAAAAAAAAAAAAAATTCCAAGTTCGTTCCTCTTAGTTTGAAGAGTAAGTTGGCTAGTGACAGAAGACTCGATCGTAAGTAATGTGCTAGTTGAATCTACGCGCGAAAACTGTGGCAGGGAGCTCCCTCTTTTCTGACCAATCACACCCGTTTGGAGCATCACCTTGCCTCTGCACCATTTCTGGGGAAAGTGACGTCATCTTGACATCTTTCGAGGGAGGCAGGCACGTGAGATTGACCAATCAGAGAGCAGGACATTGTCGGCTTGAGCAGAATTGGTTCGTTGCTCCCCCGTCAGAGAGCTCTGCAATCCGGATTTCCTTATAGAGAAATAAGTAAACAAACAAACCTGATGGGAATTCCGTTTTACGTTTTCGGTTGACTACCGTTTCGGTACACACCGTTTTGTTCAAAGTATTGTGATTATTTAGGAGTGTTGTAGGTACCATGAGTAGTTTACATTAAAGTAAAGTAAACTATTTGCGTTTGTCGATTGTGGAAAAGTGCGAAATTCGAGAAACTGGCCGCCCTTTCCCGTCTCTCCTTGGACACCAGCAGACGTTGAAATTTAAAAACCGTGCAGATTCGTACCGTAAGTTTTAATGTCGACTATTATAAGAAGGTGGGCTTTGTGGGTGTGAAGTGACTAACTGATAATTTTGCTTTGCTTGAATACTTTTTTCTTCCAACCGAAATGAGGTTTGAGTTAAAGACGGCATAAGTGATCTCCCATTTAGCCGAAAAATTGAAAAACGCTTAGGCTGTCTCCCATAAGAACGCTCTGGTAGATTTGCGTATATTGGGTCGTCAAAATATAATGCAACAACTCGACAGTGCACATCGTCATAATCTGATACAAAAAAAGAGAAAAAAGTTATGGTTTTTCCTTCAGTTTAAGATAGTATTGAATGCTTAGAATCGAATAAGATCTCCCAGAGCCCTGTAGGACCAACCGATCAATCCCTATAATAACTTAAGGGTTGGACTTACATATATCAGTAACACGAGTGGGAATCGCAAAAGTGGACTAACCCCCTTTCCAATTCTAGCTAACCAAAACGCGATCGTTGTTCGTTTTTTCGAGATTTACTCAGTTTTGCATCATTATTAGCATGCAGTAATCAAATTTCCTCGGGAAGGCCCTCACAATCCACTAAAAAGGATTATTTGGATTATTTCTTCCAAATGAACTTGATTATGAAGTAGATATTCATAGGTAGTTAGTACCTATGGTTGGTAGGTGGGACAACGTCAAAGATGTGTTCTTTGCGGACGAGTGATCTATACCAAAAAGTATGGGATATGTCACGGACTAACTATTCGAAAAACGTTAGAAAATTTTTGTCCGCTTCAAGCTAAAAAAGCTGTTTATGCCTTGTTAGCTCTTCCCGACGGAGTTGATAAAATCATGGAGATCCTACAGAGAAGGTTTGGAAGGACAGAATACGTGATCGGCAAAATTGGGGAGCAGTTATTGGGCAAACCTGGCATAAAAGAGGGTGATTATGGAGCGCTTGTCGCATTTTCATCCGAAGTTCAAAATTATGTGACCACGATTGAAATTTTGGACAGTCATGATTTCCTAACTGAACCGTCTACTTTGTCTAAGTTAACCCGTAAGTTACGAGCTTACGGTGCAGTGGCCTATTTGCGAGTTGAGGGAGCTTCAGCTGTGGAAGTAACGTTCGTGGCATCAAGAGCGCGAGTGGCTGCCCTTAAACCAACCACAATACCCAGATTAGAGCTGCAAGGAGCGATTCTGGCTGTACGATTGGGGGCAATTGTGCTAGCAAAGCTTGAGGTAAAATTGAACCAAGTTTATTTCTGGTCAGACTCTCAAGTCGTTCTGCACTGGATCAGAGCGACCAACCAGAAGTACAAGCCTTATGTGACCAATCGTATTGCAGAAATTTTGGAAGGATCCAAGCCGGATCAGTGGAGTTGGGTACCCACTATGCAAAACCCAGCAGATATGGCAACACGGGAGAATGTTAATACAACCATGGATGCAGAAGAAATGTGGTACAGAGGGCCAAAATTCCTCTACGGAGAGGAGAAGGAGTGGCCAAAAGAGAAGAGGGCGGTTCTGGAGCAGGACCAACTGGAACTTGTAGGAGCAAAGCATTTTGTAGGGGTGATTCAGCTGTGTAAGGCGACTAGTGAGCTACCAGATATTCACCGGTTCTCAAAATGGTTGAGGTTGATTCGAGCCACCGCTTGGATCATTCGACTTCGATGGAATGCAAAGCATCCTAAACGGAAAGGGGAGTTGCTACCCGAAGAATTAGAAGAAGCAGAAATGCTATGGTGCCTTAAAGTGCAAGAAGAGTCTTTTCAGTCCGAGCTCAAACAACTCCAGCAGCACGGATCTGTGACTGAGAAGAAAAGTCGTTTGATAGACCTAGCACCTTTTCTGGAGGACAAGTGGAAGCTGATCTGTGTTCGGGGAAGAATTGGGCAAGCCAAGAGTGTGGATCAATTCACAAAAACCCCTATAATTTTGGACCCTGATCATCGTTTCACCATGCTTTTGATCAAACACTATCATGAACGTGCAGCACACACAGGACAGCGGACAGTTTTCACAGCACTTCGGCAACGTTATTGGATCCTGCAAGGTAAAAGACCTATACAGCGTATATGGAATGCTTGTGTAATGTGTCAAATTAGAAGAGCGCGGGCCAATACAGTCGAAGTGACTATGGGAGAACTACCAGCAGCGAGACTAGAGCATCACATAAGACCTTTCACAAATGTAGGACTTGACTATTTTGGTCCTATTCTAACAGTTTTGGGCCGAAGAAGGGAGAAGAGGTATGGAGCGCTCTTCACCTGTCTATCAACACGCGCTGTGCACCTTGAGATGGCCTACGACCTCTCTACAGGCAGCGCACTGATGGCCATAAGACGGTTTACCGCAAGAAGAGGACAACCGAAGAAGATTTTCTCAGACAACGGGACGAATTTCCGAGGGGCAGATAGAGAATTGCAACGGTGTCTCGCAGAATGGGATCAGAACGTAATGGAGGCGGCCTTGGCCAGCGATGGAATTGAATGGCATTTCATACCTCCCTCAGCACCGCACATGGGTGGAGTTTGGGAGAGGTTAGTAAGGAGTGTGAAGTCAGCCATGGAGGTGATCTTACATGGTCGGACGCCAAAAGATGAGGTTCTGATTACTGTTTTTGCCGAGGTGGAAGGGTTGCTAAACAGTAGACCACTGACAGAAGTACCATTGGATACGGCTGACGCCGAACCCTTGACACCAAACCATTTTCTGATCGGAACACCGACCTTGAAGCCTATGGTGCCGGCAATTCCAAGCAATTTGTGTCTAAGACAGGCGTGGAGGACGGCACAACAGCTGGCAACGGTGGATACAAGAATATCTTCCCACGCTGGTTCCACGAACAAAATGGAAACATACCACGAGTGATAGTCTCCAAGTCGGCCAAGTTGTGGTCATCGTGGACGGCAAAAATCAACGAGGAGAGTGGCCGAAAGGAATCATCACGGCAGTGTATCCGGGCCGCGATCAGCAAACACGAGTAGTAGACGTCCGAGTGGAAAACAGAGGGATATGGCGGAGACCGGCTAAGAAGCTGTGCCCTCTCAAGCTGACGGAGGACCAATGACAGCTGTCAGCGTGGGGGAGGATGTCCGCTTCAGCAATAATTAAATTAATACCTAAATTTCAACTCTTGGCCACATGATTTCTAAATCCATTTTCGATATGTTTTTGAAAGTCATCTGTATAACATTATTAAAAATATAATTCTCGTAAAAGTTTCTTGGCGGAAAAGATTCGTATTTTCTGTTTAAGTTTAACTTTGAGATATTTCCTTAAGTGTGTAGTGTCGTCAGTGATTCAATTCGTTTTGAGGGGTCACTAGTACGGTCATTATAATTTTTATTCGATTTTTGGATTCTACGTACCTTGAAACATAAACCATCAAATTTTGAGAGGGTGTTGAAATTTGTTTTTCTTGGTCGATTCCAAAGGTTCATTATTGAAAATAAAATCGATTTAAATCGAATCGATCTTTTAGAAAACAAATCTAAAAAACGCTTGCATACGAGTCTGCAACACATTGAAACATTTTCATGCCCCCCTGGTAATATCAAACTGTAAAGTACCTACCTACCTAACAACTTCACTTCTGATGGTCATAATCATCATTGTGGCGACTTGGGACAAATATCGTTGCAACAAATATCGTTGCAACAAATATCGTTGCAACAAATATCGTTGCATCAAATTTCGTGACGATTTTTTTTTTATGTGCCATATGAAAGACATGAAAATGTCAAAAAACGAAATGGTTAAGAAAAATAGGTACATTTTTTATCCCGAATCATTGAATGTACCTACTTAGTTCTGTGGTGTTTTCGAGCTAGCCGTGCGTGGGCATGATGAGAGGGAATATTCTTCGAATCTCGGAGTTTTCAAGGGGCTCGTTGATTTTTCTTCCGAATTGGACGATGTTTTGAATCGTAACGGGCAAATATACATTTCAGCTATTGCCATTAGATGGATGAATTTCTTGGGTTTCGACCTTTGATGATTAAGTATTTCAGAATTTCTGTTACCCACTAGAGAACATGTTTCGTGTCTATTTACTACGTATTTAGTACCGTTTGCAATTTTAAGATGAAAAAGTTACCAAGATTTATCCCATTTGCATATCGTTGAAATTTCTATTTGGCAGAGAAAATCACATAGGTATTCTGTCCCTTCTCCGTAGCCACTCCTGATCTCTGTGCACCCCCGAAGTTTCGGGGCAGGAGCCGCCACTGTCCCAAACAATCCCTTTCTCAGCTGTCCATCATCACGTACCACCTCCTTGACTCCGACTCCCTGTCGTTCGCCTGATCTGACGCATAAAATCACCCTTTTTCTCTCAGTCAGCAGCACTTGCCTCTGTTTTTCATCGCGGTTCATCCAAGTTCTCCGCATTAACTATCACCTTTCATCAGCCGAGGGCACATCGCTTAGGACGTATCCTGGACCAGCATTTGGTTTATTATTTTCAATAATGAACCTTTGGAATCGACCAAGAAAAAAATTTCTAACACCCCCTGAAATGAAACGAGCTTACCTGTCATGATTTGCGACTCCAATTCTTACTTCGCATGCAATAATATCTATCACTCGTTCATCATTTGCACTCACACTTCATATATGCATGTTCCTCGCAGTAAAAACATTTCGTTCCCGAAATACTGGCTTGAAACCCCGAGCCGCAACACATTATTATTTCTTCCCTGTTATCATTCCGAGCCGGCTTCCAGTCCCGTTATCACGTCATGACAGTGTCGCCAATTAACGTAAAAAATGCACGTAGGTTAACTGGTGATTCACGTGGCAATCAGCTGTTCACTTCAAATTTAGCAACAGGTTTCCCAAATTTAGCACGCAATGTTTAAATATTAGTTTCTAGTTTCCTTCAATGAACATGCCGCATATTGTAGGGAAATTCTCTGTGTATCATGGCACGATCGGATATTCACACTCACTCTTGGATGGCTCAAAATCTGCATTCTACATGTCACTCGGTGCATTCTTCCTTGATGACATCACGCCTAACTTCCATCACTTCCATGGTTGACGCACTGGAGCTCACCTCCTCCCAATTAGCCTACATGGAACTTTTGCCAACATCTACCGTAATTCTGCAGCTTACCAACTTTTCTACGGCAGACTCCATGTGGAGGGGCGGAACGATGGAAGCGGCCATATTCCTATTCTAGCAAGTGAAGTTGCAACGCCTCTTTTCCCTCTAAAACCGTACTATTTTGAAATTTCGAGGAAGCAAGTGACCGTCGGTGTCTTTTCTTCGCAGATCTTCTTCAGAGAAATCTTTTCCACATCTGAGGGTGAGATTTTCGGAGAATCTAATTGTTTTCTCTACGGATTGGGTTGCCACTCCAAACGGTCACCCCCCTCCCGCCTGTGTCTCATGGTACCTGGGTTTTTCACTTGGTTTTCTACCTCATAACCAATCTATAACTCGCCAATCAACTGTTTTCTGGCTCATTCTACGTCAAGGATTGAGCTGTGCACGGAATTTCCACAACCAGGCGTAGTTTTCCTCAAGGTGAGAAGTTGGACAGCTCCACCACCCCCCTCCTGCCTGTTCCTCGTGGCATACCAGGCATTTCTGCTTCAGGATTGGGCCTACTTCATCCCAGGAAGTCCTCATCAGAATTCTACAACATCTTAAAACTGGTATTGTCAATATTTAAGCATTCATCAACCTATGGCCATAGAGTTAGGTAGGTAGGGACATAGAGCGCATGTTTTTCCATCTTCATTATACTGCTTCACAATTGCAACCAACTCTCTGTCTTCTCTTTTCACTCTCCTTTAATTCAGCATTCTGCTATTCAACTCATTTACACTCTTCAACCTTCTTTCAGCCCTTTATGGCTGTGGTCCTTCGAGAAATCTACTTTGCATACTTGGGACTCTAGGTGTAGGTACCTATCAAACTTGGTTAGCGCATTGCATGCCGCCAATTTGGCCCTATACTTCGTTTTCCACAACTACTTCTCAACCTACATAACTATTACCTACTTTACTAATTGGATTGGAGTAATAGGTAAGCACATAGTGCCACCCCAATTCAATCCATAACTTCTGGTCGTCTTCGAGCCTAATATTTGAACCAGTGACCTATAAATTGCATTTTGTGAAATTGAGAAGACAATTTTCTACTTCTAAACTTCACTTTAGGATATTTACTTGTAAATTTCTCGCATTTTACACCTTTTTTTTCGTGCAAACTGCACATTACCTACTTGTTGATCTCTTTCAAAAATTCTATTTTTGTGTGTACCTACCTATTATTTATTTCTTATTGAAATTTTACTTACTCTAAGGTAATATTTTATAAAACCTTGCAAATTTATTTAATAATTACCTATATTGTTGTTGTTTTGTTCCGTCTAAACAGCTAATTACTTGCATCTTTGGCATTAGCTACATTATCTGCTTTATCATTACCAGGTTTTCCTACGTGCATTTAATAGTAGTTTGGTTCTCTATTCCTCTTTCATTATCATAATGGCACCTCCTACCCCTGACAGTGGTGTTAGGCAGTTGGCAAAATTGAGGCGCTCAATCAAGGAGCTTGCTGGCGAACTTGAGGATATTCGTAGGATTGGTGCATCAGCCCTACATTCAGCTGCTGATAAGCCATTGTTTATGGGTATGTTCACGACGGTTGATAGAACATATGCTGCCTTCAAAGAAGAATGCGATAAAGCCATTGATGTTTGTGAAGTCTATGGCATAGATCCTGTATTTCCCACTGCAGATGATGATGCACTTCGAACTGCTACAAAGAGAAACTACTTTGAGTGCCATAATTACTACGTGCAACTCACACCTGTGCAACAACCTGTACAACACTCGTCGATGGACTTCACTATGAATTCCACTGGCATGCTACCTCCTACTTCCAAACCTAGGGCAATGCTACCCAAAATCCAAATTAAGCGGTTCTCTGGCAACTGGGCAGAATGGCCATCTTTCAAACAATTATTCTGCGCCTGTGTCAAGGATGAGCATTCACTTACTGATGGTGAACGCTTTCAGTATCTTGTGTCTTATCTAGAGGGACCTGCTTTAGGTGTTATAAAACACATACAGGTTACTGACATCAATTTTGAGCAGGCCTGGAATGCATTGGTACGCGTGTATGACGATAAGCGCAAGCTGGCTTCCTCATACCTTGAGCGCCTTCTTACCTTCAAGATGCCTGCTGGTCAACCAACTGGTGACTCTTTGCAGTTGTATCTATCACAGGTTTCTGAGAGTATCTCTTCATTGAAGAACTTGAATATCCCTGCAATGGAAGACTACCTACTCTGTGAACTGGCACTTCGGGTACTTGACCCTAAAACACGTCAAGCCTTTGAACTTGCAAATATGGATACTGCATTCCCTAAATTTGATACCTTGAAAGATTTTGTGCAGTCTCGTTACCATGTACTTAGACTCACAGACAGTACTATCCCCAAAACATACAATGCCAAACCTGTGCAGCAAAGCAACGCCCTGCGCTCTCCAAATAAATTTGGTAAGAAGGGACAAGCCCTGTTGGCTCACACCAGTAGCCAAGACAGTGATAAGTCTAAGCCTAGCAGGAAGTCAGGTGAGGAAAACTCAAACTGCTTCATCTGCAAACAACGGCATATTATACCTTCATGTCCCAAATATCTTGCCATGGATCCTCCGCAGCGGCTCAGTGCTTTGAATCAGTTCCAAGGTTGCCGCAATTGCCTGCACCCAGCCCATCGCACAAGGGAGTGCACATCAAAGTTTGTCTGCCGGGAATGTGAAGGGAGACACCACACGTCACTTCATCTCTTGCCTAAGGACCCTGCAAAAACTCCTACTGCCACTGCAGGCCCATCTGGTTCCCAGAACCCAGGTTTTTCTGGCACGAGTGTGTCTCCTGAAGTTGCTGGTGTGCTCCTGGGAACAGTAGTTGCACTTATTCCTGATGCTCAGGGTAGGTTGCAGCGTTTCAGGGGATTGCTGGATGCTGGATCTCAGTATACGATGATCACGACTAAGTGTGCATCCAAACTGAATATGGTTTGCAAACCTTATAAAGGTGCCATATCTGGAGTGAACAACTCTCCACTCCATAACATCAAAGGCAAAGTTTCCTTGTCGTTCAACCCTAACAACTGCAACAAGTTGAGGACAGAAGCAATTGTCGTACCTACTATTACTCCTCCTCTGCCACAAATGCCGATTCACTCAGGCATGTGGGAGGACTACCGTTCTTACTGTCTGAGCGACCCAGACTTCACTGAACCAGGTCCAATATCATTCTTGATTGGAGCGGATCTCTACCCAGAAGTAGTCACTGGAGCACCTATTGTGATCTACGAGGATGGACCCCGCCTAATCAGCACTGTCTTTGGGTTCACAGTTGTTGGACGAGTCTTTGGTGAGACCAATGGATCTCACGCAGTCTCATTGCTTGCATATCAGGACACTGACTCACTCATTGAGAAATTCTGGCTGCTCGAGGAACCCTCTCAGTCATCGATTACCTCGCCTGACGATGAGCGCTGTGAACAGCATTTTGTGAATACCCATACTCGCACAGTCGAGGGTAGGTATGTTGTTTCACTACCATTCAAAGTGGATCAGCCCAACATAGTACCCAACACAAATCAAGCTCTTACTCGTCTCTATTCCCTTGAAGCTAAATTAGCTAAGGATCCTCAACTCCGCCAGGATTACGTCAAGTTCATGAAGGAGTATGAGGACCTGGGTCACATGAGTGTCGCTACTACTCCTCCAAAGTATATCATCCCGCATCACCCTGTTTACCGAACAAATGGGGATGAGAGAAAAATACGGGTGGTATTTGATGCAAGCTGCCGCTCAATAGGTGGATCCTTGAATGACCATCTACTAACTGGACCAAAACTGCAAGCCGACATCTGTAATATTGTTTTGAGTTTCAGAAGATATCGCTATGTCTTTACATGCGACATTGTGAAGATGTTCCGTCAAATTGAGGTCACTCACAATGATCGATGCTATCAACAGATTGCTTGGAGAGATGATCCACGCAAGCCAGTTACCTTCTACCAGCTCAACACCGTGACATATGGTACTCGCAGTGCACCCTACCTGTCACAACGTGTTATACATCAGCTTGCCCATGATGAGGGTCAAGCTTACCCCAATGCTGCACATGTGTTGCTCAATAACGTATATGTTGACGACATTGCTGTTGGGAGAGATTCTAAGGACGAACTCAGGGAGTTGAAGCGTGAGTTGGTGGAGATACTCGGTAGAGGTTGTATGCAGCTCAGCAAATGGGCAACGAATCTTCCTTCACTCCTTCAAGATGAATCTCCGTCATCTCAATCAGTGGACCTATGTGCTGATGAGACAATGTCTACGAAGATTTTGGGCATGAAGTGGTGTCCAACTTCTGATACACTCTCATATGAAGTTTCTGCTCCGGCTCCAGGTTTCACCAAGAGAGTAATTCTGTCAACCATTGCGCGGCTCTATGATCCTCTTGGCTATTTGGCTCCGACAGTCTTCTACGCCAAATGCATTATGCAGGAGACTTGGAAGTGTAACCTAGGTTGGGACGATGATGTTCCGATTGAAGTCAAGGCTCTGTGGGAACAATATACCTCTGAGCTTCATCTTCTCTCGTCAATCTCCATACCTCGATGTCTTCCAAAGACTGACAAATCCTACCAACTACTATGTTTCTCAGATGCTTCTGAGAAGGGTTATTGCGCTGCAGCGTATTTGCGTGCTACACAAGGTTCCTGTGTAACATTAACACTTCTGAAAGCAAAGACTCGTCTTGCCCCTTTGAAGACGGTGACAATCCCGCGCCTTGAACTTTGTGGAGCCTTGCTCTTGACTGAGCTTCTCAAGTCACTAGCACCGCTGATAAGTGATCTCGGCATCACAGAAGTTTTCTGCTTTACCGACTCTATGATAGTGCTTGCATGGCTGAGAGCAATGCCTCATCTCCTGCAGACATTTGTATCCAATAGAGTTCAGCAAATTCTACAATCAACAGAAGTGCAACAGTGGCACCATATCAAGGGCGTGCACAATCCCGCAGATGTAGGATCCAGAGGTGCTCTACCCTCTGCACTTGGAGACCACCCACTATGGTGGACTGGACCTGCTTGGGCATGCGATCCCATTGAGAATTGGCCAATGTCCTGCGACACCCATGGAATAGAGGTTCCAGAACTCCGAACAACAAAACTTACATTGGTATCCATTGACAACTGCCAAGGATTTATCAATTACAGTGAACGGCATTCTTCTTGGCTGCGCCTAGTCCGAGTTATTGGGCACATCAAACGATTTGCTGCCAATGCTCGTGTACCGAAGAAGTTCAAACACAGTCGTGCATCAGGACCTCTATCTTCCAGGGAAGTGACTGCTGCCAATCTCCACTGCATCCAGCTAATTCAGCATGCTTACTTTCCAAATGTCTTTGGCGGTGCATCCCAGGATTCATTGCCTCTGGAACTTCGTCGCTTGGCAGTCTTTGTGGATGCACAAGGACTAATACGAGTTGGAGGTCGCCTTAGCAAAGCACCTATTCCTACAGAGCAAAAGCACCCATTGTTGCTTCCTGCAAAATGCCATTTTTCACTCTTGCTAGTGCGACATTTACATATGTCCAACCACCATGCAGGCCCAACTACACTTCTTGCTACACTTCGCTTGAACTACTGGATGCCAAGAGCTAGGAACCTTGTCAGACTGGTAAAACATAATTGCACAACATGTACGAGATTTTCAAAAGCCTTTATCACACCTTACATGGGGGACCTTCCGGCTAGTCGTTTCGCTGGGGTCAGACCATTCCTGATTTCTGGTGTCGACTTTGCCGGGCCATTCCTCTGCAGGGAGACTTCCCGCCGCAAAGCATTCACACACAAATGCTATTTGAGTATCTTCGTCTGCATGTCATCACGGGCATATCACTTGGAGCTTGTGACTTCATTGACTGTTGAAGCCTTCTTGGATGCGTTTGCCAGATTCACCGCAAGAAGAGGAATTCCTACTCGTATGATGTCGGATTGTGGCACCAACTTCGTTGGAACAGCCAATTATCTGCATGAACTTGAAGAGTGGTTGAAGAATCAAGAAACTCAAGCCTCTATTGCTGATTCTACCTCGCATCTTGGCATTCAGTGGACATTCAATCCACCTGCTGGACCACACTTTGGTGGTGGATGGGAAGTCGGAGTCAAGTCCGTGAAGAGCCTCCTCTACAAGACGCTTGGCAGTCAGAGTTATACACAGGACGAGCTGTGCACTATGTTTGTAAGGATGGAAGGTGTTCTGAACTCTCGTCCACTCCAGTCTAGTCTCGGATAGCCCTGATGATCCTGAAGTAGTTGACGCCAGGACACTTTATCATCGGACAACCGTTAACTGCTCTGCCTGAGCCTGACCTTTCAGATATTCCCACAAATCGCTTGAGTCGCTGGCAGGTAATCCGAGAGCGCATCCAGTATTTCTGGTCAAGGTGGCGTAACGAGTATCTCGGTACCTTGCAGACTCGCAACAAGTGGCTGAGCCATCCTGCCAACTTGAAGATCGGAGACCTAGTCTTCATCACTGATGTCAACACCCCACCATCCCGCTGGCCCATGGGAAGAGTCATTGAGGTTCATCCAGGACAGGATGGAATCGTCCGTGTTGTCACGCTGAGGACCACAAAGGGCACACTCAAGAGACCTTCAGTGAAGTTAATACCTCTTCCAGTCAATGACCGATCCAGCAGTATGGAGTCGCAAATGGGGGGAGTATGAAATGAAACGAGCTTACCTGTCATGATTTCCGACTCCAATTCTTACTTCGCATGCAATAATATCTATCACTCGTTCATCATTTGCACTCACACTTCATATATGCATGTTCCTCGCAGTAAAAACATTTCGTTCCCGAAATACTGGCTTGAAACCCCGAGCCGCAACACATTATTATTTCTTCCCTGTTATCATTCCGAGCCGGCTTCCAGTCCCGTTATCACGTCATGACAGTGTCGCCAATTAACGTAAAAAATGCACGTAGGTTAACTGGTGATTCACGTGGCAATCAGCTGTTCACTTCAAATTTAGCAACAGGTTTCCCAAATTTAGCACGCAATGTTTAAATATTAGTTTCTAGTTTCCTTCAATGAACATGCCGCATATTGTAGGGAAATTCTCTGTGTATCATGGCACGATCGGATATTCACACTCACTCTTGGATGGCTCAAAATCTGCATTCTACATGTCACTCGGTGCATTCTTCCTTGATGACATCACGCCTAACTTCCATCACTTCCATGGTTGACGCACTGGAGCTCACCTCCTCCCAATTAGCCTACATGGAACTTTTGCCAACATCTACCGTAATTCTGCAGCTTACCAACTTTTCTACGGCAGACTCCATGTGGAGGGGCTGAACGATGGAAGCGGCCATATTCCTATTCTAGCAAGTGAAGTTGCAACGCCTCTTTTCCCTCTAAAACCGTACTATTTTGAAATTTCGAGGAAGCAAGTGACCGCCGGTGTCTTTTCTTCGCAGATCTTCTTCAGAGAATCTTTCCACATCTAGGGTGAGATTTCGGAGAATCTAATTGTTTTCTCTACGGATTGGGTTCCACTCCAAACGGTCACCCCCCTCCCGCCTGTGTCTCATGGTACCTGGGTTTTGTCATTGGTTTTCTACCTCATAACCAATCTATAACTCGCCAATCAACTGTTTTCTGGCTCATTCTACGTCAAGGATTGAGCTGTGCACGGAATTTCCACAACCAGGCGTAGTTTTCCTCAAGGTGAGAAGTTGGACAGCTCCACCACCCCCCTCCTGCCTGTTCCTCGTGGCATACCAGGCATTTCTGCTTCAGGATTGGGCCTACTTCATCCCAGGAAGTCCTCATCAGAATTCTACAACATCTTAAAACTGGTATTGTCAATATTTAAGCATTCATCAACCTATGGCCATAGAGTTAGGTAGGTAGGGACATAGAGCGCATGTTTTTCCATCTTCATTATACTGCTTCACAATTGCAACCAACTCTCTGTCTTCTCTTTTCACTCTCCTTTAATTCAGCATTCTGCTATTCAACTCATTTACACTCTTCAACCTTCTTTCAGCCCTTTATGGCTGTGGTCCTTCGAGAAATCTTCTTTGCATACTTGGGACTCTAGGTGTAGGTACCTATCAAACTTGGTTAGCGCATTGCATGCCGCCAATTTGGCCCTATACTTCGTTTTCCACAACTACTTCTCAACCTACATAACTATTACCTACTTTACTAATTGGATTGGAGTAATAGGTAAGCACATAGTGCCACCCCAATTCAATCCA